>OX439143.1:42366148-42793161 GCA_949318255.1 Pollenia labialis | reverse complement strand
CCGGGGAGATGTGTCGAGACTGATAAACGTACTTACTGGTCAGTGAGCACGCTTTGAGACTCGGCCTTTTAATGAATGCAGGGAACCTGGAACTAAGGAGCCAGTATTTCATCTTCTTTGCGATTGCCCAGCGTTGAATTCAATGATTATTTGGGAATTACCTCCTACAAGGACTCTCGGAGATATCGGCGGCTTGGCTCTAGCCACCTCAGCATTGCCCCTGGGTCAAGTTTGATTGGGGATTCTAATTCTTGACGAGTTGTGTGGTGTCAAAACGGAGTCACTGTCGACTCTACTTGCAGCACGCCTAGGTCTGTGCGTGCTACCACGTTAACCAACCAACCAACCATAGTCTGTCAAGCTTGACCATGTGGCACCCAACACCGCGGTATATAATAACAAAGTTTAGCAAGTGTACCCTGATTTTATGATTTTAGGAAGGGGGTTTATATGGGAGCTATGGCTAATTTGTACCCACCACCACAACATTTTGTTATGACTAAGTAGCTATCGTAAAAGTTGTGGCATTTAACGCTATTTTCAGGAGTAGTATTTGTATGGGAGCTATGGTCAAATATGAACCGATTCCAATAATATTTGGTAAGAAGATTTTAATTGAAAATAAAATTAGTTTCGATCTAATTTAACCATAATATCAACATAAGAAGATGGTTTCTGGGCAAAAATACCCTTTTTCGGAAAGAATCTTGCTTGGGGGGCTATGTATCAGCTAAATTAGCCTCAAACCACAATTCCTAGGATGCCCATTGAATTTTTGACCGACCCCACTTGTATTTTTCATCCCAATTATTTTTTTCTATCATACCTACCCGTTATATCATTCCGTGATAAGTGACAATTTAAGTTTCTATTTGGAAATATTTATAATTCCGCCTGGCTAATATCTAAATGATAATAATTTTAAATCCGTATATTAAAAACTTAATCTCAGAGAGTAAGTAATCATGTTGAAATTAATTTTATATTTTTTTACTCGCAATATATTCAAATTTATTTTAAATAGTAGTATAAGGTTGCACTAATGAACTCTAGGTGTGTTAGTATTCGTAAAACTTATACATATCTATACTATATCTACTTTGTTATTGCATTTATGTATGTAGAACGGATATTTACCAACTATCAAATGAACAATTTCCGCTTCAATGATTTTTAATTATGGATGCCAAATTGGCGTTAACATATTTTATAGAAACAGTATAGGTATGTGTGTAAAGAATTGAAAATTTAATTTTAGAAATGTATTCCATGATGACATAAACTCAATATTTAATGACAAACATCAGAATCATGCACAGAGAAAACACACAATTCAATAATGTGAAAATAATAAAAAAATGGTGATTTTAAATAAATTTACCAAAAATTACCAGCCACAGCTGTGAAATTTAAGGAGCCAGTGAGAACTTTGTTTGTTAACAGCAGGAAATATCAAAATTAAAGTTAATCAAAAGGATATTGAATAATACCTGTCTATTTTTATATCCACGACCAAAGAGATGGTGCATTAACTTTGTCATTCCATTTGAAACAGATCGAAATAATTACACTGTACAACAATTTCAAACATTTTCCAAAATAACGGGGTTCTGACAATGGATTCTGGTAGAGGAGACAAATGTGGTTGGGGGGTTAATGTTTTACCCGTTTGACCTGTTCGTGCAGCATGTCGGTATATGAAACTATGTCTTCTTAATATTTCAGTAAAAGGAATGTTAAGCAACTTTGTAGAAAACGTTACGAGCAACATTATGTGGAACATACTAACCCTCGAATTTTAAGATTTAGTATTACAAATAGCTTAAATTGGTTAATTATTTCACGCTGCACCCATATAAATGACCTCCGGAAGAAGATTTTTGGTACCACGGCGGCCATATTTACAACTTAAAACCCGTATTAGAGTGGATATATCATGTATGCTGGCAGTATTAAGGGGACATATCTTGCTGGTCGACTCGGACTTCCTTCCCTAAAATGAGCACTATCGAATGACAGCCAAATAACTGTTATTCACCTTCTCTGAGAGTGCTCTGTTCAGCTGTAAATGAAACAGATTTATCATTACTTATCTGGATCTAGAACTAATAAATTACTGATATATCTCCCGGCTACAGGTTGGAACTAAGCCACATTGGTACATATTTCGATGTTAACGGCGTCCTTTCAACTCTACTTGAATGTTTGCGCACAGTTATGCACCACGAAAATTAACCAACTAACATCGTTTTACTTGAACTAATAGCGGTGGGTATCATTTGTCAAAACTATACAAGGAATTTCTACAACAAATACAGGCTTTGCTTACAAAAGCTTCTCGGCCTCAATTCTACTTTATGCTCTAATACATACCGACTTCGCTTACTAAAGCCTTTTTTGAAAGACGGACTTTGGTCGGAAGCAAGGACTTTCTATTCTATGGTATAACAAAACTAACTAACTATAGGCCCAACCACAACTTAGGGAAACTTTTTGCTAAATTTAATGAAACTGCCATTTGCTTAAGCAAGGTGCGAATCTAATCGTACATTCCGTACGGAATCAAATGTTTTTTTATTTTGTTTTTTTTAAATATATTTGAGCAAGGCGAATTCATCCCAGGTAATCTCGGTACTACAACAAGTGCAACTCGTACAAAAACCACAAGCAATTTGTTTTTGTAAAATCATTGTACAATGTCAAAAACAGAAATAAAACAAAACAGAAACAAAGATAATAAAAGAGAATAAACAAAATTTTGACATCCAACAGTGATTTTAGCTAATATCAGCAGGGCTTTTAAGACCACCTGTAATAAATTCGCCTTGCATTTGAGAGACTTTTTTTTTAATATTTGACAGTAGGTTAAGCAAGGCTATTCATATTATGGTTAGGCCTTAAAGCTTCTAAATTCGAGAATTGATACACATAACTTTAAGAACGAGTCGTACTCAAAAATTCAAGTACGGATAACATTTAAACGTTCTCAAAACAATCCTTAATGGGATATCTTCCGAAAATCAATCCCGGAATTTCTTGAAATAAGTACAAAATTCTTAAATCAAGTAAAAACAGATCAAACTTTTCGTTGTTAATATGGCGCATAAAACGCATTGCATGTAACTTGAAATTAGAAACACATAAAATGCACAAAAAGTATCATACGCATGGTGTGGACCTTCAGCTTTATGAGCAGTGCAAGTTTTGAAATGACACGAAAAAGGGCTGACAAAATGGCAAAAATAAGCATGTTGTTATTTAAGAAAAATTTATTTTATAAATGGCCGATTTCACTAATTTATTTATATATCAATTTATGTTTAAAATTCGTTTTCTATGTCATTAAAATAAAATTATATAAAAAACTATATTTAAAGATGAATTGATTTAAAAATAGAATTGGTGAAATTGACTATAAGTTTTGATTGTATAGCATAATATACATATATGTAGCATAGTATAATAAGCACCATGTATGTTCATTAGGGTGTCCCAAAATTTTTTTTTGTCAGAGGCTCAAGCATAATTTGAAAGCTTATTGGGTCCAGTATTTTTGAATTTTTTTTTAGATTTTTAGGAAGAGGTTTAGAGGTCACGCAATTCAAGTCTTTGTTAAAAATCTGAGTTTTCGGGCTTTTTTCAAACTTGACTCATAACATTGTCAATAAACACGTTTATTTAATTTTTTGACCGAATATATCTAAAGAAAATTTCCCAAACTTTATTTCAATATGCAAAAACTTTAAGTTCCGGCTATATTTTTGTCCATTACGATTCCACATATTAAGTATTTTTGTAATTTTTCAACAAATTCTGTAAAAAACGGGTTATTTCTTTTCAAATTTATATGAAAGGTATAAAAGCTAGTGACGCAATTTTAAATACCGATAAGTTCTAAACAATTAAGAAAAACAAAAATGGAATTTTGTTCCACAGTTTCCGAGTTACACTATTTTTATAGTTTCTACCTTAAAAATGGTGATACTTTTTTCGTTATAATATTGTATATTTCCATAAAATGTTATAGTTGGGTTTTAACTGTCATTAACTTCTGACATTTATTGATCTAAATCGTTACATGCTGTCATTTTCACTTTCTATTTTATGTGTATTCTCCGCTATAATAAATTTACATAACACAATTTTTTGAGTTAGCTGACCGACGAATCAAATAGAAAAGTTTCTTGTATATGTGGCAGCGCATAGTGAAAGGGACCTTAGGGGGAAAAAATCAATTTTTTGATGGGGACAACATCTGAGCATCGAATCAGACCAATCCCATGCCCCAAAAGTGTTCCCTCCCAGAGATATGCGCGTTTTATGAAGTGGTGGTACACCAAAATGGCTCTCCTGAACAAACCCGGTTTTTACCCTTAGGTCCCTTTATATTTTGCGCGTCACATACATGTATAAAAGTTTTCGTCGAAGTACCGGTAAGAATTTTTTTTTTTTTTTTGTTTTTGATCGTTAAAAAATGTGTAATTTTATTCAAAATAGATCTAATAGAATTTTGTGAAAACAAGAAATGTGTGGCTTGTGGGAAAAATGATAGATGCCCTTGATCCCTCCAAACCGCCGACAAAAATGCAAATTCTGCAAAGATTTTTTAATAACATATACTGGGTATAAAGGTCAAAACGGGTATAACTCAGGAACGATAAGAACAAATTTAAAAATTGTTTATTCATATTAATAAGAATTAATTTGTCTTTCAAACTGCAACATTAGTTTGTTTTCGTTTTCATTTAAACTTAAAAAGTTGTAAAGCGTTATTACAAAATTTTTGAAAAAATTACGAAAAATTGTAATTAAAGGTATCTAAATGAGTAACCTCATCACCAAATCTTATAAGTTTTTCACACAGGAATAAAGCTTGGATACTTTTCTTTAAAACTGTTTCCTCAGGAGTGCAGAAACCCGTGGTATTAACCAAGTTATCAGTAAAGTTAAAAAAATGGGCCGAAAACTCCGGTTTTTTATGAAAACTCCATTTGCGCGACCTCTAAACCTATTCCGAAAATTCTTAAAGAAAAACCAAAAATACTTTACCCTATAAGCTTTTAAATTTTGATTGAGCACCAATGAAAATCATAAAGAAAATATTTTTTGGGACACCCTAATGTTCATTAGGGAGAGTTTTCATTATTTACCCATGTAATGTCAAATTAATTAACATATTTGATTTTTGAAAATCAAAAGATTATGATTTTTTAAGTTGACTACTAAGTCTTTTAATTCGATTGTACTGTGTGTGCTCGAGTCTCTTGATCGGCTGTCAAAATTAATGTTTCTTTTGTAAAAAAAGTTAAGTATTTTAAAAATTGTCGTTTTTTTCATTAAATTTTAATATAAATTTAAAATGATGAAGTGTGTGGCCAAGGATCAATTCATAAAAAGACATCATTACACAAGAGTACGGGAACAGAAAAAACAAAATTTCAAGCACAAAATAAAAAGTATTTACAACACCAAAAAAATTTGCGCCACTTTTGAAAAATTTTATATTGGCTCTAGAATTAGACTACTTTTACTAAAAATAAAAACAGAACAAACACTTTCACAATAACTAACATTATGTTTTCCTAATACTTCAGTACAAAACTTTTTATTTAAGTACATTGTTTTATTTATTCCACAACACTTTTTCCAGAATTTGGATCATGAACTTTTTTCCCTTTTTTTTTTTGGTTTGGTTTATGTTTTACAGCTGTTTGACAATTAACACAATTTGCACGAAGAAAAAGTCTAGGCTGTTTCGTGCAAGAAGAAGAAGAATTTCATTCTCTCAAATCCGCTCTCATTTACACAAATTAAAAGTACGGGAACGCTTTTCGTGTAAATTGGGATCCCGAGGGATCCCAAAGTAGAGTAAAGAAACAGAGCTATAAAATACTTTAAACGCAGAGCGAAGCGAAACGTTAAGCAACTCTCATCTTTTTGCTCGCTTTGACGACATTCTGCTTGTATAATTTTATTTATTTATTTATTTTTAGCAAACAATTCGTGTGTGTTGACAAGTGTTTGTTGTGACATGCACCTTTTGCGTTACGCTTTTCTGTTAAAGTTAGAAACGTCACGCAAAGCACAGAGCATACAGAGGTGTCACGAGACAGATTTTTTCAGTCTTTTTCTGCGAAAGCTGCCCTTTTTGCATTTTTTGTTTTGATTACGCAATTCGTGTTGATAGTAGCGGCCTGTTTTTACACATTGCCACTTTACTACCAAAAAACATTTTCTTTCTCTTTCTTCGAAAGCTGCCCTA
Organism: Pollenia labialis; assembly: GCA_949318255.1. Lineage (NCBI taxonomy): Eukaryota > Metazoa > Arthropoda > Insecta > Diptera > Polleniidae > Pollenia > Pollenia labialis. Next base: position 42,786,899 of record OX439143.1, on the reverse strand, counting down.
GCAACTGATTTGGGCCTTTTTCACACGTTACTTTTTACAGTTCTGTGTATTCTGTGACGCAAAGCGTTGAAGTTTTATGTGGCATGGCCTTAAGTCATTTTTTACTGCGAGTTTTGCAACATTCATTTAGCATTACGAAAAGATGCTGCCTCATATTCGCTAAGCTTATTTAAAAATTTCCTCTTGGCTTCAAAAAAGGTATTTTTACAAACTTTAGCAAATGTCAAACCTGTTTTGATTTTTACTCAGTTCAAAAACACCGCCATATACACAACACAAACGCACTGTACAGTGCCAGACTTGAGCAGTGCACTTGTGTAGTGTATCATTGCCATCATAATTGAAAGCAATTATTTGATTTTTAGATATGTTCCCTACCTACCGATTGTTTATTGTACAAATTAATTAAAGTGAAACTGGGTTTCTGTTTCGATAAGGTTTGGAAAAGATGAACACGTCACTGTTTTGATAGGAAAAAAACACACCCAATTTTTAAATATACTTTTAATTTTTGCAGAATTTAAAATTTTCTTTGCTCCTGTAGCGTTGAATAAAATAAACCCCAAAAAATATAGAAAATAATAGTCAAAGGATAACGAAAGAAATACTCATATGAAAACTATGATTTTCATAAAACTTTCATTAGCTAATGGCCACTTTACACACAACTGAACGAACGCATACATATGCGAGATTACAATGTCAACTTAAGCGCAAAAAATGCTTAATGATAATTTAGGATTTATGTAAGTATGTATGGAGATTATCTTTCGTTAGTGCGTGGTAAACTTTAATTAAAATAGCAGCTATTCTGTTAAATGAAAAAAAAAAATTGGTGTTAAAATGTTTTCTTTAGTTTTTAGTTTGTTAAAGAAAACCATTTTTTTTTAAATATATTTAACTGTTTTCTATGAAATATACGCCACCCTAATAATTACAATTAAAGTTGATGAATTTTTGAAGTAAAAAATATTTTTCACAAAATTTGTACTTACATATCAACATTTCTATTTAATAGGAATGTGAAAAATGTAACATGAGGTCTTCACCTGATTATTTTTTGTCATACCAACCGTCAAAGTCTATCGTGCTATTTGTCTACTTTTTGGTAAAAAAAACGGTTGGTTTAGAAATTCTTTCCATGTGTTGTTCAAATTTTGGAAATTAACTATGTATGTAGTTAGCATACATATCCCTGTTGGCCAAACTGCCGTCGACGACACGGTCGTCAACGATTTATGCACGAAATGTCCTCTATCACTTTTGATTTCTGGAAGACGATTTCAAGGAAAATGTCGTGCACGACAAAATACTCGACATTGTCTAGGGCATTGTCTTTTACAGAAGTTTATAAACGACGACATGACCGACATTGTCTTTCATGCTGTCCTTTATCAAAGTGTAACAAAGACAACATGACGGACATTGTCTTGTAAGCTGTCCCTTATCAAAATCTATCCACGACAAAATGAGCGACATTGTCTTGTAAGTGATCCTCTATCAGCAACTATACACGACAGTATGAGCGACAGCGTCTTGTAAGTTGTCCCTTATCCGAATGTATCCACGACAACATGACCGACATTGTCTTGTAAGGTATCATCTATCAACAAATAAACCCGACAGTACAATCGACAGTGTCTTGTAACCTGTCCTCTATGAGCTACTAAATACGACAATATCAGCGACAGTGTCTTGTAAGCTGTCCTGTATTTAAGTGTATGCACGACAACATGACCGACATTGTCTTGTTAGGTGTCCTCTATAAACTACTAAACACGACAATATGAACGACATTGTCTAGTAAGCTGTCCTTTATCAAAGCTTATCCACGACAACATGACAGACATTGTCTTGTAAGGTATCCTCTATTAACAACTATGCACGACAGTATGAGCGACAATGTCTTGTAAGCTGTCCTGTATTGAAGAGTATGCACGACAACATGAGCGACATTGTCTTGTAAGCTGTCTTCTAAACAAACAAAAATAATTTATTCCCAAAAAAAAATAAAAATAACTGTAAAATAACGATACATAATAATAAAAAAACAACCAAAGCAAAGCGAAGAGAATCAGTCAGTCAAGTCTGAGAACTCAAAGACTAAGGTATGATTTTTAAAATATGTATGTGCTATTGTATATTTTTATTTATTCCTTTAGGTTTATAGGCGATATTGTCGTGTAAGCTGTTACTCTTGTAACTTCATCGACATTGTCTTATACGCAGTCGTTGACGATAAAGTAGAATCTATTGTCGTCTATATAGTCATCAACGATAATGTGGACGACAATGTCGTGCATGTGGTCATCAACGACAATATGGACGACAATGTCGTGCATGTGGTCATCAACGACAATATGGATGACAATGTCGTGCATGTGGTCATCAACGACAATATGGATGACAATGCCGTGTATGTGGTCACCAACGACAAGCTAGGAGATATTGTCTTGCACACATTCGTGTGTGTACACATTCGTGTGTGTACGACAGGCTGAGCGACATTGTCTTTCTTTGTGTCGTGCACGATTTACGCGACACTTGTTCGAAAAAATCGTCGACGATTTGCATTAGTTGTCCCTTACGTGTCGTGCAGGAATTAACATTGTCGTGCAGGAATCATCAATGATTCGTGCACGACATTGCCAACTGGGATATTTTCACAAAAAAAAAAATGTTCTGATATACATACATATGTATGTACATATTTAGTAGAATAACAAAAAATTATATGTATACGAGAGTCGTTGTCCTGATCGAAGTCGTTGCCATTTGAAATTTTTATCGATTTCAAAACCCCGACAGCGACAATGTAAAACACATATGTAAGTAAAAAGTTAGTTGCATTTATGTCGTTTGCATCAATCATAATAACAATTGTTATTGTTATATTTAAAAAAATTACTAAATTTTGACTACGACAACAACACTTATAAGAAGGCCATCAAGATATTTTTTCCCTGATACCAAAGCAAAAAACTAATTTTTTTATTTAATTCTCAGTTCTTTTGTATGGTTTTTTTTTTCTTCGGAAATTAAAAAGAATGTAGGACGTTTTGCTAATGAAACTATAACGCACATAATTCGATTTACTTTTTGCCTTTGATGGCGGCTTATAGATGGAATATTGTTTGGCAAATATGCTTACATCGCTAAATGGAAATGGGCATATAACGGCAGAAAAAAAACCAGATAAATTGGAAAATATCGCTAAAGTGACTAAAAATTGTTGTGGCTATAAATGAAAAGTACTATATGTTTATGCTTTTTAATTCTCATGCAAAAGGCACAGGCTTGAAACTTTAGAGTCAGTTATGATATGCTTTTGTTCAATAATTAATTTGCAGCTGTGCTATTTTCACTGAAATAGGTATGGAAAAGAAATATGTTTTAGGTTTTTATAAATCACATAAATTTATTATTTATTTAAGAAATTTCAAGAAAAGTTTTGACAAAAATTTTTAATATTTTTGAAAAATAGCGTAACCTTTTTTATTTTTCTCCTGGTAGCACTGTTATGTATGCGGTACCAGGCTTTTACTTATTTAACAAAATCACACATAAGTTTATTCGGAGAAACTGCTTTTTTATTTTGAAATAAAAATAAACACGAAATTGAAATTAAAGAATGGCTAGAAAAAGCTAAATGCATCATGGAAAAAAGCTGAAAAAAGCTAAAAGCTAAATAAAATATCTCAAGATAAACATAAAAAATAAAGCTAAATTTAGCTCGGAAAAAGCTAATATGGCCACACTGCTGCATCTTACAAGATATTTCCTGGCCTTTACTGCCCGTCTATACCAGAGATAATTATTGCGACATACATATATTGCAGTAAATGTCAAAATTATGTTATCTTTAATGTAGACAGCAATTTTTTGTACATATTTATTGCCGTGAATTTGTGTTGCAATAATTTTTAGTCCATTTTTGTTGACAATTACTGCTAAGACCCCTTTCAGACTCGGCAAGTTAGTTGCGCAAGTAACTTGCCGAGTACAACAAAGTCTGTACTAAATATTTTTTTCCTTACCCCGACCTTACCGCTGACGTCAACAAACCAAGAGTTGCGCAAGTCTCTTGCGCAAGTAACTTGCCGAGTGTGAAAGGGGTCTAACATAAAACTTCAAATTTGGTTGTCAATAGAAAAAAAAAAATAGCAAAAAAGAAACAAAAATAGAAGCAAATTGTGTGGGAAAGAAATTAAGTTTGTGAAATTGTAGCAACTTATAATTGTAGTAAAATAATTAAATTAAAGAATTTAATAAGCACTAAAATAAAATTACAAAAATTATAATTAATAATTATTTTTATTAATATAATTTTTTTCTTATTCGATCTTTATTATTTAAATTTAAAGTCATTATTTTAACAAAAAAAAAATTAATTTAATAAGAATTAATATTTTTATAAAAAAAGGTCTCAAGCTTAAACAAATTAATATACATTTACAAAATATGTAAGTCAAATAAGAAAGAATTTATCTTAATAAAAATAATGTTTGCTAGATGGCGGGAGTTTTTACACTGCACCTTCTTCCTTGATTTTTTCCTAATTATGAATTAACATAAATACGTTTTCCCATGCCTTTAACATAAGCTGAGCAGTAAGAAATATTACCCTGTTATTCTGCCGACGTTCTTGCCAACTTGCTGAGATATTTATCTTAAGTGTAGACCTAGGGTTAGCATTCTTAGCAATCATCATTCTTGCGACAGTATAAATCAATTTAAAGGACATCTTTTATACATTTAATTATTTGCGTCATTTTTAGTGTAGTTTGATGAATGCATTCGTATGGCGGTTGCAATGCTCGTATTCTAGTTGCACTACTGACATTAATAAATATTTATATTATACACACACACACACACACACACACACACACTTGAAATGAATGCACATGTGTTGGTGTAATAGTATTATCTAGGGTAGAAAGAAAATCTCTAGTTATGTAAGCCATTTCATTTATAGGACACTAAAATGAATAAGGCAAAACAAATAAATGAATAAAAACACTATACAACATTTATTATATACATACATATGTTGGCCTAGATTTCCATTGCCATATCTCTTGAATACACACATTTTTCAAACACATACTCACGATTACATAAGTATATTAAGTATACGTATGTATTTAGATACATTTTAATACTCCGTATGGAAAGAATGAACCACACAAAGACATCTGTTAAAATTTAAAAAACAAAAGCAAAAAATACTTGTAATATTTCGAAAAAAAATAAACTTAATAGGAACGGCCATATTCGCATTACACCGAAGTAGAACATAAATTGTCACACCCATCTTATATAAATCATTGTTAGAAATGTTTACGCCATCAAGGGAATTTGATTGTGTCATGATTACATTCCATACAAGTATTAGAGTAGGGAGGTCTTTCTAATGTAATAGAATAAGAGGTGCCCCTCTACTACAAGTTATTTTTAGTGGAAAAGTTTTTAATCAGATTTTAGTTAATTTGTGAGTTAAACAGCGTGGCGTATTTAATAATACCCAATTTAAGCATCATTGTTTCCTTTTGCACTGATAAGGCAAATTACACTAGCTAACAATATTTTGGACTAGAGCAACCAAAATCTTTCCTAGGGTAATTTGGTGGGCTGCATTCGAATCTGTAATTGGTTTTTCTCTATCACGAGTTACAAACAATTTTTTTTATTCATTTCTTACAAAAAAAAATCACTAGTTTATTTGAAAATCAATGAATTTTCAAAAAACGTTGTTTGAATTTTGTTGGTTTGGATTCACCTATTATAGTCCAGCAATAGTCTCCCAGCATGCTTTTGTCTCAAAATCCTTGATAAATTCTTGACATTTTCATTAAATCTTGGTAAGGACGCTCCCATTGTTCGCGCTCACTGCACCTAGTTTTTTTTTTTGGAAAAAAATCTAAATGCGAATGAAGGATATGCAAAATATTGTCGGTGTCCACGGTTTGTCCAAGTTTCTGACTGCAAAACCAAAATAATGTAAATATGCATATTTTAATGATTCTGATATTGCAAATCCTTTTTTCCAACCAACATCTCACTTTTATTCAATTTTTTAATATCTGTTAATGTTTTGTTAAATAAACAGCTGCTTTTATTTAACAAAGAGCATTCTTTTAATTTGAAAGGTGTATGTCTACATCACGCGTTTTCGCCTCCTAGCATTGCATGTTTTACTTTGTCAAAATCAGCAGATTTATTCAAACGCAGCTTCAAGGCATCCAACGCTTTTCTGCATGTAACTTTCAGGTGAAACTACACAGTTTCTACTTTTTGACAGCTACGTAGGATGTGAATGTACCTTGAACGCATGGTGAGGACCACCAGCTGAAATGTGATAGTGCTGACGTAAAATTATATTTTGTGAAACCAAAAATCTCAACGCTTGTAGAATAGTGTAAACGGGGCTTTAGCGGCAGGACAATGGTTGTCAGGCAACGCCAAGTTTAAAACACCATCCCTTTTTGGATAAATGTAATATTGAGTAATTTAGAAACCAGTTAAGGCTTATGTATTTTTTACATCTGACTTTTCAAGTCCCATGTAATTGTGCATGTCTGTCAAAATTGCTGTTTTACATAGGGTTTATGATATTCTTTCACAAACGTACGAGTAATTTGCTTCTGACATTGTCTATGTTTTTTTCGCATAGTTATTGCAGAAACCAAAGTAGTTTTCGGTTTCAAAATAGCGTGCGGCCGCCATAAAAATTTTTGTTTGTGTCGAAAAAGAGTTCAGCCATCTAAACGGTTTTTCTTAATATATGGAGATAATTTCTATTCAATGGTGAAATTATCATACATATGTATGTCGGTGTTGTAAAATTTAACTTCAGCCGGCTATTAATTTCGTCAATAGTGGACGCCGCTGCCGGTTTCTTCCCGGCATAGATTTCTGATGTCAGATGGTTTGTCAGAAGAAAATATAGCACGCTCGAACATGGGGTCTTCACCTGCCAATTTGTTGTCTTAGTAAACGTCAAACTTCATTTAAAAAAATACTGACGAAAATTTTAGAGTTTTTTTTTATATTGACTTTGACGCTTAGTATGGCAAAAAATTGTCAGGTGAAGACCCCATGTAATTGAAAATTTCTCAGATGACTTTGCGTGGGACTTTTACAGAAGCAAAGTTAAAAAGGTTACACACGACATGCATGTATTTTGCAGTGGGAAATTTGACATGTCAGATGACAAATACATGTCGTTTACGATCGCCTTTAGACAAATTTACTTCATTTAAAACAGTTCATTAGAAACGAAAATCTTAACTACAACCCAGCGGGAAAAAGTACGAATGCCTTCTACAAGGCCTCTGTTCTTCTTCTTTTGGATGTACAAGGCCTGCTCGCTCCATTCTATACTCATAATATTATTTACACACGTTGTCATTGCGAAGTAGGCCTTCCGCTCTCGCTTCTTTCGCAGTTACATATAGGCAGGTTATATTTACTAAATTAATATCCATTCGTAAAACTGCTTTGTGTCGTTGTCAATTTGGTTTAAACCTTTTGCGTTTCGCTTTTCTGTCAAAGTTAGAAACGTCACGCAAAGTGATGAAGTTTTATCTGACATAGTTTTTCGAAGTTACACATTGGGTGTGTGTGAAACGGTAGCAAAGTACTCATGGAAGTAAATTTTTGACACTGTTGAGGGGAATAAAATTTCACTAGCCCTAGGGGCTAGTATAAATTTTGACATTAGCGTAGACATTTTTGACAATTTTAATTCACCATAGAACTTTGCTACCGTTTCACACACACCCATTGACTATTTTGCTTCTTGCTGGTGGAGTACCAACTAAAGCCGGCGATACACTATCCTATTCAGTCGTACGATTTGTCAAAAAATATCATGTGTGCTCAAAAAGTATGACAGTGTGGCTAAAAAATGAATTGAGTGGCAGATTTTTTTTGACAAGTCTGTCCGACTTGCAAATGTTTATAAAAATTTTCGTAAAATGATGTTATATTCTATGCGATCAGAGTTGTATGTATTTCCTTGCAAAGTAGCTGAGTCATTTGAGTTTGCATCTTTTTTTGTGGGGTAGTGTGGCATTGACAGCACATTTTGTTTATGCCAGATATAATTCCGTCAGGGTTTCTTGTTAATGAACCGTACGATTGTGTAGGATAGTGAATCCCGGCCTTAACGCTCAGTTCTGAATCTTTTAAAAAGATTGATTTGGAAGGTCGTCTGATAATTTGGGAAGGATTCTATATCAGATTTACGACGTAATTTGTGATGGCTATATGAAAATTTTGAGGCAAAATAATTCTTTTTCAGTGGCAGAGCCTAAAATAAAATCCCATTACAAAATTTTAGGGTCACATTATAGTAAATTTTCTTTTGCATTTTTATCGAAACATAAATCTTAGTTCCAAGTCTCTTTTTTGACATACATACATACACATTTAATTTTAGATGAAATATAACCCTACGAAATGTTCTATGTTTAATATTTTTTTCAGAGTGGAGTAAACGTATGCCTTAACACAAAAAATTAATTTTTATGTAAATAAATACATACTTACATTTTCTTTGGCAAACAATTTCTTTTTAATTATTTTTTTATTATTAATATATTAATTTTCCTTTTTTGTAACTGATAATTGATTTAGACAACTTGTGTTAAAAGATAATTGCTCAGCAATGTTTTATAACATTTGTTGCTGAACATGTGCTCAAATACATATTTTTGCAGTCCACACGTTGCTATCTAGTGTTGGATCACTGTTGGATGTCAAAATTTTGTTTATTCTCTTTTATTATCTTTGTTTCTGTTTTGTTTTATTTCTGCTTTTGACATTGTACAATGATTTTACAAAAGCAAATTGCTTGTGGTTTTTGTACGAGTTGTACTTGTTGTAGTACCGAGATTACCTGGGATGAATTTGCATTGACTACAAAACTTCAATGCGACTGTATTTTCAGCTTTATGTTGCCAAATCTATAGGCTAATAAAACTAATTAAGTCCATTGGATTGTAATATTTCCATTCATACGTACTATTTTAATCGACAAAAGCCATCAGTAGTTCAACTAAATCGAATATACAATTTTGGCAAAAATCTCATTTGGCACTGGCCGGCCGTTCTATTTGTGCTATTCATGTTGTCTTGTATCTCTTTTGTTTTCAGTTACCAATTAAAATTTTAATAGACATTAAATTGATGTTGTTATTTTGTTGGGATCAATAAAATCAAGTAAGAATTTTGTTAACGGTTATATCGAATTGTATGTTCCCAACACGTCTTTTAATGGAACAGACAACGGTTTTCATAGTTTATTGTGAAGCTTCAATCCAAAAAATTGTATGGCGTAGGAAACGTAAATGGCGTAAGCCACAAAACATGAAATGTTCACCGGAGCCAAACAACGTTTCGAAAATTAGAACGAAGGCACTAGTATTTTTCAAAGAACTAACGGTGTAAGTGACCTTAATTTCGGCGTAAAAATATGAGATCCAAACCAATCAACGCAGTATTTTTTTTTGGTAAAAATTATGTAAAGAACGTATTTTCGATTTTTTAGGCTTACGCCATTTACGTTTTCCTAAGTCGTTATATACATATTTTATAATCGATTTTCGGGCCATTTGATCAATTGATAATTTAATAGGCGTTAACCAACTGAGATCGCTGAAATCGCTCATAAATGACATATTTTTAATAGAAACCTTCTCAATAAAAATGTTTAATGTTTTTCGAAGCACTAATAGAAATTTCGATCTACCAAAGGGTTAAAATACAATTTGGCTTAAGGATTGATGTTTGACTATTGACGTCAGCAGTCGTCGATGGCTGCGAGTGTAAGACGGCAAATCCCTCTGAGGAGATCCAGTGGTAGCGGTCAAAACATGTCAGGGTAACCAGCCGCCTGGGTTCGAATCCCAGATGAACTTAAGCCTGATTGAAAATATTGAAAATTTGGATTAAAAAACCATAAATAGTTCAACAAAATTACCACAATACTAATTACTAAAAGTAAATTTTAAAAAGTAAGCGAACTTCGCCTCGCCACAATTTTAAATGCCAAAATGACACCTGTCAGATTGCGCAAAGTCTAAGTCAACGTATAACGCCATCTATCGGATTTTGGCTGAGAACTTTCTATTTTTTTTATTTGGAAAGCCATTAAGGAATTTTCCAATTTTCCGCATTTTATGCAATTTTCCATGATTTACTCTAAGAACTTTCTCTTGTTTCATTTGGAAAGCCATTAAGGAATAATTTCACACAAAATTTCATGCAAACACTCGATTTTCGCTTTTTCCAATTTTCCGACTTTTCCGAAGGGATTTTCCAAATTTTTTTTCCGGTAAAAACCTCCTTTTACAGATATCGGCCCAGCCATTCTCATTTTATGAATTACTATTCATTTCTTACACCATTTTTATATACATATTGGATTTTGCCACGCCCCGCCGCCCGCCGCCCGCAGACCGAAAATCAAAAATCAGACTTCACAGTGTCACCCGTCTGAATAATATGAAGATTCCCTGAAAATATCATCAAAATCGGCCAAGCCGTTTTGGAGTCCATACGCAACATACATACACACTTCCTGTTTTATATACATATGTATATAGAAGAAGATAGATTTGAAGAGCCACGAAGCAGGTTTTCAAGGGAGCACATTAAAGAATAAAGGTAACAACAAAAAATCAAGTGTGTAAAGCTGATCGCTACATTGAAACGTTTTTTATGGGCTGAATAGCAAGAAACGAAAAAGGTGTGCAATTAACAAAAGGCACTTTTAAGGTACTTGGGGATACTGCGGCATTTTCAATCTTAAAAATTACAATAAATATATAGACAAGAGTTGTAAAAATACTGTCTTTACTCCGGTTAAAATATTTTTTTTAAGTAAATATGAAGAAATATTAAATTATTTCATTATTAAATATGTTTTATTGAGTGCTATTTTACAAAGTGTAATTTTGATAAATATTTTCATTGAATCAAATCAAAAGTTTGTTGACCTAAAATTTTATTTTTAACAAACTGTGTTGTTAAAGATTGTCTTGAAATATTTTTTTCTGTGTAATATAAGACTGTCGTCTTATGAAATCTATGCTTACAAAATACTAAAAAAATCAAAATTTTTACTGCCTTATGGAAAATAGTAAAAGTTCACGTTAGTTAGCCAATGCTCGAACCCTCTTATGCAAAAATAAAAAATTAAAATAAAAAAATGTGTTAATTAAGCATCACATTAAGCCCATAAACCTTTGCTGGGCTTAATGTGTTGGTTAACTAACACATTTTGCACTTTACGCAGAGTATTGGTTAACTAACGTGAACTTAATTTTTTGTTTGCATAAGGCAGTTATTGAATAAGTTTTGAAATTAACTCGTATAAAGTGTTACAATATTCGACTAGTTATATAAAATTATTCTATCAGTTTGCAATGCATTGTATCTACTGAACGTGCTTATATCCAAATTCATAAAAACAGAAAACTATTATTGTTTATAGCGATATTTTCAAACAAACTTGTCATCGCATAATGATGTGATGCAAAAGTTTTTTTTAACACATACATTTTTAGATACAATAAATAACTTAAAATTGCATTTCATGAATTCACATATCGACTCTTCTAATAAGTATCATTGCTATCCGCTAGTGACTGACGTTTCGATGGAGAATAGAACGTTTGAATAGATAAATGAACTATTAGTTAAAGTATGCATTCTATTCTACCATAGAATGTCAATAATACATAGATAAATAGTTATATATGTATGTGTACATAGTGTATGTGCGATAACACATACATGTTTAAATAAACTATATAGTTTTAGTTGTGGTTGTAGTAGTTATATGGGCGTACTGAAAAGAGCTTCTAGAGTTATTTGTATCCATCAATCCATTAAAATGTATGTACTTACGTATGTATGTATCTATATAGATTTGTATCTATCACCTCATAGGTTTTTGTCTTTATTGTAGAACAATTTGATGCTTATTGCAGTGTCGGCAAATTAACATTCATTTATTTTAGTTTTAGTATATTTTACATCATTCATTGCCTTAGGAACAAATGCAATCAACATAAGTCGAGGCTAAAAATAAATACCTTCAAAGTACTTAAAGTTTGTTTAAATGAAAGCTGCGTTGCCAAATAAGTAATGTTTTAGATTAAGGTATCTCTAGTATTATTATGTTTAAATATATACGGTAAAGGATGTGGCCATTGCCTTTTTTCGTCTAAGAATTTCGTATTTTTAGATCGATAACACATTTTTGAAGCAATCGAGTACAAAATCTTTCTCGTGTGTAATTTCTCGAAGTTCTTATCGAAACCAACCACACCCTTTTTGCGTTTTACGTTTTTAGCTGTCGTTCGGATTTTATTGCCTCATGAACATTGTGGCTAGAACTTGATTTATCCATAGAACATGTAATTTTTCTTATGTCTATAACTCGGAAACCAATTGGTATTTTATTTTTTCACCTTCCCGACAATTGTAGCTATCATAGTTGGTGGAGTGCACTAAATATTAATTTTTAAATTTACATTGGACTCTCACTAAATAAAACTGCAAAAAAAGTTCGCTTGCACGATTTTTTGGTATTTTTTTTGGATTGGTATTTTTTTTCACTAGCACTAAAAAAATAAAGTTGTATAACAAATTTTTCACTAACACTAACTGCGATTGAATGCATTATGTCTGCACAGATGCATACAAAAATACTCTTAGATTGCATTGAGATTATGCAATTAACGCCGAGTTTTTTTTTTCTAATTTCTTTTAAAGTTGCTACGAAACTCTTTTCACTTTTACATTTAAATTTTTTTAAATCAAATGTTAACCAAGCAACTTATTGTCAACCAACCATTTTCTATAATTACTAATCGATTAAAAATTCTGCTTAAATCTTGTTTACCGACGCAGCTCCAAATAAAAAAAACAAGTACCTACGATGATAGAAAATTGAAAAATAATGGAACTCTCAAGTTTTCAAAAAAATTAGCGATTTTCCATTACATTGCTGAACGTATAGGTCCAATATTGGTATTATTTTAAAGCTCTTGAATAGATTTTTCTGAATATACAAAATTTATATCAAAATGGTTAAATCCCATTACAGTTTTTACAAAATTTGGCATACAAATAGGTAAGCATGTTTTTTATTATTAAAAGAGCAAAATATTGTTTTGTTTTTAACTTTTGATTGTAAAATTTAAAAAAAAAAAACACAGTAGAATTTTGCTTTAGTTTGTTTTTTAACCCTGCCTTTACACATGCAAGTAGAGTTTTTTTCCAGGAGTTTTTCGATTTAAAAAAATTTCCCGGGATCTCGGGATCCCGCTCCATTTAATAATACAAAGTAAATTTGTTTTAAATTAATGAAAATAACTTTTTTTTTAAAAAAGCGTAAAGGAACTTGTTTACAAAGTAAGTAAAAGAAATGCCTAAATAACACAAAAATTAATTAAAGGTTGAAAGAGGAACTTGAATTATTATTACCTTACGCTTTTATATGTAAATTTCGTATCATTATGCTCTAGATACAAGATAAAAAGATAACATAAGCATAACAATTTAATTCATAAAACAATAATAAAAACAAACAAGAATTGTGGTACTCAAGTTATGAGATCAAAAAGTAGATTCATAAAATAGATAAAATATTTTAAATAAATATATTAACATTTTTTAACAGCTTAGGAAATAACATGAAGACACACTCAATGCGTTTAGAAAGTCGGCAAAGAGTATATTTCTTATTTTATTTACTTATTACCATGTTTCCGAAAATTTTTGTTCACTTTTTTACCGAGATTGGACAAATAGTTTAAAGTGCAAAAGATTAAAGTTGTTGCATATTTCCAATTCACAATCCGAAGTAATTATTCTTTTTTATAAACAACGTCTATATTAGTCAAATGTATGTCAATGTTGATGCAAAAAATAGCATCAAACGGACTTCTTCTTACAAGATCCACCTGTAATCTTTAGGAAAATGTGTTTTTAAAATTGTATGTTGTAGTATCTTACACGTGTCACCTTATAAACATATCGTCATATCTCAATTTTTTTTTTAATTTTAAGTTAATTAAGCAAAGTGTTCCTTCATACTTTCTCGTAACAAAAAAATCGTTATTTTATCTCAAACTGAACCGAAGTTATAGCAAAATATATCTTAAAATCGGTACATTTTGAAAACTTTAATCGCATTTAGCCAAGCTCGATTTTTTTTTGTAGATATGACTTTGCTGCAATAAAGGAGCGATATTTTTGGATATCTCCTATTTTTAAGACTTGTCCATGGACAATTAAAATTAACTGCCTGCATCTTGTTTTGAATTTATGCTCTTTATTAACTCTTCACTTTACTAAATTAATTAATTATCAACTGTTGCACGGCACATTCTGCTTTTAGTGGATTTACTGCGTCAGTAGACATTGTTTTACGAACGTAGTCACTTCTTGTTATTGATCTAATCAATAACCCATCAACAGATGCTAATTTCAAAGTATAAATAGCTTTTTTCTGAAACTATGAGGAACTTTTATTTCCCGGGATCCCGCAACAAAAATAATAATTTCTTCTTTATTTAATTTTCGGTCCATCTTGATGAAGCAATTACATATGTTTATTTTATAAAATATGTGACTCCAGTATTGCCGTAGTGGCGATGTCATAATATTACTGAGAAAATATTTTGACTAACAATTTTTTTTTCAAAATGCTTAAAATTTATGATTAATATTGCCATTAAGATGCGTTGTTGTATAGTTGTGTTTTTTTATTTGTTATTTTTTAAACATTACTTTTATATTACTAAATACTAGTATATTGATACAAAATTCATCCACGGTAACACTGTTAGTTCATTGGTCATTTTACATGCTGTAAGTATAAAATATTGAATGCAAGCAAATTCTCTTGCAAGTTGGGCTGCAGGTACGAAAAATGTGATGGTGTTAATGGAAAGTGTGAGTGTATTGATATTTTCGAACTTGCACTTGGAATTGTAAACCCTAGGTTAACCTTTAATTAATTTAAAAAATATTAAATGAAAGCAGCACAAAATGGAGAAAAAATTAGCAAAAAGGTGAAATACGAAAATTAAATTTATTTCTTTAACTTTTTCGTGCTGCATGTCGTATTTTTTGAATTTTTATAATATTAATCTTAGGCCCGTTTTCACAACTTACCGATAACTAAAGGTAGGATGTTATCGGCCGTAAAAAAAGGGTTCCATTATTACAACTTTACTTTAACCTACCAGTTTGGATCAACCTTAATTTACTTTATCGCGCACTTTAGATTAAAGTAAAGTTTTAATAATGGAACACTTTTTATAAGGCCATTTAAAGTCTACTTTAAGCTATCGGTAAGTTGTGAAAACGGGCCTTAGAAACATAAAATTAAAGGTGCAGATGGTACTGAGTAGAGTTGTCAATTATTCGCCTTTCAACTTTGTTCGAATAAATTAAATAATTGTTTTATTCGATTAATCGATGAGAAAAACGAAAAAAAAAATAATTTTTCCAAAAAAATTACTATGGAAAATCTTCCATTCCATCCGCTATGACTTCTTCATTTTGATGCATAAAATTTTTCATCTTAACTCCATATCGTTGTATTACTTAAAGACATCATAAAACACGTAATTCCTTAATAATCCGAGAATACTCTGGATTTTTAAAAGGCGTTGGCAGACCTACCACCTTCAGCCAAACTTCTTTATACAAATTCTTCTATAGAACATACGCTGTCTCTGTTAATGTATTATCCATTGGCCCAAGTTCGGCATTTCTTGATGTCGTTGGATTATCTTCCACTACATCGTTTTCAATGGTAATATTGTGGCACTAACGCAAATGTTAATTAAAAAAAATATTCATACGACAATAGCAACATTTTCAACTTTCAAAATATGATTTATATAAATCAAATATTTATTTTTAAGCTTTCTGTTTATATCTAAATTTTTCACCCGAAATTGAAAAATCCCCTTTCTTGAAAATATTTTAACGTTTTTTTTTTATAACAAGTAAGAGTGCTATAAAAAAGAACTGTCAGAATCAATTGTCATCTCGTATTTTAAATTTTGTAGCTAACGAGTTTTGCAACTCACCTACTCTCGTTTTAAAATTATTCGAACAAGAGTTTAGTTTTGTTTGATCGATTAATCGAATTATTCTTAATTGGTTGACAACTCTAGTACTGAGTGAATGAGAATGTTGAAAATGTTGGAACTTTTTCGTTTATCATGGTACTTTATGAATTTTCGTAATGTTGGACTTTAGAAACATAAATAATATTCTGAATGGCTGCACTTTTTGGTACTTTCTCGTTCTAAAATTAGTACTTTTTTCATCATTATTGGACCTAGAAACATTAAAATAAACACGCAATAACCTGAGTTGATAAGAATCTATTTCATTAATATTGAACCTAGAAACATTAAATTAAACATGCAGAGGCCAGAGTGATTGAGAAACTATATCTTAGGGGAGACTTTTTGGTACTTCTTTTTATCTCAATTTGTACTTTTTTTAAATATTGAGCTTACAAATCTAAGTAAATAAGGTCCCTCGAAACATATATATATCCACTAAGACGAAAAAACAAATGCTCGAAACATATTCTTCATATTTGGATAAATAATTATGGTCGAACTTCGACCACTGCGCAAACACTAGTGTTATTAAATTGATGACGATTTAATTTTTAAATAAGCCATTTTGACCTTTTTTTGGCATATTTTTAGCAATCTTAGGGGCATATTTCTAGTTTTTACTGCATGTTTAATCAGCATAAAAATTTGTATATAGCATATTTCCGGTTTGCCTGCTCATAACATAATTTTGCTTTGGAGGGTCCAAGATTGCCCAACATTTGCCTCTTTTTTATTGTATATAATTTAAGTGGATGCAAAATTCTCGCGGCTTAACCCTAATATATAATGTAAGACCCTACATAGTTGTAAAATAAAACTTCTTCAATTGTTGAACCTTAATGAACAACAACTCTTTTTATATGAGTATTTTCTCTCAGTGTCTGGTAGTGTTGGAAGGGTGGTTAAAACAATCAATTCAAAATGTTATTTAATTTTTTACTTAAGAACTTTGTTAATTGTAACTTGTTTTTTCACATTATTTTATTATTTCACTTCATGATTTTTAGAATGATCAGTCATTAAAATTAATTGCTTAAAATTGCACATAACGACTATCATTAGAGATCAATGTTGGTTTTTTAATAGAAAACAAGTTGTTTTATATACTAGAATTATTAGTTTTCTGTTTTTTTTATCTATTGAATATGTGGCACTTTGAGAGTCTACGACAAGTACAGATACGATATTATTTTTAAACAATTAAATGCTGTTCACATATGCGAAAAACTCATTTGTGCTGGCATAATAAATAATAAGAATTTCAAAGAAACTTACTGAATATGGTTGTGAAAACTTAGTTAGATTTTAACCTTCAGATTTTTAATATTGTTTTTTTTTTATTTTTCATATTATCATCAAAAGTTATGTGGAGAACAAAACAGCGATAATAAGGAGAATATAGAATATTTGGTTTGAAAAGAGTTTACAAATAGATTTTTTCTTTTGTCTATTTTTTGAATTTTGAAATTCCATACATGTTTAGCTATCGCCATGTTTGAAACTTCAATCTTTTTAAAGATTCGCAGCTAGAAGAAATCCATTTTGAAATTTTCTTTTAAAAACCGTTCGATATTAGTACACCATATACGAGTTCTTTTGATATTTTATCGTTTTCACTACAACGAAAGATGGTTGAAGTACGAAGCCTCAATAGTTGTAAAATGCTTTTGAAAATCATCAGATTTAGCCCATTCTTTTATAAGTAAGAAACGCAATACCATTTTAGAAGTAGTATACCGCTCGACTCAGACTCAGTTTCTGATCTAAGAATGTCTATCCGCCTGGCAGTGTTTCTAAATATAGCTTCAATGTTAACCAAAAGTTGGTTTAAGCAAAAAGTATTGGGAACTATTATAAAAAGCTTTATAAATTGAAATGGTTAATGTAATTAAAAATAAATTTAGGAAAAACACTAAAACTAGTATAAATTACTTTTACATAAACCTTAAAGAAAAATTTCAATCTTCAAATATAACTAGAAATGGTGTAGTAATCAAATGAAATATTGTTGAATTTTGAAAATCAAATAATATGTATGTACATATGTAAATAAACTGGTACTGCTGCACTTAACAAAAAAATTTTAAAAGTCATTCATCAACAAAAACTCTGACTAAGAACTTTATAATGACAGTAATTGATGACGCCATTCTATTTGGGATTAAGAACGAATCCCAAACCAGAATTTAAATTAAACGATTTTAAATCTAAGCAAAATGCTAAATCAAAGTGGTACACGTTTATAAATAAAGTTTAAATGCCAGAAATGTTAAGGTTATGCTAATTATTCATATCTTTATAATAGCAAAATATTGAAATTTTCAGATTGTTGACGATTTAGAAAAATAATAATAATTTGTTGTTAATGATTTTTGCTCATAGTTATATGTTTACTGTATCTTAATAAACTAATTCTGACTGCTTTTATAAGCGAGGTCGTTTTTCATATCGAGCCCAGCCAATTTTGATCTAATGGAACCTAGTTCCACTACCACATTAATACCACAGTTATACATCACGAAGCCTGATGTTTAACTACCTCGTTAAATGGCCGTTTTGTGAATAAAGTTATCAAAGCTTTGAGAGCGGTAATGTTAATAATTGAGTTATTTTTTATATTGTATAGCAAATATATGAAGCCCAATTTTGAATAAAAATTCACCGAGAGTTTTTCCCTTCTCCCATTTTTATACCCACAACACAATTATGGAAAGGGTATTATGCATATGTGCTGATTATTGTTATACCTTTAAGTATACCTATCGACTCAGAATCACTTTCTGAGTCGATCTAACGATATCCGTCTGGCTGGCTGTCTATGAAAACCTTGTGCGCAATTTTGGTGATAATTTTGTTTAAGTGGTGAATCGGTTCATAATTTTATATCGCCCCCGTACAAACTTCTTTCCGGAATAGGGGTTTTGTGCCCATAAACCATCTTATTATGTTGGTATTTAGATTAAATTTGGTCAAAACTTATTTTTTGCAATCAAAATCATACTACCAAATTTTTGTTGGGATCGGTCCATATTTGACCTTGTAGCACCCATACAAATACTCCTCTCGAAAACAGCTTTTAATGCCATTACTTCCTTTTAAATGGTAGCTTTTATGTAATGACGAAATGTTTTGCTGGTTGGTCTAAAATTAACCATAGATCCTATATAAACCCTCTTCCCTTAAAAGCGAACAAACCTCATATACTCTAGATGAAGATATCTAAATAATATTCGGCAAAAAGAACTTTTTTATAAATCTCAACCTCATAACATAATTTTGCTCTGGCGGATCCATGATTACCCACGGATTTTAAATAGAGTAAACTTTCGATAATTTGTTTTTAAATGTTGTGGTGTAGGGTCCATATGGTTGGGATTGCCGACTATACTTTCTTACTTTCTTAATACTATTATTAAAAAAATGTTTGACAAAAGGTAAAGCGCTTTTTGTACGATTTCTTTCAAAATTTGTGTCTTAACTACTATCCAATAGGACTAACCTGCAAATTTGGAAGCCATCGATTTCAAAATTGGGTCACTTGGCATGAAATACCCCATACACACAGAAAAAAATACCAATGTAAAATTAACATGGAAAAATGTTGATTGAGAATCATGTTAAATTTCTGCAAAAGTATTCCCTTTATTTAAATGTACCATTATTTCATATTAATTTTAAATGAAAAATAATTAAATAATCTTTAATCACGCTTATTAAATATTATTCACTGATAAAAAATGAAAAAAAATATTAAAATATAAATAAATATGGATTCAATATTGAATCCATAAAAACCTGCTTTATATTAAAATCAAAAGTTTATCTTGTTAAATTAACATGCATACATAGTTAAGTATATTAATTTTTTTATTTTCATTCCTAAAATATGTTATAAAAAGAAGACAATTCCCGTATTCTTTTAATTATAATTATTTGGTTAAATAGTACATCAAGTTTTCAAAGTAGAATGATGACGCAAACCATATCGGGCCACTCTGCTGATTGATCTGTTAACAAAGGAGACTACAAAATAAGTGAAACATGTGTTACAGGGGTAAGTGCTTTGAATTATTCTTAAATAAATGTATATGTTGTCTCTGAAGCTTCTTCACACCAATTAGGTTCTACATGAAATTCACGTTGTTTCAACATGAAATAACTTTCATTCAACGTGATTCGGATTGTTGTTTCAATATGAATGACATTTTGCTCTAACTTTACTGCAATGTTAAATTAACATGAATTATAGTTATTTTAAAAGAAAAAAAATGTTGTTCGCAAGCAATTATAAAATCAGGTTGAATTAACATGAAACACGTATGAAGCAAAATCACCACCGAAAAATTTTAAATCAACCTTGTTTTCGACGTTTTTAACTTGATTTTTTTCTGTGTGTATGTATATTTGTATATATGGAAATATGTTGTATTGTAAATAGTTTTGTCGAAAGTCAATAGATATACTGAAAAAAGTACCAAAAAAGAGCAAAAATACCCGCATTCAATGTAATATACAAGCCGCCCATCACTGTTTTACAAATGTCACGTAACAACGGTATGAATTTCTATTTTATACAGAATGGAACATTGCAACTACGGAACATTACATTTCGGTTAGCTTTTGTATTGATTTTCATATATCAAAAGCGAAAAGATAATTGATACAGTACAGATACGGTACAACAACGTTCGCCTAACTGAGCCTTTATACGCGCATTATTTAAAAATCAATTCCGTTGATAGTTTGAATTTTTAAATATTTAAATAAGTTAATTCTGTACAATTGCTTTTAAAAATGTTCATTGTTAATATGAAATAATCTCTTATCTTTAATTTTGTTGTTAAAAACTAGCCTTATCACTTTGTCGATGAATATTTTGCGTCTTTTTATAAAAATCTAGTTATGCCATTCTTGGGCGTAAATAGTTGGCAGCGCTTGCGTCTTGCCATCAAACCAAAAGAGTTTACAACCGACGCAAGTCAGAAGAAATATTGTTAGTTCTTTTTGACAACTCATTATCTATTCAAGTTTTTAACACTGCTACCAACCTTTTTAATCTAACTAAATAAAAGGTGGTCGAACCAAAACGCACGATGTTATTTGTAAAAAATATAACAATAGCTTATTCGGACTAGTGGTTCTCGAGTTATGACAAACAAAATAGCCTAAAACGTGACGAATTCCCCTATACGATACTTACTAACTTCAAATTAATTTTTTAATTATTATTTGAGCTACAATAATTATAATTGTGGTTATTTTGTTGAACTATTTATGGTTTTTAATCCAAATTTTTAATATTTTAATCAGGCTTAAGTTCATTAAATTTAATTTTCATTAAATTATTTTTATGAAGAAAGGAATTTTACAACATGAAAATTAATTAAAATTGTTATTGATAATCATTCATTCTTGACTGACCTGAGATTCGAACCCAGGCGGCTGGTTACCATGACATGTTTTGATCGCAACCACTCGATCTCCTCAGATGGATTTGCCGTCTTACACTCGCAGCCATCGACGACTGCTGACGTCAATAGTCAAACATCAATCCTTAAACCAAATTGTATTTTTACTTTTGGTAGATTGAAATTTGCTTTTTTGAATGATTATCCATTTGAATCGATTTTACATGTTTTTCCTAACTTCTGTTTTTTCCTACCTTGACCAAACTAATGATGCAGAAGTTTTTCTTTTTGGGTCTACTTTCATACACAATTATCAGAATTGAGTCCCGAATCAATCACCTGAAAAATGTTGTACTGTGTTATTATTAGACGTCCAACGGGGTCAAATCACATGATCGTGGCGGCCAATTAACATCGCCACCACGTGAGATAACACGGCTGTTGAATTTATCGCGAAAAGAGCCATTGTTTCGTTGGCTGTGTGGCTAGTGGCACCATCCTGTTGGGAACACATATCGCTCAGGTTCATATCCTTAATTTCGAAATAGTATGGCCCGATGACGCCGCCTGGCGCGGTTTGCTCTTTTGTGAATTTTTATTTGAGTTTAATTTTTACTTACAAAATATGAATTTCTGCGTTAAAAATAATATTAACCGATTTAAGGGCGAATTTATCCACAAAATCTGTGGAAAAACTCTTATCTGTTAAATTTAATTTATTTTTTTTATATTTAGTTTAATTTAAAAATAACTTTTTTCTAAGCAAACCATAAAACTCAAAAATAATTTTTGTTGCTAAAGAATAAACAAAACTAAAAAAAATAATCGGTAAAGTTAACCCAATAAAAAATTGAGCTTCCAACGAAGTAGATTTTTAAGGGAGAAATGTTGGAGTTTCAATTACCATCTCGCTTGCGGAAGACATGAACTTTATATGTATGTTGAGTTCCCACTTTGAAGCAAGACACAAAAAGCGCTTTTTTCAAGATTAAGCTGAATAATAAAACTTAAAAATATAAAAATTAGTACATCTAAAGGTAGTCGATGTAGCAAGGATTATTCCTTATGCACGTACCATTTCCCTTTTATTTTGATTTTTTTTTTTTTTAGTTTAAATTTGCAGTCCCTGATTAAAAGTGAATAGAACCATTAATCAGAATGTATGTCAGAGCATAAATTATGAAAATTTTATAAATTGTCAATATTGACAGACGTGTTGAATAACAGATGGATCGTAATAATAAAGCCACTGTAAAGTACTTATCGTGTAAAAGCAGCTTTAATAAACAGCCGCGGTCAAAATCCAGGCCCGGATTTTTATGCAAATGCATATTTGTTGTCGTCAGTCTGAGATTGCCATATGCTAAATATCTTTGCGAATCAAGACATTTTCAGAAAAATGTCATCGATTTGTTAGTGCTTATTTTTGCATATTTTGCTTTTAATGCATATTTTTGCATGAATTGCTGATATTGCATATTTTTGTTGCATATTTTGAAAAACAAGGCTAGTTTTAATTATGGGTACTTTTGTGAAATTAAGGAAATCTCATCCATTGAGAAAGCAAATTAAGTTAATTAATATTGCTATAAATAAAATGTATGCTGTGGAGGGCAACTTTTGTTAACAAATTCGTATCAAGCTTGATAAAGTAAAAAAAAAATTTGAATTTTTACGAAAACAGCGAAAATTAATTAAAATATTAATATAAATGAAAATTAATATTCCACAAAGGAACTATCAGCATTTAATAACGCACCTATCACTTTCGTTTTATTTTCTTTTGAAAAGCAGGGTGTAAACTTTGCTCCTCCAAAAATATTTAAAAATGTGTGTTCTTACTTCATTTTATATTTGGAAATATTCATCTAAAGAGTGACTTAGGCCCAGGCCCACGATGTCGACAAGAACAATTTCTTCGTATATTTGTTTTGAAAACAAAAACAAATTTTAGTTTTTTATTATTGTTTTCAATATAAATATGCGAAAGAAATGTTCTTGTCGGCATCGTGGGCCTGGCAGTTAGTTTACATGATCGTTTTACTTTTAGGTTTTCTTTATATTTTGTGTTTTACTTTATTTTAACTTCTACTTTTGTAGTTATTGTGCCTTTCTTACGTTTTTGACACTGCATTTTTACTTTTTTTATGTTAATTTAGCTTTTTCTTGATATTTTTACGTTTTTTTTCACTTATAAATGTGTTAAAAAAATTAAAAGTGCATATTTCTTAAATTTTTAGCACATATTTGTCTATTTTAAGTACGATTTTAAATGCATAAAAGTCCGGGCCCTAGTAATAATATTTTGTATTTGCTCAAAATTTTAAAATTTTCAATAGAAGCAAAATAATTTTTGATTTTACATAAAAGCCATATGAAAAAGAATTTTTAAAGCAACCGTTTCATTACCAAAAAAGAAAAACAAAGCACGATATTTTAACAAGAATATTTCGCATCGACTTTTACCAAAAAAGTGACATATAAAAGTTTTGAGTTAATACGCTCTTGTTGATTAAGTGCGATAAATTTTACAAAATAAATTCCTGTTGTAGTATCTTTTGTAAATAAAAATCTATGATTAACATTCATTCCAAGATTTTTTACTTACTTACCTTTTAATTTGTATATTAATCATAAAGTTATATGAGTATATGTATGTTTTTTTTATCAAAGTTCTTTTTTAAACAACTTAGTTTTCGTTTGAATTCAAACGTTGACTTTTCAAAAGTCTACAACATTTTCAACATAAGAATATATTAAGTTTATTAGTGGGCGTTAAAAAGGTAATGATTTAAAATTTTATTTGATGTATTTATGTATGTATTTGTATTAGGGTTCCTATTCGGAAAAAAACTTCCCGGGAATGGTAAGACAGCAAGTTTTGGGAATTTCTTTGGAAAGTTCTTGGTCTGAGTTCAAGGTTTGGCGAAATCAATAATCCTAACCCAGCATTTACACAAGAAAGTAATTTCTTGAAAGTTGCAGTACACTCAAATTTTTCACTAACACACACACAATTTTTGTCCTTTTAGCCAATCGCCTGTTTTTTCGATTTGAATAATACGTATACTCTACTTGCAAGAAGGTTAACCCATTCTTTCATGTATAAACCCCAGGTAACTGCCAGTTCTAGTCGAGAGAAAAGGTTGGTCACATAGTGGGAATTCAGTCAGGAGTGTCTTCAAACCTAATTTATAATTTTAGAAAACCAGTGCAGGACACGGTCCCTTCATAATTTGTCATCATTTCGAAATATCGTTTACCGCACTGATTCCTTTAAGTGACTCAACTCAAAATATACGGGTAATTCCATGTATAATACGTCTTTTAAGGAACCGGTGCGATATGTAAATGTGTATATCATAAGACCCCTTTCAAACTCGGCAAGTTACTTGCGCAAGTATCTTGCGCAACTCTTGGTTCGTAGATGTCAGCGGCAAGGTCGGGGTAAGGAAAAAAAAATTTTGTACAGACTTTGTTGTTGTCGGCAAGTTACTTGCCGAGTGTGAAAGGGGTATAATGAAAGAACACCACTTAAGGTTTGTTCACAGTTATTATACAGTTATGTATGTATATGACGAAAAGATCGAAAAAAGCATGACCCTAAATTGATCAACCTTTAACTTTCTTTTTAACATTTTTGTTGATTTACTAAGCTTTATTTCTGAAAAAATGTCTTTGACGCTGTTTAATTTAGCGGACATAATCAAACAATTGTTTAATTAAAATAGTGGTTACGTGTGTTTCTCTTTAGTTCTCTTTTGATATAGCATATTTTACAAAAAAATTTCGGTAATTTTATAGGTGATTTCCCTGGAATTAAAATGGTATAAAAAAATTAAAAACTCTATGCAGTAGTGAGTGAATTCATTAGATGACTTTAGATCTTTTTAAACAAAAATATGCTTAAAAACTTTAGCCTTTTTTAATTAACAAGAATGATGTGGACTTTTGTTTGTAGTCGTATTTGCCTAAATGTGACTGTGTGAGTTTGCTTCAAGTTTTTTCTATTATTGTTGCTGTTATTGTTTAATATTTCATGTGCAACACGTTTGCGGGAAAAAAAGCTCTTGTAAAACAAGCTCAAAAACTTCAAGGTTAACTACTGCTATAAGTACTAAGGCTCTTTATTTTTCGTTGAAATAATATCTAGATTTGTGTGAGTGTATCTGCATATGTATGTATTTTGCACAAGTTAACAATTACAAAAGAATAAACAACGTCAACAATATAAACGAATATTCAAATACCCATGCATAACTTTTATTCTTAACGTACTTACTGTATACAGTTCAAACGTGAACAGTGTAAAATTACTTGCTTTAAAACTGTGTTCGAAAATAAACAGTACATTATTTAGCGTTCGGCTCACACACCTAAGAACGGTATCTATTTTTTTTAGCGATTGTGTAGACGAGCACAACTCTTAATACCATTCGTAACTATTTTCAAGAAAGAGCCGACCATTATATAGTGTTCTGTTCTTCGAAAAAAAAGAGAACAATTGTAGTGGTACTGCAGACAAACATTATATTTTAATGTTCTATAATGTTTCTTTTTTTACATTGATAAAGAAATGACAAACAAAAAATTTTAGCAACGAACGCACCACGAATTGTGTATGTGTTTTGATTGTGTGAAATTATTTTGCTGGCTTTTTGTTTTTTTTGTATGTGTATTTTGTTTTTGTAAAAAATCTTTGATTTTTTCAAAGCCAAAAGGGACGAACATTAAAGAGCCGAACCGAACACAATGAAGTTTGTGGATTTAAAAATAAAACCGAACGGAATTAAATGTTCTCATCTTTTGTTGAGTTTGATCAAAAACAGTATTATTTTTGTGTTCGAAAGATGGCTAACAGGAAAACGTTATTTTTTTAATGATTTTCTACACAAACACTATTAGCGTTTGTGTTTTTCACAAATCTACCGAACCGAACACTAAGGAGCGATATTTAGTGTTTATTTTCGAACACTGAGTTAAAATAAAAAAAGCTGATGGTTAGAGTCATACAATATTTACAAAAAAAAAAAAAAATGAAAATTTCCTGAGCTGATTTTGGTTGTCTTGTAATTGTATAATAATGTTTCGATATGAAAGTGTAAACATTCTGGGTTCACACTATGAAAGTTTTCTTTCAGAAAGTCTTTGCTTATTGGTGAGAGGAAATAGAAGCATAACTTGCTCTCTTCCCCTCTCACCATTAACTTAGACTTTCTGAAAGAAAACTTAGGGTAAACCTATAATATCACTGATGTATGAGAAAAAATAAAAGTTCTCGAATCATATTCTAATAGCAATATTTTTTTTGTATTACGTTAAAACAAATAAAAATTGCAAAAAAAAGTTAAAAAAAAACTCATCTTGAGCCCGCGCATGAGCTCCTAAGAATTAAGAATATTTGAAAAAAGCCCATTTTTTAAATTTTAATATTTTATTTACTATCAATTATTATTAATTAAAACTAAAAATATTTTGAATTAAACTTAAAAAAAATAAAAATTTGGTTCTTATACAACATAAAACAATAAAATCCTTTTTGGTCTCAAAATCTTGTTTACTGTCAAATTCGGGCATCTCTCGTCTTGATTCAAGTTTCGTCGATATTAAACCATCGCTTGACTTTTTAGCGCAAAGAGTCATGAATGCTTCTGACACTATTTTCACGAACCTAAAAGTCGTTAAAATACAGTAATAGGCTTTTCTGCAATACAATGCTATTGTTGCTATATTAAAAATTTAACAAAATTGAAGGTCAAAGCGCGGGCTCTTACACTAGAAATAAATTAATAATATTTTACAGGGATCTAATTCAGACAAAAATACAACATATTTACGCTATTAGAAGTCGATAAGAGAAAAAATATTTTTTTGACCCAGCCTAATGCATAAGCTTGTTTAAGCTACTGTCAAAAATTTTCGAAAAGCCTCTCAAGAATATTTGATTACGTGCGGAAAGTGCGATCTGTTTCGCACTTTGCTTAAGCAAATGAAAGTTTCAAGTTCAATATGGTTCTACACATATGAATCGCAGGTATTCGCACAATTGCTTAATCCAACTAAAGCATATTATAGTTGGGCCCTTACATAGTTTGAACTCAGACTATACCAATGCCAATGTTTACTTTAAAATTCAGCCCTGGTGTAATGAGAATACATAAGTGCCGGTTTACACACGTCAAGTTTGGCTTGTCAAGCCTTAAGTTTTTAGGTGAGAAGAGAAAAGAAATGTCATACTCTTTTCCCTTCTCTCCATAAAGCTGAATACTTGACGAGTCAAACTTGACGTGTGTGAACCGGCACTAAGTTTCTAAAATGGTTAAGAAAATAAACATTTACCGACCACTTGTCAAATTGGGTTAAGCCTAGCACTCTTTTCAACATTTTACGTGAAATGCTTTAAAACTCATTTGCTACAATTTCACAAACTTAATTTCTTTCCCACACAATTTGCTTTTTTTTCAATTGACAACCAAATTTGACGTTTTATGTTAGCAAAACTTGTCAACAGAAATGGACTAACAATTATTGCAACATAAATTGCCGACAATAAATATGTACAAAAAATTTCTCTGGTATAGATGGGCAGTAACGATGAAGTTGTATGGAGTGTAAAATTTTTTTTTTTTTTCGTATTACTTGTCATTTTCTTTCAAAACACATTGCATTCACACTTGTTTTTTTTTTAATATTAACTTTTTTTCAAAGACAAGAACTTAGTTCGCAGCTACCATTTTCAATCGTCTAAAAGTCTACTGGGAATCTCATGAAGAGCGTTTTTGATCGTTTTGATCACTCAATGATGTCAAAAAATGTCAAAATTTGCATTTAAAACCTAAATATGCAAAAATATGAATTTTCACCAAAATATGCAAAAACAAACCGATGACATTTTAACGCAAATTTAATGATTCGGAAAGATAATTGGTAGACATGGTTCTTAGACTATCGGCAGAAAACATGACATGGTTCATAGACTATGGACAGAAAACATGTAGTGTTTGCATGGATATCGCATCCCTAGTTATTATCATCATTAGAAGATTTTTTAAGGAGCTGTATTTTTATCTAACATAAACGTCTAATAACCAACCTATGCTAGCTGGTGTTATCTAAATTCAAGTTTTAAAAGTTTGGCAGATATAAAATCGTAAGTGCATCTGGGTTCATTGTTAGAAAATAGAGTCATAACCCAGAATATTTCATTTTGAGTTAGTTAAAGTGATACACAAAAACTGTACCCATGTTCTGAAACTTTAGTGAGAACTTCTCGCATCGAAAAGATGTGAGACAAAATATTCCATCGTTTCTCGAAAAGTCAGAAAAAATGTGTCTGTAACTCACGTTGAAAACTATCAAAAAAGATTACGTCGTTACGTTATAAATGTAATAATGTGACACTCGCAGCCGGTATGAAATTGCAGACGTTGAGAGCGCCAGTCACACACATGTTGACGGCGATCAAAATTTACTAACATTGAAACTTTTTCAAAGACGGCGGCGAAAATACAACCGTCGGCTATACCAAATAATGTTAAGTGCGACTTTGATGTTTGCAAATGAGCTTTGAAAAAATTCGTATATTTTATAAAAATGTTAAAAGCAAAATTATTAAACATTGAAAAAATGTGCCAAGAGCAAAATATTTCCTTACGTGACAGCTATTACTCGCCAAAAAAGTTACAGACACAGTTTAGTGAGAAAAACAGCTGTTTGCTTCAATAAATGGCATTTAGGTTTCATTTCACACATTTCAATCGAAAAGTTTCTCGACGCGAGAGTTACAGAACATGGGCACTGGTTTAAAATCTTGCGCTTTTGTTGATTGCTAAATTTTTCTTTTGAAGGCTTTTGTTTAAATAACTTGTAAGGAAAACAATGCATTTGGCTTAGAAGAAAAGAAGTTGAAAACTAAAGTTGATTATTTCTCTTTTTTACCTTTTCTGTTATGTTCATCCAATGTATTAAAGTATCGATATGAGGTTTCCTAGTAAACTAATCGAAATTGTTTTGGCAGTACAAATTAACAAAACAGATATAAGTATGTATACAAAAATATTATTTAAAAAAGTTTTTCACTTTATAAAAAAAAGAATTAAACAAACCCTGTTTTCTTTGATTATTTTAAGTTTTTTGTTATCGAAACACTTTGTCGAAATTTTCGAGGTTAATTTCAAAATTGTTTTCGTGTTCCATATAATTTTAGTGTTTTGCTTTATTCACTCTCTTAGAAATATGTAGGTATGTATATATACATACATATACGTATGTATGTATATGTTATCTGAAAATGTTTATCAAAAAATTTTCAAAAATTAAAAGCTTTTTTTACTTGATATGTACATTTTACAAACAATTTTTCTTGACTGTAGTCTCCCAACAAACACGAAGTCAAGCCTTTGATGTGAAAAGACTTTATCAGTTGACATCAAACACAATTCCCAAACGTTTTTCAATTGTTTGATTTCAACATTGAAAATCAAATTGATAATGATTTGAAAACAAACATTTGACTTTAAATGTTTTATTAATTTGATGTAAAATTGGTAACAAATGTTAAATTCAAATTAAAACTAAACTTGGCAATACTAAAGCGAAAAATAAATGTAAGCATTAAAAATGGCGATTAAAGTTAAATTTTTACTTCTTGATTAAATGTGTTTTACAAGTAAACGATTTATTTCTCGAGAAAAACAAAATTATTTGTGAGTAATAATGATTAAGAATAAGAATTAAAAAATAAAACGGGAAAGTAAAGAAATTATAAGTTTGTTGTTTGATCGCGGTTCTACGATCCTCAAAATAATAGGGAGCCAAGTATGTACATATTTCGTCTTTCCAAGAATTAGAATGCGGATTGAACATTATTTCATTTTTTAGCTATGGTGCTGAATGTTTATTGAGCCTTCACACATTAGACTAATTTTTAAGCGAACAATTTTTGTTCCATCAATCACACACTGTAGTAACCCTGCAAATATTATTGGACCACCTAATCCAATTTCATGAAATGGACTACTCCATGGACTGGTCCGATGTAATGCAAGCATGGACCATGTCATTGTTAAAAAGTGTTTGTAGTGAGACGCCATGTCGTCGTTTTTTAACGACATGTTTTCGTTTTTAAACGAAGTTAAAACTAATCCTCTTGTGTACACAATGGAGTAGTTTTAAAACTACTCCTTTGTAGTCCAAAGATGTGTTATATGGTCCTGCCCTAGGACATGGTCATGTTAAAAAGACCATGTTTTTTCCATACTTTTGGGTTACTTTTGGACTAGCCGTTTACGCCAACGAAAAATCATTCCCTTCACCTCTCTTGCCAAAAACTGCCATTTTACGCCAGCATAATTAGTCTACTGTGTGATGGGCCTGTCAAATGAATAATGAATTAAAATCAAAAAATAAAATATTTTGATGTATGATTTAAACCTAACTGTATTTTAAAAAATTTGAAAATTACGTTTGACTGCAAGTTGAAAATAAATGCATTTGTCAATTGGAAAAAAATTTTCCCTTTTTGTTGAGAATGCTATGGTTTTCAAAACATTATTAAACGTTTGTCATTTGAGAAAACGTTTGATTTCAAATCATTTACTATTTGAAATCAAACCTCTGTGTTTGTTGGGATGAACACGTGTTTTCTGTGACCACAACCGGCTACAAAACTTTTTTTCCGAATTTCTTATCATTTTTATTTTATACTTTTATAAGTTTTTTCTAGTGAAATTCTTGACGCAATCACGCAAGCGCTTGAAAAATACAATAAAATCAAAAACAAAATCAAATCCAGTGCTTTCATATTTGTAAGAGTATAGCCGCATACATATGTATGTTTGTTATTTATTATTTTATAGGGTTTTTTTGTATTTTCATTTTTTTTTTGTGCATGTAACATTTGTGCTCTAATCTATTGCTGTTGTGGCACGATATGTTGCTTTCCCAAAAATTGAACCAAACCCCACCATTCCAATTACAGAAAAGAACCATTAAGTACGTCACGACATGTTCTACTCTACTTACTGAAAACAACCAACCCACAAAACCCCACTCCAATGCCCCAGTTTTTATTGATTTTTGTACGTATTATCACTTAAATTTGTAAAATTAAATAAACTCGAGAATGTGAATTCAGGACATCTTCCTTAAGATGACACCCGTTTCTGGCGGAATCTATTCCCTGGTACCGACAGCGTTCATTTCAAAAGGTATTTCCCTTGTACGGACACATACCATAAATTTGGTGTCCGGCCATGAGAGAATCTACTGTACTTTAGAAAATAATACGTAAAATGCTGGTTATTTTTTTAAATATGTAACAACAAAAAAATTTCAACAAATCAAAAATAGCTGATCTTTATCAATACACTCACAATATTATTACAGTAACGGACTGTAGTTTATTTAAGAAATATTCCGTTCAGTCATTTTTAAATAAATAAACATTTAAAATTCCAAGCAAATTTATTTTTAACTGATTCTAACAGTTATTCAAAAAACTAAGTGCATATTAATACGGATTTTCAGTTGCAGTTAATATTGACAGTTGATTGAGTTAAATTCTTCTTTATGTTAAAGTAACTTAAAATGTAATTTAAAGCAACGAAAAGTTCATTTAATTTTTACTGTCAAAAATTCAACCGCGAATTCCGTAAAAACAAATCAATATTCAGTTATCTTTTATAAATTAATTGTCAAAAAATTAACTACATATTCCGTAAAAACAAATAAATATGCAGTTATTTTATAAAATTTTACTGTCAAAAATTCAACACCATATTCAGTAAAAACAATTTAATATTCAGTTATTTTATATAATTTTACTACCAAAAATTAATTTTTACTTATCTATAAAAAATGAGTTGCTTGTTTTGTGTAAGCAATACCCATTTTCTATTTGTTAAAATAATTTAGTTAAATACCTACATCAAATTTTAAAAGTAAAATAATTGCGAAGCCATATCGGGCATGCTGCTGGTGTCTTATAATTGAGAGTTCTTCTGTAAACAACGTGGTCAGTACAACAAAAGTAAAACAAACGTGTGTAACTGGGTAAGTAAATAAAAATATTCTCCCTCTATCGCTTATAAGAAAAACAAGCGAACAGGTGTCTGTCTGGTATTTTTAGAAATTCGGCTCTTTTGTGGAGTTAACGAAAATTTAATAAAATAACTGAATATTTAATTGTTTTTACTGAATATGGGGTCAATTTGACAGTTAAAAATTGGCAGTAAAATTTTAATAAATAACTGAATATTTAATCGTTTTTACTGAATATGGTGTTGAATTTTTGACACTAAAATTTTACAAAATAACTGAATATTTATTTGATTTTACGGAATATGGCGTTGAATTTTTGACAGTAAAAATTAAATGAACTTTTTTTTAAAAATAAATGAAAAATAGGTAGACCGGTTTTTAATTGAACTTTCATTTATTTTATATCACAATTTCAGTTAATTTTACGTACAGAATATTGTGAGTGTACAAACTTTTTTATGTAATTTAAAAAAAAAATAAAAATAATAAGTACTGTGGCTATTTTGTTGAACTGCTTTTGGTTTTTAATCCAAATTTTAATCAGGCTAAAGTTCCTTAAGAAGAATACTTGACAAAGGTACGAAAACACAGAAGTAAGGAAGAACATGTAAATCAATTAAAGTAGATAATCATTCAAAGCAAATTTCGATCTAACAAAGTTAAATACCATTTGGTTTAATGATTGATATTTGACTATTGACTTCCAGCCGTCGTAAATGGCGGTGAGTGCTAAACGGCAAACCTCTCTAAAGAGATTGGGTGGTTGCTATCGGAACATGTAAGGGCAACCTGTCCGTGAAAACCTGAATTCGGTTCCCAGCTCAGTCAAGAATTAAAAATTATTAACTAATTTAAATTACATAATTTCATGTTGTAAAGTTCCTTTCTTCATAAAAATAATTTAATAAAAATTAAATTTAATGAATTTAAGCCTGATTATCAGGCGTGTTCTAGAATCCGAATCCACTCGAAAGTGGATTACTTTAGCATTATAATTAGGGATGCCAGTCCCGAAATCCCGAATACCGAAATCCCGGTATTATTCTAAAAATTTAAGTCTCGAATCCCGGGATTTTTTATGTAAAAATCCCGAGATTTTGGATTTAGTAATATGTGGTATTTTTTTTTAAATACAACTATATTTAAATAAACGTGAGTCTATATTTAAATAAACGTGAGTCACCCTGGGTTAAAAATAACTTTAAAAATTTAATATTAAAACATACTGGCAATGATTTTAATTGTTAACTGGTTACAAACAGAAGTCACAAGTAAATAAATGTTACATGCAATGCATTTTGTACACCAGAAAATAAAATCATAAGTTTTCTACGTGAATGATAATAGAACTGCGTACGCACAATGCAAGTTGTGCAAAAAGGTGTTAAAAACTTTAAAAGATTCTACCAAAGGTCTTTTGACACATTTGCTTAAGTTTATTTTATTAGATTAATACTTGCATATCGTTACTTTAATATAGAAAAGCCCTAACTAACGTTTCCCTTACTTTACAGGAGAACAAAAAACCTAATATAAATTGTTGTATTGCAGCTGGGATTTTTTTTAAACGCAGTTTTTTATTAAATTGTTTAGAGAATTTAATGAAAAACTGCGTTTAAAAGAAATCGCGACTACATTACTATAATTTATATTAGGTTTTTTGTTCTCCTGTAAAGTAAGGGAAATGTTAGTTAGGGCTTTTCTATATTAAAGTAACGATATTTATATATTTGATATACAATAAATTAAATATTGTCATGTAGCATATGCACATGTATCTAATTATTAACGATACCACCCAGAAATGTTTATTGCGAACATTGCTTTCGTCGGCAGCATATGTTTTCAATAAAATAAGGTATCGATTATCAGACGTCATTAGTTTGTCTTAGAAGCTTTTTAAAATATAAGTTTTAATACATAATTTTTCCATATTACTTTAAAAGAATACATTAAACTGTTTTATTTTGTAATGAGTTTAATATTCTTCATGAATTTATTTGTTTTAATACTTATAAATAAACATTTTATTATAAAAATGTATATGAATTTAAAAAATTGGTCCTTATATATGAAATCCCGATCCGTCCCGGGATCCCGTTTTTTTGAATAAAAAAATCCCGAATCTCGGGATTCAAAAAACCTGGTCCCATTTGGCATCCCTAATTATAATGCAAAACACCAATAACATCCACATGTTTTTATTCGTTTTCAATTAGAGTAGATATGGGTTAGTGAAAGTAAACCGAATCGACTTTTATTTTAATATGTAATAACATTTTTACCAAAAAAAATTAATTTTGCTTTTAGCTTAAAATCTTCTAAATCCAATTTAATCAAAAATATATCGTTATCAAAAACGCAAAAGGCCCTTACTAACCCTTAATTAAAAGCCGACTTTTTCATTGATTTTCTTGTAATTATAGCTAATTTTAAAGTTCCTCATAGTTTCAGAAAAAAGCTATTTATACTTTGAAATTTAGTTTTCTATTCTCTAAAAATTAGCATCTGTTGATGGGTTGTCGATTATATCAATAACAAGAAGTGAGTACGTTCGTAAATCAATGTCTACTGACGCAATAAATCCACTTAAAGCAGAATGTGCCGTGCAACAGTTGATAATTAATAAATTTAGTGAATTGAAGAGTTAATAAAGAACATAAATTCAAAATAAGATGCAGGCAGTAAATTTTAATTGTCCATGGACAAGTCTTAATAGTAATAGGAGATATCCAAAAATATCGCTCCTTTATTGCAGCAAAGTCATATCTACAAAACAAAAATCGAGCTTGGCTAAATGAGATTAAAGTTTTCAAAATGTACCGATTTAAAGATATATTTTGCTTTAAATTCGGTGCAGTTTGAGATAAAATACCGATTTTTTGTTACGAGAAAGTATGAAGGAACACTTTGCTTAGTTAACTTAAAATTAAAAAAAAATGTTAAGATATGACGATATGTTTATAAGGTGATAAACATAAATTTGTTTCATTTTGTGACAGCTTATATAACCGGGAAGAGCTGGAAAACCAAAATAAAAAAAACTATGGAAACTCGTGTAAGATACTACAACATACAATTTTAAAAACACATTGTCCTAAGATTACAGGTGGATCTTGTAAGAAGAATTCCGTTTGATGCTATTTTTTGCATCAACATTGACATACATTTGACTAATATAAACGTTGTTTATAAAAAAGAAAAATTACTTCGGACTGTGAATTAGAAATATACAACAACTTTAAACTTTTGCACTTTAAACTATTTGTCCAATCTCGGTAAAAAAAAGTGAACGAAATTTTTCGGAAACATGGTAATAAGTAAATAAAATAAGAAATATACTCTTTGCCGATTTTCTTAACGCATTGAGTGTGTCTTAATATTATTTCTAAAGCTGTTAAAAAATGTTAATATATTTATTTAAAATATTTTATCTATTTTATGAATTTACTTTTTGATCTCATAACTTGAGTACCACAATTCTTGTTTGTTTTAATTATTGTTTTATGAATTAAATTGTTATGCTTATGTTATCTTTTTATCTTGTATCTAGAGCATAATGATACGAAATTTAATAAAGGTAATAATAATTCAAGTTCCTCTTTCAACCTTTAATTAATGTTTGTAGTATTTAGGCATTTCTTTTACTTACTTTGTAAACAAGTTTCCTTACGCTTTTTAAAAAAAAAAGTTATTTTCATTAATTTAAAACAAATTTACTTTGTATTATTTATATGGAGTGGGATCCCGGGATCCCAGGAAATTTAAAAAAATTTCCCGTTTTCCCGGGAATCGAAAAACTCCGGGAAAAAAAAACTCTATACGACCTGTACGGTAGATATAATTCGACTTGATATAGCGATTGGGCCATAATAAATAAATCAAAAAAAATTTAAATAGGTAGTTATTTCATTCTAACGGTCCAAAAAGAAACAAAACGATCAAGCAATATTTTATCTAACGAGTTGGAATATTTAGTAACACATGTTGATGAAAACAACGACACAATTGAATTTCAACATACAGAAAAAAATCAAGTTAAAAACGTCGAAAACAAGGTTGATTTAAAATTTTTCGGTGGTGATTTTGCTTCATACGTGTTTCATGTTAATTCAACATGATTTTACAATTACTTGCGAACAACATTTTTTTTTTTAAATAACTATAATTCATGTTAATATAACATTGCAGTAAAGTTAGAGCAAAATGTCAATTATATTGAAATAACAATCCGAATCACGTTGAATGAAAGTTATTTCATGTTGAAACAACGTGAATTTCATGTAGAAACTAATTGGTGTGAAGAAGCTTCAGAGACAATATATGTATTTATTTAAGAACAATTCAAAACTCTTACCCCTGTAACACATGTTTCACTTATTTTGGTGTGAAGAAGCTTTAGAGACAGCATATGCATTTATTTAAGAACAATTCAAAAAAACTTACCCCTGTAACACATGTTTCACTTATTTTGTAGTCTCCTTTGTTAACAGATCAATCAGCAGAATGGCCCGATATGGTTTTCGTCATCATTCTACTTTGAAAACTTGATGTACTATTTAACCAAATAATTTTAGTTAAAAGAATACGGGAATTGTCTTCTTTTTATAACATATATTAAGAATGAAAATAAAAAAATTAACATACTTAACTATGTATGCATGTTAATTTAACAAGATAAACTTTTGATTTTAATATAAAGCAGGTTTTATGGATTTAATATTGAATCCATATTTATTTATATTTTAATATTTTTTTTTTCATTTCTTTTATCAGTGAATAATATTTAATAAGCGTGATTAAAGATAATTTTAATATTTTTCATTTAAAATTAATATGAAATAATGGTACATTTAAATAAAGGGCATACTTTTGCTGAAATTTACCATGATTCTCAATCAACATTTGTCCATGTTAATTTTACATTGATATTTTTTTCTGTGGGAACAAATTCTTTGTCATTAAAAAAATTATAAAAAAAATTAAGACCAGTTCTTATATCTCTTGGTTTACTTATGATGCTTTTACACGATCTGTATTTTGCAGTGGGTTTGTCATATGTTAAATCCATATTTAATTGCACGTGTCTGTCATAATTGACAAATACAGAAGGTACATATATAATTTTTATTACAAGCGTTTGTTTTTTGTTTCATTTGACATAACCTAAAATCGTTCAAAACAGCAAATTATTTACATAATTATATTTTTATTTGCTTTTTATTTTATTTTATTTCAGTTAATTAAAAATGTGGTTTTTAAATAATATGTGTAAATAAATAAATAAATATTCTTATAGGTATGCCGCCACAAACAAAAATTAATTGCAAAACTGCTGATGTCAGATGTATGTATGATTTTGGAGTGGGAAATTTGACAAGTACACTGCTAAATACAGGTATATATGTATGTACATAATTGTCATATTTAAATGTTTAAAAGTCTTCCTTATTATTTCGAAATTCCATTTTATTAATTTTCTTCAATAGTTTTTACTTACATATGCATATGTATGAAATTTCGTAAGTTATATTTTTTTATTAGCTGATCTTACTTTTGACAGTTCTATCACAAGTTTAAACCTCCAACTTTGGGCGTTTAAACTAGCAAAGAAAAAATTAATCGGCTACTCAAAAAAGATTTTCAAAAATTAATCATAATTTAATATGTGATCTTAAAGTCAACAACTGAGTCTTAATGACACACAACGGAACTGGGGAAAGTTTAATCAACGAACAGTTTCTGCTGCAATTTCTACTTGCAGGACGGTATGAAAAGTACAGTTAACCCATTTTTCGGTTTGTACAGTCTATGTTAAAAGCGTTCTTAAAATTCGTTACTGCCGAGTACGAAACTCAAACTTTTGTAAAGTTTATTTAACATTAAAATGTCTTATATAATTTTTATTAACAACCCTTCGCACTATTAAAGGTATTGTGTGTAGTTGTTCAAATAAATAATTTTACAATTTCATTGTTTACACAAGATTGTAATGATTGTTTGTTAAAGTTAATTATATTTAATATTTTAACAGGGAAAATTACGTGGCCGCGCATCTACATGTAATATTTAGTTTTATAAACAAAACCCACATAAAAACAAGTAAGACAGTATAGTCGGGGAAAACCCAACAACATTATACCCTACATCGCTGACTGATCTTTATTTGGGACGTATAGAAATTATGGACTACTTGGAACAAAAGTTTGTTATGACGTTTAGATTTATTATTATTTGTGCTGAACTCCATCTAAAAACCAAATCTTTACATTATATTTTCGTTTTAATAAGATTTTTGTGAGGGCACCAATACGGAACTTATAGTAAATACCGTCACAAATTTTGTCCATGTTTTCCAATTCTAACACTGCTTTACAAATTTTTAATTTGGAAAAATACCAGTGTAATTTATTGATGTAGAAAATGAAGGAAATATTTGGATTTTTATAAAAGTTATTTATTTGTGCCCAACTCTATCTTAATATTAAAACCTATTAGAAATATTTTCGTTGAAATGTTATTTTTGTAAGAAGGCAACCTTTGGTCACTTCATTACCCACCGTCACAAAATTTGTCCATGCTATACTAGTTATTATTAAATAATTTTTGTTTTTTTTTTAATTCAATTCTGAAAACCACTTGATTTGCAATCACGTGATTTAGATCACAGGGACCTTTTAAAATGTTATTTTGGTGTTTCGTTTTCCCTAAAATGCTGGGATTTTCAGAACACCACAAAATCACACGTGTGATGTTAAAAGCACGTAATTTGATATAACTTTATTTTTAGAGCAGGCCTGTTAATACAAAAATTTTGTAGGCATTTATGGCAGTGAAAGCTATTTTCGGGAGACGATCTTGTATACGAGCTAAAATCAAATATGGACTCATTTCCATAAAAGTTGGGGTTAAATTAAATTAAGATAATAACATAAATAATTATAATCATATGGAAATGCTTCATAAATAATAATAATTATATGTAAATGCTTCCATTCTGGGAGGATTTTTGTATGGATACTAGGTGACATAATCGACTGACTCATTTTCATAAGGCTTCGTCCATTGACAAATAACAGCGCATATACCAAACTTCATTAAATTATATTTAAAATGGCGCTTTTCAACAATATAAACATGGACACACAAACAGCCAGCTAACCATGCCTCATACGACTTAAAAAGCGAAGTTGACTTAAAAATAAGTCTATGAATAATATTTTAATGCGTTACAAACTTCAGCACATCTATGGTGGTGTAGGTTAAAAAAGCTTAAGGCCTCGTTACTCTTACGTAAATGTTGCGGATACGTAAACGTTGCGGTCGACTTGAAATGTTGGTAGTTACTACAAAAACGTAAACGTGTCATATGTTGTTGAGGTGTATGCGTGTGCTCGTATATATGTAAGTTAAGGTGTGATGTCACATTCCTTAATTTTTATTTTTCAAATTTATTTACTTTCCCACGATTTAAGCTACACGCGCAACGTATTTTATGCTGACGCAGTGTGAACAAAAATTATTTTAATAAATTTTTTATGTAACATTAAACCGTTGTTTTTAACTTTGACAACATGATTGCATTTTTTTATTAAAACTGCAACGCGACTGCGGACAAAATTATGCTTCTTGCCAATTAAAAGTTCTAATTTAAGTTTAGTTAACAATAAGAATTAAGTCAGTTTAGAATAACTATTAGCTCAAATAAGGTGTAATAAAGATAAATAAAAAATAAAAAAATGTGTATTTTTTTTTAACAATTAATAAGTGAATGTAATTAACTGGGGGCTCAACCGGGATCCTTAAAAAGCTTAATCCTGAAAAAAACAAGTAAGGAGATTTTTAAGGACAAAGCCAAATAAAAAATAAGTACCCTTGTAAAAAGGAGAAAAAAATATAAAACAAAAACTTTAAAAAAGTATCCTTGTTAAAAGGAGAAAACATTAAAAACAAAAACTTTAAAAAGTATCCTTGTTAAAAGGAGAAAACGTTAAAAACAAAAATTTTAAAAAAATTAAAATAAATATCCTTATAAAAAAAGGAGAAAAATAGAACAAAAAACAATTTAAGGAAAAGTATAAGTTCATAAAATAAATTAAAATTGTGCAAACTAATTAATTTAATTAAAAATTGTGCGAAAACTGAAGAAATAAATTAAAAAAGTAGCGCAAATTATTAAAACTCGAAATTGTGCAAATTAGCTAAAATTGGTGCAAATTGATAAAAAATTGTGCAAAAACCGAATTAAAAATTTTACAATTTTCCAATTTTCCAAAAAAGACAAATTAAAAAATTTTTTAAATATATTGAAGAACATTTCAAAAATTTTTTTTCGACAATCCAATTCATCATTCATCGTATAGAAGACAACAGCAATTTCGACAATCCAATTCATCATTCATCATATAGAAGACAACAGCAATTTCGACAATCCAATTCATCATTCATCATATAGAAGACAACAAGGATTCTCAACAAAATTTCGGAAGACAACAACGTATAGTTGTAAGTAATTTTAAGTCAATTTAAAATTGTGAAAGAAAATAATTAAGTGAAATTTAAAAATTTATAGTTGAAATTTTGAAATATGAAAATAAAAAGTTAAATTAATTTTCTAAATTTAAAAAGAAGAAAATAGTAATATAAAAGAATTTAAAATAAATTTATGATTTCTGTGGCTATTTACTGTTTTTAAAAAATATTTCGTGAATGTTTTTTTGAAAACATTTATTCAAAAGTTTTGGCTTTATGCGATTTTTGTGTAGATAAATTTTATTGAAAAATAATTTAAAATAGCCGAATTCAATCTGGATTCAGAAGTAGATAACCTATCTAATTCGTTTAGGGATTTGGGGACAGATTTCAAAGAAAAAATGGCTACTGTAGATCAAATTAGAATTCTAGTAGAAGCACAAACAGCTCCTTTAATAGCTAGAATAGAAGAATTAACGAAAAGCTTAGGAGAATTGACAAATTCAGATACAGTAGGCGAATTCGAAGAAGAAAAAATTAACGTGGCAATACGATGCGACGAACCATTAGATGTAATCAAGTCCTTGCCAACGTTCGATGGCAAAAACTCTTACGTTAGCTGGCGAGAGGCAGCTACAAATTCAATGAAAATATATGCGAAAGGTAGCAGACGTTATTTTTCGGCTTTGACCATTTTGAGAAATAAAATTATTAGCGACGCCAACGATACCCTAACAAATCATGGCACTGTTTTAAATTTCGACGCAATCATAAGTCGTCTTGATTTCGCGTACGCTGACAAAAGACCACTTCATCTCATCGAACAAGAACTAAGTGTGATGCGCCAAGGGTCACAACCAATTATGAATTACTACAATGAAGTTAACAAGAAACTGACCGACCTGACAAACAAAACAATCATGACTTACGGAACAAACTCTGACATGGCCAAAGAACTTAATGATAGGAACAGGCGATATGCTCTTAGAGTATTTATGACAGGCCTAAATGCGCCTTTGGCTGATATATTATTCTCTATTTCTCCCAACAGTCTACCGGATGCTTTGGCAAAAGCACAGGAATTAGAGGCGAATAAAGTTAGAGCTAACTTTGCTCTACACTTCAATAAACCAATAATTAATAACCATATCAATAAAGGAAATAACGTTCTACGTTTTCCTAACCGAAATAATAGGGACTATCGTCCTAATGAAAATGTAAATAGATTATTAAATTCAAAACCAGAACCAATGGAACTGGGAAGTTCGAATTTTAAATTTAAGCAGGAAAGGGAACAAAATTATAAAAACAATTTTCAACAAAACAGAGCTTTTAATAATTTTCAAAATACAAGACCCTTCAACAACTATCAACACGGTCTTAAGCGACAATCAGATAATAGTGGCCAAATAAGCCACCAACCACATCAAAAATTTCAACGAATCAACAACCTAAATGAAGATTCTTTTTTAGATCAAGGAATGGACTGCCCTACATTATTAAGGCAGCCACCACAGGAAGAAAATATAAAATTCTAATTGATAGCGGTGCAACAAGTTGCTACTGCAGCCCTGGTGTTCTAACGAATAGGCAGGAATTAGTTATTAAGAAGAGGGTAAGAACCATTAATGGTTTTACCATCATTAAATATTTTTATGAAGCTAGCATTTTTGGTTTTAATGAAAGATTTTACGAAATTGAGAATTTAGAATCAGACCTTCTTATAGGTTATAAGTTTATGAAAAGAGCTAACATTATTTTAGATTTTGAGAAAGGAGTATTAACTTGTGGTAAACACTGCGAGAAAATTATAAACATTGAGTCAAAAAACTCAAGTGAAAATATAGAAACAAGAAATAAGCATTTTAAAGGAAGTGCTCTTAATAAATTAAAAAATGAAGAAATTTTAAAATTCAGTGATGAAAGTGAAAAATCATTGAATGATTTAAGAGAAAATGTTATACGAAATATTGAAAAATTGCATTCAGATATAAATATGAAGTTACCGTTTAGAACGGACATAAGAGCAGAAATCCGAACAATTGCTGAAGCGCCGATATGGAGCAAGCAATATCCATACCCACTTTCTGCAAATAGCTTTGTTAACAATGAAATAAAGAAACTATTACAGGACGAAATAATTCGCCCAAGTAAAAGTCCTTACAACTCCCCAATATGGGTAGTTCCGAAAAAAGGAATAAATGAAGATGGTACGCAAAAATTGCGTATGGTAATTGATTACAAAAAATTAAATGAAAACACAATATGCGATAAATATCCCATACCAGATTGTAACGTTATATTGTCCAATCTGGGTACAGCAAAATATTTTTCAACTATCGATCTGGAATCAGGTTTTCACCAGATCCTTATGAAGGAAGAAGATATTGAGAAAACTGCATTTTCTGTGAACAACGGAAAATACGAATTTTTAAGATTACCCTTCGGTCTCAAAAATAGTCCAAGTATTTTTCAACGGGCTATGGATAACATTTTACGCGATTTTATTGGAAAAATATGTCATGTTTATATAGACGATATAATAGTGTATTCTAAAACACTAGAGGAACATTGTAAACACTTAAAATTGGTAATTAATAGATTAAAAGAATCAAATATGAAAATTTCATTAGAAAAATCAAAATTTTACTCTAAAGAAGTAGAATTTCTTGGATATGTTGTAGGCCATAACGTTATAAAAACTGACCCAAACAAACTAGAAACAATAAATAACTACCCATTGCCTAAAACCTTAAGACAACTGAGGAGTTTCCTAGGAATGATAGGATACTACCGAAAATTTATAAAAAATTATGCTCAAGTAGCAAAACCATTGTCCAAATATTTAGCCGGTGAGAATGGTAAAGTATCACAGTATATGTCCAAGAAGATTGAAATTAAATTGGATGAAGAAGGTATAATCACTTTTGACAGATTAAAAAAATTATTATCCGAACAGATTGAACTAACTCAGCCTAATTTTAATAAAAAATTCA
This sequence comes from Pollenia labialis, assembly GCA_949318255.1. NCBI lineage: Eukaryota > Metazoa > Arthropoda > Insecta > Diptera > Polleniidae > Pollenia > Pollenia labialis. Next base: position 42,742,814 of record OX439143.1, on the reverse strand, counting down.
TTCTTACCACTGATGCCTCCAATGATGCAGTAGGTGCTGTCCTTAGTCAGGATGGTAAACCAATAACTTTTATATCAAAGACACTTAGTGTAACAGAAAAAAACTATGCAACCAATGAAAAAGAACTTTACGCTATCGTATGGGCGTTAAGGAATTTAAGAAATTATTTATATGGTAGTTCAAATCTTGAAATTCATACAGATCATCAACCATTAACATTCGCAGTTTCTACACGAAACCCTAATGCAAAAATCAAAAGATGGCGATCATTTATTGAAGAATTTTCACCAAAAATTATTTATAAACCAGGTGTTCACAATATAGTAGCAGATGCTCTTTCACGTCAATATTTAAACAATATTTCAGATGAAGAATCTCTTCATAGTACCCAACATTCTACAGAAAGTAGTGATGATTTCAATATACCAGAAGTCTCAAAACCATTAAATGAATTCAAGCAACAAATACTTTTGTGCAAAGCAAATTTTACAATTCATGAAATGATCATAACTTTTGGAAGAACAAGACATATTATCGAATATGACACAAGAGAAAATCTTAAAACAATTCTCTTAGAATTTATTAAACCAAATTTAGTTACCTGCATTCATTGTACAGCAGAAGATTTAAACGATTTTAAGGAAACTATTAACGGAATTTTCACAAACAAATTTGTATATACTAAAATATTTCCACTAGACATCACAAATGTTGACGACCAACAAAATATAATTCAAAACACTCATTCACGAGCTCATAGAAACTGTAAGGAAAATTATAAACAAATATATAAACAGTCCTACTGGCCGAAAATGATAAAACATTTTAAAGAATTCATCAGACACTGTGCAATTTGCAATAGAAATAAATATAATAGACACCCACAAAAGGTTCCAATTGGAGAGGCTCCAATTCCTAAGAAAGAGGGGGAGTTCCTTAATATAGATATTTTTTACGCTGAAGGTCTTAAGTTTATTACATGTGTCGATGCTTATTCTAAATTTCTAGTTATAAAAAATATAGAAGATAAAACAAACATAGGAGAAAAAGTTTTAGATGTCCTTCAAAACTTTCCTAATGCCAAAAAAATTACACTCGATAACGAACCAGGCTTTTTAACTGCTCAATTTAAATCATTAATGCAACGTTTGCAAATTGAAGTTTATTATTGTACACCGCGGCATAGCACAACGAATGGTCAAGTCGAAAGAGTCCATTCTACATTAATTGAAATAGCTAGATGTATCAAGGAAGAATTTAATCTAATAGATGCCACTGAGGTTTTTTATAGAGCAGCTCAACAATATAATAATACAATACATTCAGTTGTACAAAATAAACCAGTAGATATACTTTTTAACAAAATTCCACACAATTTAGTAGATATATTAAAAAAAGCTCAAGAAAATATGATATCAAGAAATAATCTAAGCCAAATAAAAACTTATCAACCAGGCGAAGTAATATATGAAAAGATTATAGGGCAAAGAAATAAACTTTTGCCACGATTCAAAAAACAAAAGGTAAAAGAAGACTTAGGAAATAAGGTTAGAATTAATTTTCGCGATAGAATAATACACAAAGATAATATAAGAACTTAATTCATAAAATGACTTTTTTTTACATTTTATACATAATTATTTTTTCTCTTCCTTTATAGAAAATGAAGTTTTTAATATTTTTGTTTATATTGTTTGAGACCTACAAAACGGAAGTCCAGATACTAGACTATACAAACTCACAACTAATTTCAATGCACCAAGGACAAGCAAGATTACAGAACGGAAACTTTAAACTTATTCATATTTTAGAACTTGACGAATATGAACGAACAATAAATAATTTGAATAATGAAGTTCAAAGAAGAGTATTAGTAAATAGTACATCGCTACCATTTTTGCTTCATGATATAGAACAAATTAGAAATCAAATTAAACGAATGAAACCAAGAATTAAACGCTCAATTGACATTATTGGCACAGCTTGGAAATGGATAGCCGGTACACCCGATCACGAATAATGAAAGACAGAAAATTATTAACGAAAAGTTTATTGACAGAATCAACTTATTGACGAATACTACTAATCATATTCTAAAAACAATTCAGACTTTAGAGGAAACTCAAAGGGTTATAGAAGACTCTATAAGAAACAGGATAAATATTGTTAAAGCAGATGTTATTAATATAGAGTACGCATTACAATGGGCGAAAGTAGGAGTAATTAATTCATTTATACTTTCTGAAAAAGAAATCAATGAAGCCAAACAATTTTTGGATCTTGAAGAATTTCCATACAATAATTTAGAAGAAGCATTAGGTTTTGCTACAGTTAAAATAGCTACAGACTATTCATCTTTAATCTATATAATAAATTTACCTGCAATTAATAAAATAAATTGTGAAAAAATATTAATTAAGCCAGTAAAACAAAATCAAAAAATTATAAAAATCAATTCAGAAAATCTAATTAGATGTAAGGATAAAATCTTTGAAATGAAAAATAAGTGTAATCAATTTAATGATTTATGTATTTGTAATAATGAAAAGTTAATAGACATAAGTGAAACAACTTGTATACCGCTACTATTAAAAAGCAAGAATCATAATTGCACATTTATAAACAATGAACATGTTCCTACAATACAAGAAATAAATGAAGGAACAATACTTTTAAATCAATTTAATGGATTTTTAGAAATATTTGAAAACAAAATATATCAATTATCAGGAACATACTTGATTCAATTCCATAATGAAACAATTAAAATTGAAAATCGAACATTCACTTCAAAAGAAGTTTCCCATTTGAAAGCACTCCCAGCTGTACTACAGCTATCATCCAATAAATCAATTGTTGAAGAAGTCCTATCTTTGGAAATGATGAAAAATATTCAAGTTAATAATATAGATGAAATAAATTCGATATCAACTAAGGGACGCCTAATGTTTTCGACAAATATCAGTTTATCTATTTTATTGGTTATCGCAATTTGCTTAATTTTTATTAAACTAAAATCTAAATCTAATTCTGACATAAATATTACAGCAAAAATTGAAAAAGAAAAAGAACAAAATACCTCCACGGTTGAAAAATCAAATTTTGAAAAATCTAATAAAAGATTCTGTAGTGCTAATGAATTACCCACATTTTAACAATCGGGGCGATTGATCTTACAGGGGGAGGAGTTAAGGTGTGATGTCACATTCCTTAATTTTTATTTTTCAAATTTATTTACTTTCCCACGATTTAAGCTACACGCGCAACGTATTTTATGCTGACGCAGTGTGAACAAAAATTATTTTAATAAATTTTTTATGTAACATTAAACCGTTGTTTTTAACTTTGACAACATGATTGCATTTTTTTATTAAAACTGCAACGCGACTGCGGACAAAATTATGCTTCTTGCCAATTAAAAGTTCTAATTTAAGTTTAGTTAACAATAAGAATTAAGTCAGTTTAGAATAACTATTAGCTCAAATAAGGTGTAATAAAGATAAATAAAAAATAAAAAAATGTGTATTTTTTTTTAACAATTAATAAGTGAATGTAATTAACTTGTATGTATGTAAATTATTATTTGTTTTGATTTTGCTCACAGTCTTGTTCCAAGACATGTTGCTAACATTCTTGTTTAAAATCGCCAATACATACCGATATCGGCGCTTTTGTACAAAAAAATAAAATACTTAATACATATCTGTGGCATTTTGACAAAACAGATAGCAAAACGCTTTAAAAAACTCGCTGAAAAAATCCATTTTATCAAATAATAAAACATTTAAAAAATCAAACTTAAAGAAAAATTTCGTTTATATTAAAATTTTAAAAATGTAAACAAAAATGTTTTTTGAATGAAAATTCGTACGTTTAACAACATTTTTTCAACTTTTTGAATTTGACTTAAGATGTTTTGTCAAAATGCCACAGATATATACATATCCAGCACTAAAATTGCTTTGAAAAATTTAATTATTTATCTATTTTTTATTGCGCCTGAGAATCTAGTTTTGGAGTTATGGACCTTAAAATATATTTAGCCGTTATTAATATCTCTTTAAATGAAACTTGATATAACCAATATGTGTTAGGCAAAAATTTAAAAAAAAAAAATTTATTGTAAACTTAATTTAATTTCCTAAAGATGCTAACCAAAGGTTAGCGCAATAATGAGCAAAATAAATAAATATAATATATTTTTTTTAAAAAGACCTCAAGCTTAAATAATTCAAAATAATTATAAAAAAAGAAAGGTAAAATAAAACTAAATAATATACTACATACATATATATTTAATATAATAAGGTTAAGGCGAATATTCGGAACTATGCGCTGATTTATTCCTATTTGCATTGTCCAAAATGCATGCAAATAATTATCTATATATATAAAAATGAAAAATGTTTGTATGTTTGTTTGTATGTTTGTTTGTTGGCTTATAGACTCCGAAACTACTGAACCGATTTTCCTGAAATTTTTACAGTAACATCACGTGAGCCCTAAAAATAAAATAGGCTACTTTTTTTTCGATAGGGGCAGGGGAATCGGTACCCCCCATGGTATGCCAATATTAATTATCGCATATCTTGAGAGCCGCTGGACGCATTTTGCTGAACTTTTTATAGTAGGATCTTCTAAGCCCCGAAATTGAAATAAAATAGCAGCGGGGGAAGTGGTTCCCCCCATAGGACGCCAATACTTAATATCGCATATCTTATGAACTGTTATAGTGAGAATGATCAAACTTTGTGGAAGTCACTCTTATGGTATACTACACTTTTGAAAGTAAAAATAAAGCGGGTAGGCGCAGGGGGGGAAACCTCCCATAGGATGCATGTATTAAATATCGCTTAACTGAAGAACTATTAAAGGGGGAGTCTTCAAACGTGGTAAAAGCTACTACCATGGCAAACTATAAATTTCAGTATAAAAATGGGCGGGGTAAACAGGGGAGGAGCAGTACCCCTCATAGATAGAAATATAAATAAGAGCCACTGCACGCATTTTGATAAACTTTTGGTAGTAGGATCTTCTGAGCCCCAAAATTGAAATAAAATAGCAGCGGGGGAAGTGGTTCCCCCCATAGGACGCCAATGTTTAATATCGCATATCTTAAGAACTGTTATAGTGAGAATGTTCAAACTATGTGAAAGCCACTCTTATGGTATACTTCACTTTGAAAATAAAAATATAGCGGGTAGGCGCTATACCTTCCATAGGATGCATATATTAAATATCTCTCAACCGATAAAGTGGTTAAAGCAGTGTAGCGAAGCGCACCGGGTTAAGCTAGTTTTATAATAAAATCAATAATCGAATCAGCTGTTTTATGTTTTGGCTCATGTGTTTACAGCTTTATCAAGGCGAATTGACTTTCAGGTGGCGTTGAAAACACAGCTGTGCTACTTTTTTTTCTTAATTAGATAGAGGAACGTCAAAAGTTACTTGTGTTTTTGACATATCGGCCAACGAAAGCAACAAAAAAATTTGTTGTCTATATTTGTGTAATTTTATTGTTTTGTAAATATATAAAGCGAATTAAGTTAAAATACGAAAATATTTCTTGTTTCAAACTTATAAATAAATAAAATTACCATAGAAAAAGTGAGAAAAAGGCTTTTGCAAATTTGCAGCAGCCTGCTGCCGGAAACATGCAAAAATGCTATTTTAACATTTATCAATTTTTTAACATTTCAGCCAATTTGAAGGACAAATGTACACATAGAGCTCGTGCCTTAGCTTTATCAATACTAAGTATTGTGGTTATTTTGTTGAACTATCTGTGGTTTTTAATCCAAACTTTTAATATTTTAATTCGGCTCAAGTTCACCGGCCACGGTCAAGAATGAAAGATTATCAATAACAATGTTAATTAATTTTCATGTTGTAAAATTATTTTCTTCATAAAAATAATGAAAATTAAATTCGATGAACTTGAGCCGAATTAAAATATTAAAAATTTGGATTAAAAACCATAAATAGTTCAACAAAATAACCACAATACTTCTTATTAAAAAATTAAACTTTAAACAACAATATTTATTTCCAACAAATAAACAAGAGCTGTAAGCTGCTTCTTTTATTTTCAATAAAAACCCGATAACTTTAGTTTCTGTGACACATAAAGCCAACATTAATTTCAGTTCGAACAAAAAACCATAACATTGGATTTCATTACATCAAATTTAAATGATTTGATGAGAATCTCATTAATAAAATTTAAAAGTAAACCGCTGGTTAATAAGTTTTGTTGACAACACTGCTTCAAAACAAAAATACAATTCTTAACAGCTGATACGTAAAAACGGAGAGAAATTTTAATTTTATCAGGTTCATCCGTAACGCAACGTTACGTTTACGTAAGAGTACCTATTTGCACAGTAGCTTGGTAAGGAAAACGGAACAGCTGATTAGCAACGTATACGTTTACGTAAGAGTAACGAGGCCTTTAAAATACTAAATAACTAAATATACATTTTTTTTTGTTTCTGTAAGTTTTAGAAAATAATATATTGTTCAATAATAAATATGTACGTGAAATACCATCAGAAAATTACAGTTACTGGAATTCAATAAAGTTTTTTAATTGCGCAATCATATTTATTGGACGTACATACATATGTGTTTATATTAATTAAAAGCTTTATCATTATTATCATTTATTCTATATATGTATATGTAAAAATGAAAATTCGTTTGTTGGTGTGTTTATTTTTTGGTTGGTTTGTTTTTTTCACACCCTTAAACTACTGAACCGATTTTCCTGAAATTGTTATTGCAATTTTCTTAATTTTTTAAGTGGGCTTGGCACCCCCCATACATAGAAAGAAAAAGAAATGGCATCAAAATATGGCGCAAAAAGCCACCATAAGATTGCAACACTAAAAACAGCCAGTAAAACAAGACACTCCTCTACTTTTAGGTAGATGGCGAGCTAAACAGGAAGACTGAGTTTGGAACATCCCGTACAAGGTGAATATAATTGTGAACAATTCTGGAGAAGGATAAGAGCAAAAGTTTGAAATTTGGTACAAATTGCAAAAAATATGCTAATTTTATATTAATAAGTGTTGCGAAGCGCACCGGGTTAAGATAGGTTGTTATAAAAGTTACAAGGTAAAAATGTCTATTTCGAAAAAATTAATTGCATTTCACATTTTTGCTGTTTAAATTAATTTAGATTCTTGGAGCTTGAGTGAAGTGAAGTGATTGAGTGTCTAGCTATCTATTATCGATGATCGATCTTGGAAACATTTACATTTGTTTAAATAAAATCGATTTTGTTAATAGAAAATTTCAAATAAAATTTATTTGTGAAATCGATTGAAGAATTTTGTTTCTTTTTCAAAAATTAATTGGTAATAAAAATGCTACATATTCCTACATAATCACTCTGGTATACCCACGATTAAAATAAAATAAAGATTTTTTTCACTTTATTTTTACCTTATTAAAATAGTTGCTGGAAGCCTTAAAAACAACTTATGAATATATTTTTTTTTAGACTTTTGAGAAACTGTAAGACAAATTATCTATTTTTCTATGCCTCATGGTTAAACTTGCTGGTTCAAACAAGTCAGGTTAAGCGTAACAGGTTTTCTTTAATTCTCTTTTGAAACTGCAAGTACGTTCATACGCCATCATTTTTTGTCGTCAATTTTCTTGTTCTTTATCTTAAACTAAAAGTATTCTAGTATGTTACTGATAAAAACAAAAGTTAAGTAGAAAATTGACGAGTACGGTCAAGTCTTGACGACTCAAACTTGAGCTGTGTGAACCAGCTCAAATCACTAATGAATGAACCACAGTAATCAAAGGCCCGGCCATAGAGTGCATAAGCTGTCCTAAGCAACTGTGGGAATACATGTAAATCATATGTGTCAAGCCATATTGAACTTAAGGAAATTTTTTGTGAAGTTTTATGAGACTGCTATTTGCTTAAGCAAAGTTAGTTTCCTTTCCCCTAGGGAATGTTCAATTTAATCTTCGTTAGGATTCAGCTTTATTATACCCTTCACTAAGTTTGTTATTTCGTTTGTAATTTTTACAACATTGATCTCAGGCCCTTTAAATTACATATATTCTGGGTCCTGATTGATTTAACGATGTCCGTCTGTCCGTGGGTATGTTAAAATGGGTTTTCCGAAGACCCCAGAAATTATGGGGTTAGATTCTTATATTTACATCATATATAGTCCGAAATTGTTTGCTTTTTTCAGATTTAATTACTGAGTCGATCTAACGATTTGAGTGCCCCGGTATGCTAGCTGGTAGTGAGCTAGTCTATCAGCGCCGGGGTTTCGGGTTCGATTGCCGATTTTATATAAGGTAGTATATATATTCTGGGTCCTGATCTGCAGCGAAGTTGATTTAACACGGGCATTTTTATGTATGTATGTTAAAATGGGTTTTCCGAATGCCCCAGAAATGATGAGGACTAGGTTGTTGTACAGTCCTAAATTGTTTGCTTTCTCAGATTTACTTTCTGAGTCTATCTAACGATGTCTGTCCAGCTGGCTGGCTGGCTGTCCATTTTTATCTTGTGCGCAAAGTCCAGGTCGAAATTTTGTATATAACGTCATGAAATTTGGTACATACGTTCTAATTGACCTATTGAAGACGGGACGAATCGGTCCATAATTTCAAATAGAACACATAAAAGATTCTGTTTAATTTATGATTTATTACAAAATTAAATTAAATAAATAAATTATTTTAATTTTTCTCCGAATTTATCATAAATACATAACTGTTGTAAAATTGGGTTTTACTAAATTTTAATTTATTAACTGCTAATTATAGAAGTTTAAATATTTCTGGTTTTAAATCTATTTTTTCTTAATTATAACAATCGAAATGTTGCAAAATGCTGTCATCGTTTGGGAATGAGTTCAACATTAAAATCTACCAAAAAACATAATTTATTAAAATTAATTAATTAAAAGCAGTCATTGTCTTCGCAAAAGTAGAATTTAAATGTTTTAACGAAAAATCTAAAAACTTGTGTTTATGTGTTTATTTTAAAATAAAATGAGTTTCTTTATATGGGTTAGTAGTTGGTAACAATGCACAGTAGTGGAAATTAAAACAAAAAGGAGATCAATTTGTTATGTTATTCTTAATGGTTAAATCATGTTTATTGTTGCTTATAGTTAAAACGTTTTAAATTTGAACTTTAAATATTGAAAAACGACGCTTACGACCACTGCTGCCAATTGAGCATATTTAATGCCCGATCTAGCATTTTTAGGCCTCTTTAGCATGAAAAAAGGTGTCTAGCATTCTTTCAGCATTTTTCCAAAATTATTTAGCATTTTTTAGATTTAGTGAAATTTTTTTATTTTTTTTAATTAATTCAGGGATGTGGAGTCGTCAAAAATAGTTATAACTCAAACTCCGACTCCAACAGCTGAAATTTTTTAATCGCGCCCCGACTCCAGCTCCGACTTCTACTCTAACCTTGATGCTAATTGTATATGAGAATTGTCCTTATTTGACTTGCAACTCTTTTTTTAATGCAGTACCTTTAAAATGGTTAAATATAGCAAGAAAATTATGCTAAAAAATTTCAAATCGATATTTTAAATCTAACACGTGCCGCATTGAGCTTTAATATAGCTATTTACATATGTAAAGTAGACTGTTCCTTTTGGTCTGACTTCAACATTTTTAAAGCAGGCCCTCTTAACAGTTTTCAAAAATATTATAAAATACTATTGACGTCTGCAGTCGTCGATGGCTGCGAGTGTAAGACGGCAAATCCATCTGAGGAGATCAAGTGGTTGTGATCGAAACATGTCATGATAACCAGCCGCCTGGGTTTGAATCTTAGGTCAGTCAAGAATGAATGATTATCAATAACAATTTTAATTAATTTTCATGTTGTAAAATTCCTTTCTTCATAAAAATAATTTAATGAAAATTAAATTTGATGAACTTAAGCCTGATTAAAATATTAAAAAATTTGGATTAAAAACCATAAATAGTTCAACAAAATAACCACAATTCTAATTATTGTTAAAGCTAAGGCACGAGCTCTATGTGTACATTTGTCCTTCAAGTTGTGCTGAAAAAGGTCAACAAGAAAAAGAAAGACAAAATGAAAAAATAAAAAAAAATGTACTTTGGACTTCAAGAAGAATTCTTGACATAAGTACGGAAAAAACAGAAGTTAGGAAAAACATGTAAAATCAATTAAAAATGGATAATCATTCAAAAAAGCAAATTTCGATCTACCAAAGGTTAAAATACAATTTGGTTTAAGGATTGATGTTTGACTATTGACGTCAGCAGTCGTCGATGGCTGCGAGTGTAAGATGGCAAATCCATCTGAGGAGATCGAGTGGTTGCGATCGAAACATGTCATGGTAACCTGCCGGCCAGGGTACGAACCCCGGCCACGGTCAAGAATGAAAGATTATCAATAACAATTTTAATTAATTTTCATGTTGTAAAATTCCTTTCTTCATAAAAATAATTTAATGAAAATTAAATTTGATGAACTTAAGCCTGATTAAAATATTAAAAAATTTGGATTAAAAACCATAAATAGTTCAACAAAATAACCACAATTCTAATTATTATAAAATACTTTTAAAATTTTTTGTACCGGAAAATTTTGGAGTTTGAGTCGGAAGTCGCGAGTTTTTGTGGGTACTCCGACTCCGGTACAAAAACCTTAAGTCCGACTCTACATCTCTGACTCAACAGCCCTGCATTAATTTACAGCTTTTTACAGGTGCTTAAAAAACTTACAGCAGAAAAACAAAAGTTTAAATTTTTATGCTGTTGCTTTGAAGCATAATTTTTTTTTTGTTCAAAAAGTAATTTTTTGCTTCTGCTGTGAAAATAAATATCAACTGTTGAAAATGCTTTCAGCGTCTTTGCTGTCTTACAGCTTTGGTTTGCTGTGACTTTGTCATTCTGTTTAAAATTTCTACAATATTGATCCTAGACGCTATAAAGTATATATATTTCTGGAACCTTATGAAAAGAAAGGTTAAAATCAGGTTGACCGTCTGTCCATCTGTCTGCTTAAAAGGGTTTTAAGAAGACCAGATATGATGTTGACTAGGTTATAACATATGAATTTCTGCCACATCTGCTCCTGTTTTTTTGCTATTGCAAATCAGTCAGATTATTTCATAAATGGCTGAGGCATGAGCAAAAAACCATGACTGCCTCTAATTTTTTTTAAAATATCCGATGTTTTCGCTGTTTTTTATACCCATCATTGAAAGAAAAAAGTTCTATATCATCGGCTTAATATTCAGTCCTGCTAAATCAACTTTTTAAGTAAATTGAGATTTTGATGCCGTGCGGTAGAGAAAGATACGCCTTGTCGGTCAGCATATTGTTTTTTTTCAATTTAATTTGAATGAAGTTTTTTTGTGTAATAAAAATGGATTTCATTATGGGCTAATTGATCTCCGGTTGAACTCTCTTGAATATGCGAGCAACTCTTTAACCTAACCTGATCTAGTTTCATTTACTAAATACCTTAAAAATCAGCATTTTTTATCTCCAAATAAACTCGCCCAAATATGTTTAATAGCTCTCCCTTTAACCTAACTTATTCTTAATGCAATAAAATGTTTAGTATTCAGGTATATCTTAGTTTAAGCCAAGAATTTCTTTGTAATCTCATTGTAAGTCATTTTGAATTCGCTGATAATTTCCCCTGATTTAATTTTTTATTGAAATAAACCCACTGTTCCTTATAAATTTTTTTTAATTAATTCACATCCGCACTATAAATAGGTTCATTATTTAGCCAAAATGTTAATTAGACATTTTATTTTTTAACACAAACTACACAGAAAGAAAAAACTGTACTAAATTTAAGTTTTTCCATTTACTTTTAGTACGAGCTTACTAAATTTTTAATTACGAATAATACTTACATAAAAGCATATACATATTTAAGACCATTCAAAATTGGATTACTTTTGAAAACCATTGCATTCTATAATTGTGCATACGCATGTGTTTGTAAAGGTTTGTTGTAGAAACAACAACAACATTACATGAAGAAAAACATACATTATGGATAATCATTCAAAAAATAGCAATCGAAATCGAAACATGTCGCCGCCTGGGTTCGAATCTCAGGTCAGTCAACAATGAATGATTATCAATAACAATTTTAATTAATTTTCATGTTGTAAAATTCCTTTCTTCATAAAAATAATTTAATGAAAATTAAATTTGATGAACTTAAGCCTGATTAAAAATTAAAAAATTTGGATTAAAAACCATAAATAGTTCAACAAAATAACCACAATTCTAAATATTGTTAAAGCTAAGGCACGAGCTCTATGTGTACATTTGTCCTTCAAGTTGTGCTGCAAAAGGTCAACAAGAAAAAGAAAGACAAAAAAATGTACTTTGGACTTCAAGAAGAATTCTTGACATAAGTACGGAAAAAACAGAAGTTAGGAAAAACATGTAAAATCAATTAAAAAAATGGATAATCATTCAAAAAAGCAAATTTCGATCTACCAAAGTTAAAAATACAATTTGGTTTAAGGATTGATATTTGACTATTGACGTCAGCAGTCGTAGATGGCTGCGAGTGTAAGACGGCAAATCCATCTGAGGAGATCGAGTGGTTGCGATCGAAACATGTCATGGTAACCAGCCGCCTGGGTTCGAATCTCAGGTCAGTCAAGAATGAATGATTATCAATAACAATTTTAATTAATTTTCATGTTGTAAAATTCCTTTCTTCATAAAAATAATTTAATGAAAATTAAATTTGATGAACTTAAGCCTGATTAAAATTAAAAAATTTGGATTAAAAACCATAAAAAGTTCAACAAAATAACCACAATTCTAAATAATTTTAATGTTGTAAAATTCCTTTCTTCATAAAAATAATTTAATGAAAATTAAATTTGATGAACTTAAGCGTGATTAAAAATATTGAACATTATTTTTATGTTTAAAAATTAAAATAAGAAGCAAAAATTCCGAATTCTATTTGTTAAAATTATTTAGTTAAATACATAACAATTTCAAAGTAGAATGATTACAAAAAACCATTTGGACATGCTGCTGGTGTCTTATAATTGTGAGTTCTTTTGTAAACAAGGGAATTCCTCCCTTGTGTGCAGTGTGAAACAAACATACATATGTGTAAATGGATTAGAAAATAAACTATCTCTTTGGTTCTTTGGAGTAAGTGTTAAGGCAAGAATCTATTAAATCAATCACTTTCGGTTTATTTTATGTACAATTTTGGGAAACCAATATAGAAATTCTTGAATCAAGCACAGAATGAGATTTAATTTTTTTTCTCAGTCCCGTTTTCGGATTATTTAAAGAACGGCACACTTAAATAATCCTTACTTGAATCATGCGTTCTGTACTTGATTTAAGAAAATTCGTACTTACTTATTATACTATTTACTCGCTTCGGCTAGATTTAAGTGCGGATGGATTGATTTTTCTTTTCAGTGTAGATTTCATTTTCAAGAACGTCTTACTATTGACATTTTTGATAGCAAAAAACTTATTTTTTGTACAATATAGCAACATGTTTATATTAACACTTAAAATGTATTAATACTCGTTGTTCTCTTTAATTTATCACATACTTGTGTATTTTAAATTTTAAAGCAAGAACTTTTAAATTTAAAAATTTGTACAGCACATAAATTCAAACGTTATTTGCTTATTTGCATACGAATGGATTTGTTGCTTCTTTTTTTTGAGACAATCTTGAAATTGGTAAATAACGTTAAACTAGGAAAACAAAACCAAATGTATCATTCGGAACTAAAACTTTTGCAAACGATTTAATGTTGTATACTTAATTTAACTATAAGATTGGGCGGTGATCCAATTTTAAAACTATCAAATTAAAACCAACTTTTCGTATGGATAAAATACATACGGTGGATTTCATGTCAAGTGACCCAACTTTTGAAATCGATGGATCAAACTTGCACCAAGGGTTGTCTGTCCTATTGGATAGTAGTTTAGACATTATTTAGATAATTTTTAAAAATTAATAAAAAAAAAATTAATTTTTCAACATATCTATAGAAAAAAAGTGATTTTATTATAATTATAAAATGCAAGTTGGGTAAGTAACATACCGTCGGAACGGGAAATTTGTCTAGTTTCTCAGCACAATTTTTTTAATTAATTTGCAAATATGAAAACATACACACAAACTTCCAAATATTTTAAAGTTTCAAACAAACAATTTTTTAATTGTTTCAATTAACTGTGTTGATAGAAAAATATTTGGATTTGTCTAAATAGTTTATATATTTTCCTATATGCAGGCTTTCAAGGTCATTAATTTAATGTTCTAGATAAAATATTATTTATTTCATTCTTAATAAAATCCGACGTTTCGTTGGTATTCTTTCCAACTTCTTCAGGGATTGAGTTTTTATTAAAATCTGGCAACATTTTAAAATTACAAAGTTAAAAGTAGTCAATTATAACAACCCTACAAGAAATGAATGAGCGAGTAGTCACATTTTTCATTTTGGCGTTAAGAAAATTATAGAAAGAAATTACCGAATGTGACCGAACAATTGATTTCGGTCATTTCTTTCTATCATTTTCTTAACACCAAAATGAAAAATGTGACTACTCGCTCATTCATTTCTTGTAGGGATTATAATGATAAAACAGAATTGAGTCTTGAACTTCAGGCAAAAATTCTAAAGCCCATATAGTAAAAAATAATTTTGGGTTTAAGTACAATAAGATTTGAAAAAGTACAATTTTTTACTGAATTAAGTACAATTTTGGGAATGGCATTTATCATCCCTGATACATACACAAAAACAAAGAGCACAAGAGCATAAAAGCAACAAATGCAAACGCCCTGCAAATTATAAGACTAGTCCAAACACGCGTGTAAAGTGTAGACCACAAGGGACTAGGACTAGTCCAAAAGTAACGCAAACGTATGGAAAAACATGGTTATTTAACATTACGATGTCCTAGGGCAGGACCATATAACCCAGCTTTGGACTAAAAAGGAGTAGTTTTAAAACTACTCCATTGTATCTACAAGAGGATTAGTTTTGAAGTCGTTTAAAACCGAAAACATGTCGTTAAAAAACGAAGACATGTCGTCTCACTACAAACACTTTTTAACAGTGACATGGTCCATGCTTGCATTACATCGGACCAGTCCATGGAGTAGTCCATTTCATGAAATTGGATCAGGTGGTCCAATATAATTTGCAGGGTACCTGGTCAAGACTGAAATATTTGACAAAAATACTCATCTTACTCCAATTCAATTATTACCAAGGCGAATTAACTACAGGTGGTGTCGAAACGCCTTCTGATTTTGACAGTTCGAGCCTATTTGTTTTGATTTGTTAGTGTTTTGCTAAAGCGGCTCATACACTTGCAATAAAATTGTACAGTTTTACGTATTGTACAATTATATCGCCAATGTGTAGGTGATATACGATGATGTCACAATATATTGGCAACAATCAAAATACTTTTGATTTTTATTGCACAACGAAAAGATAGTGAAATGTGTTGGCAACATTGTACAATGCTGTTTATGTTATTTCTATAGGTTATGTTCACCTTTTTATTGAATTAATGGAAACATAGTGCGACTTATTGCATAATATAGGACACAAGGCGAAATCAAACAGGTAAACTCATCTCTACAACTACAAAAAGCCCCATGTATTTTGTTTATACAATTTTCTGGTTGGTTGTCAAAATTTTTTTATTGAAAATTAAAATTATCACTTTTTTATAAAAGAAATTAATAAATTCACTTCAATCATTCGCAGTTTTGAAATTTTTTTATTATAAAAATAATATTTTTAACACTTTTCATTCAACTGCTTCTCAAAACAAAATCATATTTTGACGTTTGAACATATATTTTAATTCGCCGTGGAAACAGCTGATGAACGGCTGACGAGATGAGTTTACCTGTTTGAATTCGCCTTGATAGGACACAATGGAAATAATAGGGCGAATATCATATACAATAATATTGCAAGTGAATGGGCCGCTTAAGAATGGTTGACACAAGGCGAATTCAAACAGGTAAACTCATCTCGTCAGCCGTTCATCAGCTGTCTCCACGGCGAATTAAAAAAAATTCGTAAATGTCAAAATATAAAATTGTTTGAAGAAGAAGTTGATTGAAAAGTGCTAAAAATATTATTTTTATAATAAAAAGTTTCAAAACTACGAATGTTTAAAGTGAATTTAAAATTTCTTTTACAAAAAAGTGATAATTTTAATTTGCAATAAAAAAATGTTGACAGCTATCAATTATATTGCAAAAACAAAATACATGAGGCTTTTTGTAGTTGTAGAGTTGCACTTACCTTTTTAAATTCGCCTTGGGTTGACATGTCGAGCCGTAAACACTAACAATGCAATGCAAAACCCCCTATGTTGTTTCTGTTGTTTTTGGATTGTTGTAGTTGCGACACCACCACTTGTCGCTATTAATAATTGTTAAACCCGCATTTCTTATTTATTAACGTTTAAATGCAAAAAATGATAACTGAGAATATACTTACACATACGTTATTTTGAATTTCTCTATTTGTAATTCATTTTAAACAAAAATCATAACCAACAAATTCTAGAGCGCACTATTTTTAAGAAATAAAACACATACCTACCTACATAGGAAGGTACCAACCTAATTATAACGTTTTCTTGCGTAGGTATTTAGGTTATACATATATTTCATTTATGTATCTTCTTTTGTAAGTTAATTGTATGTACTAGCAACTCTAAACCTCCCATTAAATTTCCATTACACGCATTCGTATTCACTAACCACTGTTCTGTTTCGAATTTTTTAAATCTAGGTTAATAGGTAGGTACAATATACCACAACTATACTCGTGCACTTAACATATGCCTTTCCATTTTGTAACGGTATAATTTGTACATTTTTAAAGTTTAACAACATTTCTGTTTATTCTTTCTTGTTGTTTCCAAATATGTAGATGAGAGCAGAGAATAAAAGTACCTTACGCAAAGTTGCCAGATAAAATTTGGTAAAAAAATCGTTAAGCCAAATCCGTTATAGTTTTTAAAAAATCTTTTAGGGCCATTATTACAACTTGCCAATAGTTAAAAGTCGGATTTTGTCGGACCGATAAATAGCTTTGCATTATAAAACCTTCATTTATTAAGTTTTCATCTATTAAATATTATTATTATTGAAAATAAAAGCAATACAAAATGGAAGTTGTAATAATGCAAAGCTATTTATCGGTCCAACAAAATCCGACTTTTAACTATTGGCAAGTTGTAATAATGGCCCTTAGAGATTTAAAAGGTTATTTATCCATTGGTTTCGTACAAAATTTTTTAACATGTAGCATGATGAAGTCATTCAGCTTATTGTAGTCTTTTGAATTTTTTAAAAGAAGAGTTTGCAATAGCGGTATTATATCTGTGGCATTTTGACAAAACATCTAACAGGGGTGTTCTGGAAATCGAAAACGCAAGAATTTAGTAGTTTTTAATACACTTTTAATCAAAATTTTATAATTTTTGTTTTAAAATTCTGTTTAATAAAGAAATATTTAACGACGTTTAAAGTTCATGCGTTTTGCTATTTCGACATTTCAGAACAGCCCTGTTAAGTCGAAATAAGATAGTAAAAAAGAATTTAAAAAAAATTGGCTAAAAATCATTTTTATCAAATAATAAAATAAACCAAAATAAAAGAAAAATTTCATTTCATTAAAAGCGTAAACAAAAATGTTTTGTAAATGAAAATTCGTATGATTAACAAATTTTTTTTCGACATTTTAAATTTAAATGCATGAGTTTTTTAGAATAAAACAAGCCACCCTTTTCGGGAGCAAAATTTTTAAGAAAAAGACACCAAATTGAATTTTTTTAAAAAAAATGCACATTTTTTGTAGAAAAGAAAACACCATTAGTCTAAAGCGCTCCATCCAGTATTTAATATTATTGAATACCTATGTTATTCGTCATATTATTTCCAGTTTTCGCTATATTATGCAATAAGTGGCACAATGGTTTAAATTAAAATATGGCTCAACTTTCATTTAATAGGTAAACATAACCTTAAGCGGCCCATACACATGCAATATTATTGTAGCTGATATTCGCCATATTATTTCCATTTTGTCCTATATTATACAATAAGTCGCACAATGGTTTCATTCATTCAATAAAAAGGAGAACATAGCCTATAGGAATGACATAAACAGCATTGTACAATGCTGCCAACACACATCACTTTAATTTCGTTGTGCAATAAAAATCAAAAGTCTTTTGATTGTTGCCAATATATTGTGCCACCTTCGAATATCACATACACATTGCCGATATAATTGTACAATACGTAAAATTGAACAATTATATTGCTAGTGTATGGTAAGCGGCCCTAGATGACAAGATTATAAACTATACATTTGGATAGATACTTAGGTTATATATATGTTATCACATTTATATTAAAAATCGTGTTAAATACAAAATTCTGTTCTTCAAATGTAACACAATTCACCAAGCTGGTGAATTTGAATTCAACATAAGTTTCCATTCTTTCAATTTCATAATAATACCACAACCACAGGCAAAGCAATAACAGACTGCTGTTTTTTGAACTTGTAAAAAATTTAGTAGTGCTACCATACTTTTATCTTAATTAAATAAGACTTTTCAAATAAAACTCAAAAAATCAATCTGTATTTAAATACGATTTAAATTTATATGAAAATCAACTTAATATAGATTTAAATACCTACTATCCTGAAAATTGGGCATTAATGGGTTTTAAGTAAAAAATTAAACTACGATAAATCATCATGTCTGGCAACTGTGATTGTAAACCTTTTTGTTGCAGTTTTGTACATTTAAAACGCTCATGAAAAGTTCATTTTTTTAACTTAAAACCTTTATATGTATGCATGTGTAACAATTCAAACTCACACAAGCAGGTATGCAATCAAAAAATCTATTCATACCTACCTGTTTGTTTGTAGGTACATGTTTGACAATTGGAATGAAATATAAGAAAACTTTCACCCGTCACCCAAAAAAAACTTCAAATTTGACTACAATAGAAAAGTATTAACTGTACTGCATGCATGCACACATACATATGTATATAAAATGTTTTATGAATGTCTTCATTTTTTTGAAACTAATGGGTGAATCTGCCTTTAAAAATGCTTAAAAAAGCTTATTAAAATATTGTTAACATAAACAAACACATAGGTACTTATGTTTGTGAGTGCCAGCATATTAAAAGAGAAAAAATCTTTTTAAGAGAGTAGGCTTAGTTAACTTTAATTAAGCAATGATGTCAACAATGTTAAAACAAACGTGAACTAAACCGTGGGAAATAATGGCAGCTACTACCTACGAGTATTTTGTGTAAAGTTTGGGATACAATCAGTGCTGCCAGAAGTAGGGGAAAATCAATACATTTAAGTATTTTTGATATTAAATTAGCAGCGTAGGGAAAATCGGACAGATTGTTTATAATCTCCAAAATGTGGTGTTTCGCCACATCGCATTATTTATGAAATAAATGCAGAAAAAATGTTGTTACTGTTATTTTATTGTTCAAAAAGGTTTAACAATTTTATTTTCCCTAAAATATTGTTGTGTGTGGCTTAAAAAGATGGTGCAGTTGGCGAAGTTCGCGGTTGTCAAAAAAGTTCACCCACAAAACGCGGTAAAGTTTGGAATTAACATTTTTTATTTTTTTATTTCTTTACCTATCCAAAAAACGCAAATATTTTTTTTAGTCAATATGTAATAATTAAACATCATTTTTCACTTTACTATTTTAGTTATCAATATGTAATAATTAAACAATAATTTTCACTTTTAGTTATTAATAAAATTTTTTATTTAAAATTAACGTACTTTTTTTTGAGAGATATTACAAAGTAGTCGTTTTTGTGGGTGAGGTTTTAATTCCAAAATTACCCGAACATTTTTTTTCGTAAAAAGCACAACATTCGCAATCGTGAGGTACTTTGGTTATAGCTCTAATGTACATATGTATGTATGTATTAGTTTTTTTTTAGTTTTGTATTTATTTTTTGTCAAAGCTTTAATACATATTCGAATAAAATTTATTTTTAAAAACTATGGTTTTTTCTTCTATTTTAATGACAATAATGCGTAGGGACTTTTAAAGGGGAAATCTTTTCTACGTGTAGGGAAAGGTAGGACTTTTCTTAGCATGCGTAGGTATTTTTCCGTACAATCCACTGGCAACACTTTTTTTCCATTAATTATTTATTGAATCTTCATATGTATGTATGTATGTATGTATGTATATTAAATATGAACTAACAATAATTAATCAAATCTTATCCTAATTCTTTATTTATGTCCTGCTAGTGCCAGACAAAAATGTTCTACATTACGGGTTCTGTTCACAGTATAGCACTCATCTAATTGGGTAAGTGCTGCAGTGACCCTTCTTCTTAAGCGAGTTTGGGCACCATGATTTAAAATATTTCGAGCTAGTGGATTTGGGTGTTGTTCAAGCCTTTTTAAATATTTACTGCATTTTTTGTAATCATAGTTTTTACTAATGGTACATTGAGATCCTTATGAATGTTTGAATTTTTAACGTACCAGGGAGGGGCTGTGATTATTTGAAGAAGTTTATTTTGGCGCCTTTGAATTTTTCGATACTAGAGGCCGAGGCAGTGCCCCATAGTTGAATACCATAGCACCAGATAGGCTTTGAGATAAAGTTGTAAAGTAGAAGCTTGCATTCGAGACTAAGTACAGAGTTTCTTCCAATAAGCCAATGAATTTGAATGGCTTTAAGTTTCATTTGAGTTAATTTTGCATCTATGTATATGGCATTTCCACGTTAAACGCCGATCAAGATGTATACCGAGATATTTTAAATGCGAATGTTGAGGAATTATTTGATTATTGATTGTAATAGGGGGGGCAAGATTCCCGGCGCAAGGTGAACGTTATGTGTACGCATTTTTGCTCATTTACGATTATCCTCCATTTTCTTAGCCATATTTCTAGTTGAAAAATATGATCCTGTAAGTAACGAGAGGCTTCATAATGGTTTTCGTGGACGCTTAGAAAATGTTGAAGTTTGGGTGTAGTTGTTTGTCGGCATATCCGAAGTATAAATTAAGTATAATAGAGGGCCCAGGATGCTGCCTTGTGGGACTCCAGTGCCAATTTGATGAGGTGAACTTAAGAAATTTCCTTCTTTAATAATAAATTGAC
The DNA here is from genome assembly GCA_949318255.1 of Pollenia labialis. Taxonomy (NCBI): domain Eukaryota; kingdom Metazoa; phylum Arthropoda; class Insecta; order Diptera; family Polleniidae; genus Pollenia; species Pollenia labialis. Next base: position 42,721,580 of record OX439143.1, on the reverse strand, counting down.
GACCGACTAAGTAGCTTTTTAACAGCTCGTGTGTGTTTGCTGTTAAGTTTTGCTTAAATTTATGTAATAAGCCTTCATGCCAGACTTTATCAAAAGCTTGTGAAACATCGATGAAGAGTGCTGAACAATACTTTTTTTCTTCAAATGCTTTTCTTATGACATTTACTATTCGATAGTCTGTTCGATTGTGCTGTGTTTTCTTCTAAATCCGAACTGATGGTTTGGAATACATCTATTTTCACTTAAAATCGGTGTTAATTTTGAAGCTAATAATTTCTCAAACAGCTTTGACATATTTGATAATAAGCTAATAGGCCTATATGAGCCAACTTTTGTATGATCTTTACCTGGCTTTGGTATCATGGTAACTAAGGAAACCTTCCATTTTTGAGGATAGTATTCAAGGCGTAAAATAGAAATAAAAATAAAAAGAATAATTTTCTTTGCTATGCGAGGAAGCTCTAAATGCATTTTATTACTGATATTGTCAATGCCAGGAGCCTTCTTAGTGTTTAATTCACAAATAGCGTTTTCGATATCTCTTATCTTAAATTTTAATAAATTCTTAAGTTGTGGGGATCTGTAAAGTTCCCACTCTCTTCGAACTCTCTTTTTTTCAGACAAGAGCCGCTCGACATCTGTGGAATAGATATAATTTAATATTTTTTGGGGCCAATACAAGGTATATTTATAGCAGGTAGCCGCGAGATTACAACAATTGTACAATAAAACAAACAACAGGGCTTTTTATTGTTGTTATGCGATACAAACTGTCAAAAAGCAAAGGGGCTGATAAGAGACAAAAAAGACAAAAGTTAAAGACAAAAAACTTGTTTACTATACAACATTTGACAGTTCGTATCGCAAAACAAGCAAATAAAAAATAAACAGCTGGCTTTCCGAGACTACCTGCTATAAATATACCTTGGGGCCAATACTGGAATGTTGAACAGCTAGTTTTAGATAACTGTCAAAATGAACAATAGAGAGATCTACATTCTCCGGTGTACTAAGCGGAATATTTTCTGTGCAATGGTACTTTTTTATATTTTAACCAATTTGTTTGTGTGGCTGACGTGTGGTGGGAAGGTAATGCTAAGGAAGCTTCAACATAAATCATTTCTAAGGGGATGTTTTTAACCCCGCCAAAATCGATAACATCTGGAATATTTTGCTGATCAGTATGCCAATACGTTGGTTGTCCGCTCGCGACCACATTTACATACATCCATTTTAGAGATTGTATTAAACAAAACACGACACTTTGGTGTTATAAGTCGTGACCCCCAGAAGGTATGTTTAGCGTTATAATCGCCAGCGGCCAGGATACAGGGTTCTAGTGATTTATAATATTCACAATATTGGCTTTCTGATATTGAGAATCTAGGTGGAGAGTATAAAGATGAAATAACTATGTTCCGATTTAGCTCGTCAACACTAATGTTTGTTGCTTGCAAATAATCCTCACGGTGATCACACATTAAGTAGTGTTTAACTCGGCGTTTTATCAAAATGGCAGAACCTCAGCAAGCTCTATCTCGAGGGTCCTTGGTATCATATAGTGTAACCATAACCATTGATTTCAAACGTATTTCTTGAGGTCAAATGAGTTTCAGAAACCACCATGACACCAATTTGCTTAATTTTCAGAAAGTATTCTAGTTAATTTTTGTGCTGGCAGATGCCGTTTGCGTTCCAAAAACAAATTTTAAACAGTTCATGGCTTGTTGAGTACAGCTTGCAATAACATCGATTGCATTCTGAGAATTTACTGCATCATATTACCCATTGTGTTCGTAAAATTATTTACTGTTTGCACTAATGTTTCCATGGTTTTTTCTAGACGACTTAAGTTAGAAACTGGAGTTTCATCATTATTTGGCGATGCACATGGTTTGATCTTAGGACGTTAGCATAAGAGGTTCTGTTATTACTAGGCTGCGGAGCCTGGATGTAATTTGTGGTCACTTGATTTGTTACCTGCATTTGGGGAGGATTAGTTTTTGGTCCAACCGACTCGTTGACGATATTATATACAGGGCATCCTCTATAATTGGCAGTGTGGTTACCGCCACAGTTGCTACAGTTTTTTAAAGTTGGGGACGGTTTTAGACTTATCGCAGAGAACTGTACCGTGCAGTTCACCACATACTACGCAAACGTAAGTAGCAGTATGCCTTGTTATGACCAAATGCTTGGAAGTTTAAGCACTGAACAGGTCCATTTCTCTTGTGCGGCTCCTCAATCGTGATTTTTCTGTACAGATAATATTTCAAACTGTAAATAGGATGCGTTTCGTTTTTTTTTTTGGCTTAACGTCGCCGCGCTCTAACTCTACTCGAAACAGTGGTTGGGGATTTTTTTCCCTATTTTTTAATATTTATCACATGTTTGATCTTGAAGTCTTTTTCTTCCAAGAAAGTTTTTATTTCCTCTGGGTCTACACATGAGTCAATTCCCTTAATCACCACCTGAAGACCTTTACTGCTCTTTAGTTGGTATGCATCAACTGGTAGTAAAATTGATAAGGCTGATGGTACATATTTAAATACCAGGGACGAAAAACATTTAATTTTACATTTTAAAACAAAAAAAAGCATGTAGCTGTAAATCTTGAAAAACTGATGTCAAGTCTGATAAAACAAAATGTTTTATAAATTTTTGATCTTTAGAACAATTGTGATTTTTTAGTTGAACTGTCGATTTTTCATTTGAAATTTTGACATTTAGTTAGGCTTGAGCAAGGCGAATTCAAACAAGGTGGTGTTATTTAAAAAAGGGTTAACAACACTGTAAAATATTTTAACGTTGTGTCAAATTTTCAAACAAATATTTAATTTTGTTTTTAATTATAAATTGTGTGTTTTGAAATTTAAAAATTTTAAAGCTTCATAATTTTAAGCGAAAATTATAGAATTTAGTAAAGATTTCTCAGACACAAGGTTAGGGGTTGCGGGTTCGATTCCCGCCAGAGACTCTGGTTTCTCTCCTGCAGACAAGCGAAGAGCTTCGCCGGATTAGCTTAGGAAATTTAAAAAAAAAAAAAATAAAATATTCAACATTTTTTATTTTTCGAATTTATTCTATGAGCTAAATTTCAGTTATGTATTTTATAAAGCTTTTTAAAATACATAACTGAAATTTAGCTCATAGAATAAATTCGAAAAATAAAAAATGTTGAATATAATATAAAGTAACCTTCAGAAGGAAATAATTCCCAGTTTCTATTTGTTAAAAAATAAAATATTTAGAAAAAAAAAAATATTTAAAAAAAAAACATTGTACGATTTTTGTCGTTACGACTTTTTCTTTTGCAACCGAACTTCAATACATATGGATGTTAATATTTAAATAATATTCGGCACAAATAACTCTTATATGAATTTAAGCCTCTTAACATATCTTTGGTTTTGTGAGCCGATCGCTTCCAAATAGGGTAAAATTTAGAACATTTTTAACATTTTTCAGCGCATATTTTCAAGTTCTTAATGCATATTTAATGTGCATAAAACGTGTTTTTAGAGCATATTTCTGGTTTCCCTGGTTAAAACACTATTTTAAGCTTGTTCTATTTACAAGTAATTAGTTTTGTACAGTTCATAAACGTTTACTTGCAAACAAGACATGTATTTTCACGATATATGTTTAAGTTTTCGATGAAAATAATTTAATAAATATAATATTACATACATATGGGCTACTTCAAATTTTTTGAGCACCTGCTGAAACCGACATACTATGGCTCTTATTTCGTTAAGTTTTATGAATTGAAAAAAAACGTTGTACAGGGTTTGGATGACTATACTTGAAGGATATGGCGTGCAAAGTTTTACGTTGAAAAGTCCTCACCTTAAGAATTGGTGGTCATCTAAAATTCGAAAAATTAAAAAAACGACTTGAAACTTGCAAGAGTTTTTCATCCATTCCGTTTTCATTGTAATAGTTTTAAGCTTTCAGATCCAAACCCATACAAAATATGGTCACTAGACTTGGAGGATATATCCACTAAAAAAATTTTTGATATCGCTGCTGGGTGAAAAGTTGCATGGTGTTTAAAGTGAAACCAAAATTTTCCGAATTTTAAAATTTTGAAAGATTTTACATAGAGTTTTTGCGCCGTTTAATAAAAATGAGTTTTAAGCGCAGAATTAAAAAAAACTGCGTAATTTTACAAAGTTTGAGGTGTATCAAGTTGGTGTCAGCGCACCAATAACGTATCACGGACATCACAAACTTAAAAGAAATTAGCGTACATTTTTTAAAAATGTATATTTTTTGCGTCTGACAATCTGAATTGCCTTTTAAGTTGGCTAGTGTATTGCGTGATGTGAGTAACTTCGTAAAGGGCACCTCCGAGACGAAAACGCACTTTAAAATTTTTAAACGCAAACATTTTATGAACTTTTGAAAATTTTTGCAAAAAAACAATTTATTTTTAAGCTTTTTTTATATCAAAACATGTCATGAGAACATAGATTCTTCGCGACGGACTAAACTGATAAAGTGCAAAAAAAAATAATTTTTTTCAACCCTGGCGCGTGCAGTGGCAGTTTTTTCCAAACTTATTTCGCTTTGTGACAACTGAAGCTCTGTATCAATTCCGCTCAAACGTACATCGAATAGAAGACTTTACTGAGCTTGATACTAAAATTGAAAACGCACCAAAAAATTTTAAGGATTTAAAATTTTATGAAGGAAAAAAAAAGCATCCTTGTATGAAAAAAAAATTTGCGCCGTGTGATATAAATGATTAACGCGAACGGATTTCACATGCTCAAATATCGGTTTATACACACGCAAATCAACATTGATGTCAGACAAAAAAAAAAAAATTTAAAAAAAAATGTCTAGGTGTCGTAAATTTTTGAAGTTGCTCATATGTTTGTTTTTTTTTTTAATTTTCCTGTTTTTAAAATTGCCCATTTTTTGAAAAATCCCCTTTTTGAAAATTTTGAACGGTAACGCTGCATGCATTGAAGTATAACACTCTCCTACGAATGGTTTTTGTTATGTAGACATAGTTTTCCATTCAAATACATATTTGCTACAAATGTAGACTTCCGACCGCCAACGTTAGTTTACAATCCCGAGCACATAAAGGTTAAAGCCAAGGATGCTGTAGAAAGTTTGGATGTCTCAATAAAGTGGGCCGAAGAAAATTATGTGGGAGTAGAAAAACCAGAGTTCAGAGAAAGTCATATGTGATCGCTCATATTCAACCATTCTTGAATTTTTTACATAAATGAAAAATGTAAAATATGTAACTTTTTTCACAGTCATGAATGAATTGTTAATATTTCGCCAAATTCATTCATGTTTTTGAGGAAAAAAAGAATATATATATGTAGATATATATATAAATATATAATAATCACACGATTTATATGTAGCATTATAAGGATTGCGTTGACATGGTGAAATAAGTTTGCTTTTCTGATGCAGCGCAGGCAGTAATGCATTTAACAATGTGGAGAACTTATATTGTTATAGATATTATGACATACCTATTATGTAGTTAACGTTAATATTGGACAAAGTAGTACTTCTCCAAAGAAAGATATTATTAGAATTTAATAAAGCTGAAGAATTAACAAAATATAGCTAAACAGTCTATATTCCACTACTTAATAAAAAATAAAAAAATGTGTTTATTCTAAAAATTTATAAATATTGTCTTTTTTAAGGATATTGATGAAGTGCCACTTGGAAGAATGCAATTCTAACACAAGAAACCCCGAAAATTTTAAATAAACTAATAAAAAATATTTCTTTTGTATTATAAAACTTTATATTTGATGGTCCCATACAGATTTATTATAGGGAAGTTCGACTATACATATTTAAATTTATTTACATACATATATAAACTCAAAAATCTAAGGACCTGCAGATGTTGTCATTTATTCTTGGAAATTCTTAGCGTTTGGTAGTGCAATGGGGTAGGCTACAAAATTTCAAAATTACTAACGGTTCGGTTCTTTTAATTTTACAGCACTTTTTTATTTTTTCTTATGCTTTACTGAAAATTATTATTATTAATTATTATTTGATCGCAAATTTCACTAACACCGAAGTAACAGTTATAAAACAGATCACCCAATTTTGATGTTGTAAAAAAATGTGTTCTTATAAAAAGAATTAAATACTCTGCTAATTTTTTTCTTGAGTGTGATTATAAATTATGTTGTTAAGAAAAATGATATACATATGTATTTGATAACACTTAATTTTTCATTTTGTAAATAACTTGGTTATTTTTTTAGATAGAAGTTTAACATTTTATAAAAATATGTTGTAACGTGAATTGTAATCAACAAAACAAGTCAATTTCAAATATTCCAATAATATCTTCATTGTTTTGCATTTAAGCTAACGATATGTGTCTTGTTTGTGAAAAATAAAAATTCTTTGATGCCTTTAAAAAGGTCACTTTTTCGTTTCGTTAAAAAGACGTACCTAAAGGCAGAAATATTAAGAGAAAAAATAGCCACAAGAACTTGTTTGTATTTTGTGCTTGTAAAAATATTTTGGTTTCTGTACCAATCGCGTCGGTGGGGGTTTTTTTTTTTGAAAACACTTTTCTTAAGTCAGTAAAAATATTAAAAAAAAAAAATGAAAAGGTCTTGTTCTGCTACAATTTATGTGTAAATAACCTCTACACATAAAAGCAAATGTGACAGTAGGTAAAGTATTTGGTCAAGAAGATGTGTTTTATTTTATTCGCGACAAACAACCGAATTAGATTACTTTGTCAAACGAAATTAATATTATTTATTGTTAAGTATGTACATATATATGTAAATGGGTATTTTTTTTATTTTAACTTAACTGCACAAATTAATATTTATGTTTTTATGCTATGAATTATTATAATTTTTAATAAATACCTACATACATTCGCTAATCCGGATTGGGGTCTGCAATCAATTATCCGGATTATCGAATTTTTACTGTATAAGAAAAATGTAAAAAACCTATGACAACCCAACGTAACACCCAGTTAAAAGAAAGTTAAAGCTGGGATCACACGATTGCTGCAAATGCACCAATATGACACAATTTTTATTGTGCTTTATTGAGCACAATAATGAAATTGCACCAATCAAATATTCTGTAATCACACGATTGCCCTGTTTTAAACAAATTTAATTGCCGCTGGTTGGTACAAAGCGAAATGTTGACAACAATTGCTGCAGCACAGTCACACGATTGTTCTTACTAGTGTTAACTGCGAAAACAGCTGTTGTGGTAGTTTTTTTTTTTTGTTTGAAAGTTCTTGTTGGTTTGTTCATTAAAAAAATATTAAATTTGTACCTAGGTAGGTATCATATCACTTAAACAAATTTTTGTTGAATGAAATTTCAAAAATTAAAAGAATGTTCAACAATTTCGTATGTTAAGGTTCGCATAGAAATGTCGTTAATAAAAATATTCGCACAGCTTAATATGCTTGTGAACATACATACATACATATTCTGTCATTTATGTTAGGTGGAGACCCCGGGACCCGGGTTAAATACGATAGTTTGATATACGGAATGGTAAATGGATTCCAAAATTGATTTTCGATTTTTCGATCGACTTTTTTTATTTCGGTTTTTGAAATCGATTAATCGAACCTCAAAATCGATTTCAAAATCGTTTAAGATTAATTTGCAAACTTATTCCTTAAACCTACCTATCACAAAGGGGGCTAAACCAGAATTTTCTTGGCAAGCTACTCGAGAAATTGAACTAAGATTTCTACAGTGGGTAAATATGACTAATGTTTATAATTTTCCTGCAAAAAGTTAAAATGTGTAAACTTTAAGACGGCCTTTAGACTCTAAACTTTAGAGGATCAAGTGCGATATGTATGTATGTACATAGTACATTTTACATTAAAATTGTATTCTTGTGTAGTCACTCAGACCTGTCACATAAATCCATGAATCAAAGAAACAAGATTGCGCAGGTCCGTTATTTTTGTGTGTGACGAAACAATAGACTTTGTGTGTGTCTTAAATGTTTTACAACAAACACTCATATTTAGTCTATGATGACGTAGATGCGCAGTAGAATTTTTTTTGTACGGCTGAGTGCGCAATCTTGTTTTTTTTTGGATTCATGACGTTCGTATCTTGCTTCATATAAAACGAAATCACTTTTGATCGGAATTGATTTCTGTGACAAGCCTGAATGTATAGATAGTACATACCTATGTATTTCAAAGGATTATGGCAATAGTTCCTGATCGGTGGCGACTGTTTCTTTTCATAGTTACTATTAAGTTAAATCTAGGATAAATTATGTATGTATGTACCTACATACTTTTTGTTTTTCACTCTGCTTATAACTAGATTTAAATATCGCTCACACACTGGTCTTGTTAAATATTAGCGTATTTCCACAAGGAATGCCATAGTTTAATTCATCATACATACATATGTAGTATGTAGGTATGTTCATATGTATGTTGATTTTCACAAAGCTGACTTTCAGTGTTTGTTTCGGTGCGATATACTGTTTTGTTCACTGTCCATTTATAACTTTAATGGCCAATTTTCAGGATAGATATTAAAGCACATTTATGTTTAAAATCGTCTTAAATACAAAATTCTTGTGGATGTGATACACTTAATTCCAACTTTAGTTTCCATTGTACATACTTGTTTAGCAAGGTGGCCTCAATATCACAACAATACAACAACAGGCAAAGCATTAACTGTCAGCTGTTTTTTCAGACCACCTTGTAAATAAATGCACTTTCTTTTATTTTCTTTTGTATTTAGTAGTGCTACCATACTTTTATCTTAATTAAATAAGACTTTTCAAATAAAATTAAAAAAAACCAATCTGTATTTAAATACGATTTAATTTTTTAGATTTAAATGCAATCCTGAAACAGAGAGTACTAATATTAGTAAATATGTATGTAAAACTACAACGTTAAACTTAGAAAACTGAATAAACATACCACCAGGGCGAATTCAACTACAGGTGGTGTCGCAACTACAATCCAAAAACAACACAAACAACAGGGGGTTTTGCATTGCATTGTTATGCTATGTTCATACGACGATAGAAACCACTGGTTTCGCTCTCTGAAACTAGATAGCCAAACATGCTGTTCATACGATTTATTCCTGTTACATTTTGACATTTTTTTGTGTTGTTAGTGTGATTTTTTTTTAAATAGATAAAAAAGTAAATAAAACTTAGGAATATATTATTTAATACTGTTATTAATATTATTATATTATAATTATCACTTTATTTTATTAAAGATCAATTTTTATTTAATTTTTTTCTTTGTTTTGATATTTTTTGAGAGCAAGTTTAGATAAACTAACGATAACTGTTATCAAAATTGGAGATGATAGTAAATTTTTCCTGTTTCGCAGCCTGTTTCAAAATGAAACGACCTGTTTCGCTCTCAAAATGTTGTATGGTAAAACAAGTCGTTTCAGTCATGTTTAGGGCGCGAAACAGGAATAAGAGAGCGAAACACGAATATTGCTGTCCGTGTGAACATGGTATTAGTGTTTACGGCCAGCGATGCCAGAAGTGCAGATTTATCTGCATTTTGAAGATTTTTTCCCCAAAATTGTCAAAATGCAGATTTGCAGATTTTTGGTTTAACATTGCAGATTTTTTAGCTCGGTGGAACTTATTTACATTGTCATGATTGTACTATTTCCACTTCTTGCATTGATAAATATAGTATATCAACCATTCATGGAAGAACCGTGTGGAAATAGATTCATTAGTAGAAAAATTATTCACAAAAGATAACTTAAAAATTCGCATTGTCTTGACACATTAATATCGCGGGACTTATGTCATCCCGCAATTAACTTTTAATTTGTTGTTTAAATTAACAAAGATGTGACTAATCCTTACTCAGCCTGAGTAATTAAATTTGGATAGATATTTTTAATGTAAAAATATCCATAAATTATTAGCCATGTTCATAAAATCGAACAAATTTTTATAACTTTTCTGTGTTGAAAGTTCAAAAAAAATATTTCCTTTTTTATACCTCATACTTCGAGGACCACTCATATTAACCAGAATCACATTTTAAACTACCATAGATTTTAAATTCGGGAACATATTTTGAACTTAATTGTAATATCTTTTTCTAAATAAACTACATACAAAATGCAATAAATGTGTTTTGAAGGTTTATTGAAGATTTTAAAACCTTGACGCAGATTTTGCAGATTTTTTGATAAAAAATTATGGTTTTTTGCTGATTTTTTCTTTAAAAGTTCTGGCAACACTGTTTACGGCTCGAAATGTCAGCCATTCTTAGAAAAACACTAATGCCCAATTTTCAGGATAGTATTTAAATCTATATTAAGTTAATTTTCATAACAAACTTAAATCGTATTTAAAACAGATTGGTTTTTTGAGTTTTATTTGAAAAGTCTTATTTAATTAAGATAAAAGTATGGTAGCACTACTAAATACAAAAAAAAAATATATAAAAGTGTAATTATCTACAAGGTGGTCTGAAAAAACAGCTGACTGTTAATGCTTTGCCTGTTGTTGTTGTATTGTTGTGATATTGAGGCCACCTTGCTAAAATATTACAATGGAAACTTAAGTTGAAATTAAGTGTACCACATCGGTGACTTAAGTTTGATTTAAGTTTTTAGTGAAGAAAAGAATTTTGTATTTAAATCGATTTTAAAAATAAATGTGTTTTAATATCAATCCTGAAAACTGGGCATAACAAATCAAAACAAATAGGCTCGAACTGTCAAAATCAGAAGGCGTTTCGACACCACCAGTAGTTGATTTGCCTTGCATACCACCTACACGCGTATGTTAGTACGCAAAAAAAAAATCTCAAGGTTTATTGTGCATGCCCATTATTTATCCATTTAATTAAGATTAAAATTGCCAACATTTTGATAAAAAAAATCGATTTTAAAAGCCCAAAACTCGATTTCAGTATAAAATCGCATAGGAACGTAAATTCGATTGCAAAAAATTGATTTTTTTTACCACAAAATCGATTAACCATTCCCTAGTTTGATAGATAGGTAGGTATATGGTCCAATTAGCAGGTCTGCTCAAGGCGAATTTAAGAAGGTAAACTCATCTCGTCAGCCGTTCATCAGCTGTATCCACGGCGAATTAAAAAAAATTGAGAAACGTCAAAAAATAATTTTGTTTTGAGAAGAAGTTGATTGAAAAGTGCTAATATTATTTTTATAATAAAAAAATTTCAAAACTGCGAATGATTAAAGTGAATTTAATAATTTCTTTTATAAAAAAGTAAATAGGTACCAATCAGTATATTTATTTCTAGCTAAATACTAGTTACTTTGTATGCAGAGATACCACTTTGTTTCATGTTTTAGTTGTTGTTGTTTTGGTTGACACACATGTAGTTATCCATTCTGGTATATTATGCAAACCCCATGTCAGTCAGATGTAAAAGGCGACGATGTTCGAAATCCGTATTTTTTTCAATTAACCCTGTTCTTCAAAATTTTTCACGCATCTAATCTGTGGCGATTTTATCACGTTTTATAAAAAAAAAAAGTGATTCACACTTTAACTTAAATATTACACTAAAAAAAATTGTTCTTTAAATTAAATTTTTTTGAATTATTGTTGTTACACCCGCAATTTTTTATAGGAGAGAGAAAAAGACTGACTTGTCAAACAATTTTCCGTTTCGAAAAAAGGTATTTGATAAAAATCACAGTAAGTCCCTATCTCGCTCCCACATAGGTTGCAGGCGGTACTTTTATTTAATTTCGGATGTATTACTGAGGTTATTTAACACTACACTTCATTCTTTTTTCCGTTTATGTAACAAATTAATAAAAACTCCAGGGCCAGCTGCAAAATACATATAACGTTTTTTGTTATCCACAACGTGCGATCTTTCTTAATCAAGCGCTTAAACACAACTCAAAGCAACAAAGTAGTTCAGCTATAAAAAAAAACGAAACATTAAACGTATTCAAAGCGATGAACTACTCTACTACGACTACTTTTCTATACTGAGCACAAGCGAAATGTATTTTGAAGTGCTGTTGTTTTTGTTTTGTTGGTTGTACAGCAATAAAAAAAATCAACACATAAACACTCACACATTCACACTAGAAAAATGAGGACAGTCTTAACATTAGAATAAGTTAAATAAAACAACAAAGTGGTGGTTTTTTTTTGCTTGTTGTCATGTTCATTTTTTTATACACATTCTTTTACTTTCAGGCAATTCACATGGAGGCTTTTACGACGTCGCTTTGTCGACGTCTCTTTTGGTTTGATGGCAAGCGGTGTAGAGACGAAAGAGGGGTAAACAAAACGACTCGGTTTGTGTTTTCATGTCGTTTTTTATATTTCTCTTTTAACTTTTTCTTTTTACGCTTTATTCTTTTTCTTACTTTGAAGTGTGTGGTTGAAAATACAGTGAGTCCTCGATTATCGATAACATACGGGACCGGCAGCATTCTTGATTAATTTTTTTTTGGTGTGTTTCATATTTTATATAAATATGTAATGTATTATTATGTAAACATAGGGAAAAAAGTAATTGGCAGAATATGCTTCCAGTACGTTGGGAAATTCTCTTTCTTCGATTATTTAAATTTGGTTTGATTGTTCTAATTTAAAGGAAAATTATAATTTGTTTATAATTTCGGATAACAGAGGTGATTTAAATCAATACAAAAACAAATTATATTTTCCAGTTAATTGATGCTGGCGGTTAATCGAATGACGGATAATCAAGGCCATACTGTAAATAAAAAAAAGACATGCAAACAAAAATCATCGTATGAACGCAAAGAGATTTTGGAAGTTGCTTTAAAAGGGAATCAAGATAAAACGACGTCGTAAAAGCCCTCATGTGAATTCAGTGTTTGTATTTCGCTCGCTATAGAGAAAAAGAAGCAAAAAAGAAAAAGTTGTTAGATAAAATAAAAAGCGCGCGCGTTGATATCAGAACAAAACAAGAATAAGCTCTCTCCCTCTCAGAGCTAAAATAACTTAGGAGAGGAAAAAGTAAACAAAAAGAAACAAGAACAACATATTAGTGTTAAAGGGGAAAATAAAATAAAAACGCTTTTTTCACAATAATTTTATACCTATGTTGGAAAGAGCTTTTTGTTTGATGATTTCATAATTCGTGTTTTTTTTGCTTCATAAAATTGTTGTAGATAATAACGAGGCCATTTGAAAGCTTCTTTCAACGCTTTTTCTATTTTTCTGTAAAAATTAGGTAAATGTGTAGATACATATGTATTTGTTGCTGTATGGCAATTTTTTCTTGAGTATAATTATTAATGAGAAAAAATGGCGTAAGACTAAAATTTTATTTTTGTTTTGTTGTTGGTGCGATGTTTATTGTTGTTGGTATGATTCGAAAAAAATGTATGAAGTCATCTCATTTATAATCAAATTAGAAAAGATACCTAGTAGTTAATTGTTATTTGGTATGAACAAAATTTTGGAGGGAAACTTTTTGGAAGATACCTATGTACATACATATGTATGTACCTATACAATTTGTAGGTACTTTTGAAATATGTACCTATGTATGTATTAACAGTGCGCTCAGGATAACGTCAATTAATTAAAATCGCGAATGTTGACGTTTTTCAGATTATTGACGTTTATGAATTTGCAAATTAAATAAAAGGGGTTTCCGTTTCCAGCCTTCATAAGTTACAAAAATATATATGTATGTACCTATAACATGTGACTATGGCATAAATAAAGGGGTGCAGGATAAGCAGGTGGCATCGTTACGGCAACAAATACAACAAAAAATGAAAATTATATCACCGCTTACGTCAAAAAATACTTTAAACAAAAATCAAAGCGTGTCGCTGAACATGAAAAAAATAAATTTTTAGCCAATTTTTATTTAATTATCGTCAATATCGTATACCTACCTACCTACATATACCTACCTATTTTAATTTAAAATATGTAATCAAAAACTTTATTAAAATATGTATAATAGGTAATCACAGCACAAAATGTGGTCTTTTTGTAAACATAAATAAAACTTCCGACTTAGATTAGACAAACAACGCAATGCAAGAGCAAAAAATCGTCATCTGGCGTAGTGCTGCCACCTTTAATATTTCACCATGGTTACAGACAACCAAATCTGTAAGTCCCAATTTACACTAGGGCCATTTCTTGAATTCTCTTTTAATCTTACCTGAAGCGTTTACATATAAAACATTAGAAGTCAGACAGAAATTAATACTTGGATGTAAACTACGAAAAGTAAGAAAGAGAAATAAAAAAATGTCCAGTACTGATAGTCATGTACTACACACTCTACCTTTTCGACCCTTCGCCATCAAACTTCGTCCTACTTATTTTTATTTATTTACATAATATAGGAAGCAATTAACATAGTTATACCTATCACTAGTAATTCAAAAGTTTAGGCAGTGAAATTTTCTTCTCGGAAATAAAGTTACAATAAAACAAATAATAAATACCTACCTACCTATATTATTGAAGAGAGATTTAAAAATTCTGATGGCGTTGTCTTGGCTGAATGTTGACTTTCTATTTACAAGAGCAAAAAAGTCTTGTAGTAGGAAGGTACCTATGTAGGTATAATTTATTTTGTTAATTATGTAGAAAATATGTACCTACGATCGCTGAAATTAAGTTTTGAGGCCAGAATAATCCTTAGGCACATACCTACCTATTTGATTTTAAAGTCCTAATTGAAATTTGTGTTGTTAAAATATACCTAGATCGATAAAATAAATTGCTTGGGTTTTTTTAGAATAAATAAGGAATTAATTTTTTTTTAATTTAAATTCTAAAATTATAAATGAATTTTGGAGTCTGCTTACAATGCCTTTAGCACTCCTTTTTGTTTATCTTTTTTGTTTTGTTTAGAGTAAAACAAAACAAAGTTATTAAGAAGCCCCCTGTTACAGCAACACACATTGTTTAGTTGCAACGACAGGAATTTCAAGAAAATTCAAGTTTAGATTTAACTGCCTGTTTTTCAAAATAATACGTACAAAGCAAACTCAAATTTGTTTTTGTTTTCAATATTAATAAGTTTGAAGCAGTTAATAAATCTTGTGTGTGATAAAAAATTGTGCCTTTTCATGCACCAAACGCCTTTGGGGCAAATTTATTTTTACAAAAGTTAAGTACCTACATAGGTATGAAAAACAAAAACAAGTTGATATTAGTGCTGAAGAAAGGGTAGGTATGCCCTAATAAATATTTAAAAGAAAACTTTTCTTTTTTCTCTACAATAATTGAAATACAGCTTTGTCCGTTAAAAAGTCTTGATAGGTACATTAAGCCACCCGAAAAGCACTTTAGTACCACTAAAACCGTAATAATATAGGTACCTATCACAACTTATAATTCGACTATAATGCCAAAGATAGGTATAACGAAAAATCCGAAGTTACCCTCCTACGTTCGCCAAAAATTTTTTTTACCGCCTTGCAAAATTCTTTATAGGTAGGCAGCATTACGGGATTTTTTTTTTGAGGTTACGTCTAATGTATATACGATTACTTATTTGAGCGTTAATTTTGTTTAATGAATAACCCAAAATGGCAATGGAAAACTTTGTTTAAACGTAAACGGGCCTATTTAATTTAAAATTAATAAAAAAAAGCAAATTTGAGCTTTTTTCAGACTTTATGGCATTTCAAAAAACTTTCCATAATGCCTCTATAGGTAATTTATCAAATTAAGAAAAGCATAATAGGAAGCTACCAATGAAGAATAGGTACCTACATATGTAGGTACATTTTATTTTTTTTGAGAATAAATTGGAAAAATAGGTAGTTTTTAATCAAATCACTATGTTTTCGAATTCGGTTTTATGATAGGTACTAATTTTACAATAGTTTCTTTTTGAGAAGCGATTGCTTAACATCAAAGCTGCTAACAAACCAAAATTTTATAGGTAGGTAGTTAATTTGTTGTTAATTCAGTATATTTATTTCGCTAGAATCTCTTAGCTGTTTACATGAAGGGACATGTCCCTGCGACATGGTTTTTTAACAAATTAGTTTCAGATAGGTATACATAAAGTAGGAAATTATAAAAAAATTTTTTTTTAAATGGCTAGGTACCTATCTAAGTGTCTGTAAAATTGTTATTCGGTACCTAGTTAAAGGGGATTATTTTTTTAAATTTAATTATTAAAAATTTGTAAGAACATATTTTTTAAGTGAGGTGAAGTATTGTAGAAATTAAGGGGCGTTAAAACCCCAAATTTTATTATTTCAATATTAATTTTATATTTTCCAAAGTGTTAACAAAAAATATGTAATTTTAGGTATATATGTAGGTAGGTATTTCGATTTTAAATATGTTGGGTTTTTATAGCATTTTTTTAGTTAAAAATGTTCAATTTTGTTCTGTTTCAGTTTTGTCTACCGAAATACCTATGAATAATTAAAAAATTTTTTGTAACGTAATAAATTTAACAAGTTATTAACAAAAAATGTCGTTTGTATAATTAATAAATTTATTTACATTCATATGTAGGTATGTATTTATATGTATATTTACATAGTTTTTCTTTGATATGTATATAGGTAATGGTTGATCAAAACTTTCTTAAAAATCTTTTTAAGAAATTAAGAAGATTTTTTCCGTTTTTAGAATTTTCAAATTACTTTAACACCAATAATTTAGTTTTAAATTAATTTTAAATATTAGTTAGATTACTGTGATTATTAAAAAATTTTTTAATTATTTTATTTCAATTCCTTTTTTTTAATTATCAAAATTTTTAACATTTTTTTTCATTATTTAACATTTCGTTTTTAATTTTTAAACTTTGAAAAAACATTTCGAGTTATAAAAAACATCCCACAGCTTTTTTTCAATAAAATTTTCGCATGTCCAGTGAATTATTGAATTTAATCATATCAGGAAATATGTAGGTATACACTGAAATAAAAAACTGTGATTGCGTAACAACACTGGTTGAAAAAATGTGCTTTTTTCTAGTTCTTTTTCACAATACAGCATAAATTAACCGCGAAGAAGCAGAAAAACTTCAAATATGTGTCATCAGCAAAGCATGAAAAGATGGGGATATTATGCGCCCCATACACTTTTCAATTCAATTGTCAACTGAGTCTTTCAACTGAATTGATACTTGGCCACACACTTCTTCAACTGAATTGAAAGATTTTAATTCAACTGTCAAATTTAGATTTTTTTACAATTTTACAAAAATTTATTTTCTCTCCAAGTATCCATGTTTGCCACCAATGTCTTTTTTTTATTTAAAATTTTATTGAAATTAAAGCCAATTTTAAAAATATTTCACTTTTTCTTTGCAAAAAAAAAATTACAAACATAAATTTTGACAGCTGATCAAATGACTTAAGCACACACAGTACAATCGAATTGAAAGACTTGGAGTCAACTTGAAAAAATCAAAATCTTTTGATTTTTCTTCAACCAACTCGACAACCGTCAAACTAATCAACTGACAAGGCCATACACGCTTTGATTTGGACAACAACCGACTCAGTTGACAATTGAATTGAATCGTGTATGGTCTGCTTTAAAGAGGAGAAACAACAAAATTTCTGCTAAAGAAAACACAAAATATGACGCATCAGCAACATGTTTAAAATAAATCCTTTTTGTCTTTTAAAATTTCTTTTTTATAAATCTAAATTCATATTGTGAAAACATCACTTTTTTTACCACTGTAGCAAAATACCACAATTTTATTTAAATAATTTTGTTGAATTAAAGTTCCAGTTTTTTTTCGTTGAAAATATTTGAATTAAAAAAATTTTAACTCAGCTTAGCAACAACTTTATTCTTACATTTTTGTTGTTGATTTTTCGGGTTCTTTTTTTAATTTTTTAACTCTTGTATTTGGTGTTGTTTATTTATTAATTTCTATTTTACTTGTTCTTGTTTTTTTAATTTAATACAAAAGCTTGTCACTAATTTTTTCCAGTTTTTCAAGCAAAAGTATATAGATTATATGTATGTATGTATATTTCAGATTTTCAATATGAGAAAATTTTTTCTTTCTTTATAAACCAAAAATTCAGAAGCGTTCAAATCCAAAAATCAACCGTACGCGGCCACGAATGTTAAACGAATGATTTGTAGAATAGCGAAACGCGTGTAAAACTGCTGCTTTTGTTTCCAAAATGCCAACACAATTCTGCCTTCATACAAAAAAAACGAGCAACAGAAACAAAAAACATACAAAACTTTTTATATACACACTCACACAACCTATTCACAATTTTATATACAAAATTCCCCAATCATTAAAAAAATCTTTATATACAAATAACCCATATTTTAACTTAAAGTTTAGATACTTTTTATCACTATATATTATCGCAAAAAAAAACTAACGCTCAATGTAATAAGCTTGTGGAGAACAAGGAAAAGGCAAAGAGAGAGAATGCGAGAACGTGTTTGAAAGCTTTTCCCCTTTTGGTTCTATAAACATAATCGATTTACCCCTTCTTGTTACAGTGTACTTTGTATATTTCTTTATTGCTCTCTTTTATTTTTATATACAGAACTCCGATCCCTTTCTCAATCTCTTTTACAACATATACTGTTAGTTCTTAAAAAATATATGCCATTATGGAGCAAATTTTTAGTCATAATCTTTTTTATCTTGCAATAGTTAATTTAAGTGTGATAAATTTATTTTTACTTAAAGCTTTTCTTATTCATATGTAAGCTTTTCTTTTCTATTATATTATCGCGCTGTTTCTTTTAGTGCTCGTACTTGTTTTTTGTGTTCTCTTTTACATGTAAGTAAATAAAAATATAAAATTAAATAGGTACCTATTTTCTATGTTGAATTGATAACAGCAGAATTTAAAGTTTTGGAATTTCTTAATTAGTTTTAATAATACCTACGTACCTATCTATGTACATACCCACATAAGTAGGTAGGTACCTACCTACTTAGCTAGTAAAAATTTAAAAAATAAATTAATGTAATGTCAATACATATTTACGACCAAGGCGAATTTACACCACGTGACCTTATCTTGCTACGGAAGCAACAGCTGATAACTAAACTTGGGTCAAAAAGGTAGGTATATGTAGGTACATACCTACCTACCTACCGTTCTGGTGGTTCTGGGGAAACTTTACTTAATTCTACCTATAATGTTCGCTTAGAATCAGAAATTTAAAATTTTTTTTAAGTTATTATAGGTAGGTACCTACCTTGAATTCGCCTTGATTTACGAAATTAATAGCTAAGAATGTTGCCAGAAAAAAATTTTAAAATAGGTACCTACCTAAGTATTGACAATTTATAAAGTATTGATAAACATAGAAATCGGTGGGAAAAAGTCTACATATAGCATTGCGTTACTTTAATATAGAAAAGCCCTAACTAATGTTTTCCTTACTTTACAGGAGAAGGAAACAACTTAATAAAAATTACAGTCTTGCAGTCATGATTTTTTTAAACGCAGTTTTTTGTTCAATTCTCTAAGCAATTTAATAAAAAACTGGTTTAAAAAAAAATCGCGACTACAACACTATAATTTTTATTAAGTTTTTTCCTTCTCCTGTAAAGTAAGGAAAATATTAGTTAGGGCTTTTCTATATTAACACTTTGTTTGTTTTGAAAAAACTTGTTCAATAAAGGTATTTACGTCAGTTTTTCTTTTACGAAAAATTAAATTTTAAAAACAACAACAACTAGGTACATAGACAAATATTTGTACGAAATAATTATTCTTGTGGTTGTTGTTTTGTTTTTGAAATTTTGCTGTTTCACAAGCGCAACTTTTGATATGAATACCTTTAATATGAAAAAACTTAAAAATCAATTTGAAAAACTTAACTGGTGTTAATACACTCTGCTTGGCTTTTTTTCTCATAGTTCTTTTTCATCATACCTATCTCCTCGTTTTTAATCGCTTCTATGCAAAGTAAAAAAAGATGAAACTTATGTAAGTATGTACCTACATTTTTTAATATTAATTTACTGCAACTTGCCAAAAATTGCAGTATTTAAAGATTTTCCTTTCGTTCACACCATCGAACTTGTACGCATTTATAATACCTATGTACATATGTATTAATAAACTCTTGTCTTATCCTCCAGGATTCAAAATTCATTGTATAACAGATATATAGAAGGCAGCAATAATTTAAAAAATCAAAGGGGAAAAATATACAGCACAATTTGTTAAAAATGAGAACCTATGATTTCTTCTTTATTTTGCTTCTGAGAGCCTCGCCAGTTTGTATTTGCTCTTAATTTTCAAAATGAAACACGGTTTGAAATGCTTAACCCTACGGTCCATAACCACCTGAACGAACGGGAGTCCATAACCAGGCTACCCGGATACCCTAGTGATGTTTTTTCGTTCATATTCAAATAAAATAATATATACTATATGCACAGATTATTAGAAACGCTTAAGGCTCAGTTAGTCTTTACTTTCTGTTCTGTTACGAATCAGCTGATTTGTTTTTGTTATTAAAAAACCTGTGAAATTGATTAGTTTTTCTGTTCTGTTGCGGTTCGGTTTGTTAAAATCAAAAATTTGTTAAAATATTGTAAGTGATAGCAAAATATATAATAAAAAATACATATGTATTTATATTGAAATAAACTATTTTTTGATTTTAAAAATTCATAAAATTTAATTTCTTCAAATTTATGTGCTTTAAACTTTTTGAAATAAAACAATGGACGGTGCAAAACTAAAAAATTTGTCATAAATGGCTGATAAGTTGCTACAGAAAAAGTAACTATTACAATTCCGAAACAGAACGGAACAGAAACAGAAAGTAAAGACTAATTCTGCCTTTAGTTTTTACATCTCAACTGTACAAATTTCATGTTTGTAAGATAAAATTGGTTTCTTTGGGCATTTTCTACCTAAAAGGCACACAAAAGTAAACAAAAGCTGGTTTTATGTTTCTGTTTGTGTTTTTAGCTAGCAAATGTTGTGTTTGTATTTTTTGTGTTTTTTGTTTGTGTTTTTAGGTAGCAAATGTTCAGCTACGGTAGAAAAAGAATACATTTCAATGATTTCGTCAGTATAAGTTGAACAGTTGAACAGTGAAGTTGAAGAAAAATGAACCGCAAAATAGAATAATTAACTGAAAGACAATATATGCGTTCGAGTGAAGAAGACAGAAGCAGATAATATCAATATATGTATTATATTGGGTCTATACTTGATAATATGACTGTGGATGACGACGCTGTAGAGCCAATTGAGCAAGGAGAGGTATTTACGGGAGAAGTGCAAGACTCAGAAAGTTAAGACAATGACAACAAAATTCCAGCCGCTATTGACACGCCAATGCAAGTTGAGCAGGATGTATTTGAAGATGAAAGTGACAGCGAAACTGATATGGTTGAAGAAAATGCACCAACATCAAGCACAACAGAAAGTATGATTGCACGTGATGGTACTCAATGGCAACCAACACCACCTGTTTGTAAACAAATAAGGAGTCACAACATCGTAAGAACTCGCAATGGTCCATTACGAATGACGGAAATTATGACTGGTATGCAATGCTTCAAGAGTTATTTTACAATAGAAAGGGTCGATATAATCGAGCGTCATACCAACAAAAAAGCCAATTCAACTTATGATGCCTACAATGAAGATAGCCCAACAAAGCGTCAATGGAAGTGGAAGGATACGACAGTGGCAGAAATATACGCATTCATTGGAATGCTGATAATGGCAGGCGCAAATTAATCCAATGATGAAAATGCAAGGGACTTATGGACGCAATTGTCTCATCCTCTATTCCGCACAACAACGGGATTAAACCGCTTCTGGGTTCTGTTCGTTTTATGCGTTTTGATAACGCGAGAACAAGAAACGAGGCAGCGCACAGACAAAGCTGCTCCAATACGAGATATTTGGATAATGTTGAACGCCAATCTCGCAAAATATTATGTGCCTACAGAAAATTTAACAATCGACGAACAATTGTATCCGTACCGCGGCAGAACAAAATTTACCCAGTATATTCCATCGAAGCCTGCGAAATACGTGATCAAGGAATGGTGGATATGCGATGCTAAAAATTCATATCCTCTTCATGGCCAAATATATACTGGCACACAAGACAGTGGTCGCGAAATCGGTGTTGTGTGTAACACCTTAAAATATTGGTTTTTAAAGTACATATACCGATCGACTTAGAATTACTTTCCGAGTCGAACTAAGAGGGCAGTTTCTGCCTCACAAACTTTCAAACCGGTTTTAATGAAGTTTATAAACATAGATAAATCCATATTTATATGGACGCATAAGCATTATGTGTTTTTAAATACTGTGGTTTAGGGTATCATATGGCCGGGCTTGACCGACTTTCTTACTTGTTTTATACATATACATATATATATATACATATACATATATATATATATGTATTAATATCTATGTGAACACCCAGGGGAAAAAATGTTAAAATAGGATCACCTCCCACTTTACGATTTTTAATGAAATTTGTAAACATGCTTTGTTTAATTTAACCATATTATTGTCACTGACAACCTTATTATGGTTAGATTAGCTCTGAGCCGCGAGACGCATCCGGTACGGTGAAATATCTGGAATGGATATTCACATTATTACCGATAGCAAGGCGGCCATAAGATCCCTGGAGAATGTGTTCATCACATCGAGAATTGTCCGAGAATGCCGGATGCCTCTGGAGGAGATAGCGAGACATTCACTGGTCACCCTTAATTGGGTCCCCGGACAAGGGGACACACAGGGGAACTGCATGGCGGATTCCTTAGCCAATGCAGGCACCACCTTGAATCGAGACGGTTCAACATATAATGTAGGTGCTTCTATCCCAAGGAGTAAGCAACTTATAGTGCACAAGTTTCATCTTATTGGCAGTAAGAGGTGGCATGATGAAACTACCTGTGTGGAAACCAGGAAAATCTGACCCATCATAGATGAAAAAAGGACATGGCGGGCATTACAGCTGTCCAGACATCATCTAAGAAACCTAATCGCGGTTATAACTGGCCACTGGCTCATTAAGAGGCACGCCCAGTGGCTGGGGCTCCTTTATAATGACTTGTGTAGAAGTTGCGGCGATGAGGAGGAGGAAGAGTCAACGGAACATCTTCTCTGTAATTGCCCGGCATTCGAAGATTAAGGACTCGAAATGTTTGGTCGAAGAGCCCTTGGGGACAAAACTCGTCTCTCTTATGTATGTAGATGTAAACAGGATTCACTCCTTTATTGAATCGACCGAATGGCTGCATGGGAATGCTAGCAGCCAGATAACATAGGACCCATGGGAGACGGTGTGACATGGTAACACAACGGGAGCTAATTAATGGACCCACGTGAGCTGCGCTTGATCACGGCTGCCAATGGAACCTAACCTAACCTAACCTAGATTAGCTCTGCATTGGAGGCAACCATACTATGGTTGTGGCCCATTGATGGAGGGCTAATTTTACTTTAATATGGTTGTCGGCGACAATAATATGGTTAAATTAAAGATAATGTGCTTACAATTTTCAACTTCAAATGATATTATTACTTTTAACCAAGCAATAGTTAAATAGAGTTTCATATCACTAAAGATAAACAGAATAAGAGTGTTTGGCGGATATATTTTTTATGTTTCTGTCTTAACTTTTTGAAACAGAAGCGTGCGAGGTATTTCATAGGTGTGTATGTACATTTGTATGTATGTATGTATGTATGTATGTATGTATGTATGTATGTATGTATGTATGTATGTATGTATGTATGCATATGCTTAAACGTATTGTACATATTTGGCCGTTAGTCTAACGATACCTTTAAGAAAAGTTGTCAGGTTAAGGCCCACATAAAACTCTTTTTTGAAAATCTTTCTTCAAAGGGAAAGTTAGTCCAAAATTTGTGTAGCAAAACTTTAGTAATACCTATCTTTTGACATTTTCTTCGCCTGTATTTACATAAGTATATACATACATACATATACACGACCATTAATATGTATGTATGTATATTCCAATAACATACTAGTTAACTTAAATTTAAGTAAAAAATATCATTGAAATTAATAAATGCTAATAGGTAAATGTCCAAAACCAGTCCAAGCTCGAATGAGCATAATTAAATACATACATATGTACATATATACAAACAAACATATGTATGTACATATGCATGTACCTACAACGAAAATAAAACGAGAAAAAATGACAAAATAAAAAATTTTAAAAACTATTAATACCTATTCCCATAAAATGAAATTATGAAATCATGTGATTTCCTTCTATAACAACAAAAACGAAAAACTAACAGCAGCTACAAAAACAAAAAAGCTAAAAAAACGCCATGTTTATAATGAACATGTACACTCGAACTCGTCGTATTCATCGTTTTTAGTACATAAAACTTACATTAAAAGCTACAAAATGGAAATAAAAAACTAACAACGTAGAAAAATCAACAACCAAAGCAAAAACTAAAAACAAAAACTAATATTTTTCAAATGCACTTTACTTTGCATTTGAATAAAAGTACACACAGCAACAAACATATTTGGAGATACATACATACATACATACATATGTACATACATATGTAAATATATACCTAAAGCACATGGAGAAATCATTTCTACAAAAAAGTTCGATCATACATGCAATCCTATTTTTGTATTGTAAAATATTCACAAATTCATAACGTGTTCTCATCTAAGTTTGGTGTTACTTCAATTGCTTGCTGGGGTGCCGAGCGTTGTACGAGTAAATAAAGTACAACAAAACAACGGATTTTTTGGCTAAAAATAAGAAGCAGTGGTTGGTTTTTTCTCATTTCTCAGCCATTTGTGGACCGATCCGGCTGAATTTCAATACCAAAAAAATTGGGACTATATGTGATAGAAATATATAACAACCTAGTCCCTATCATATCTGCGGTCTTCGGAAACCCCATTTCAACTGACAGACGCAAAGCCGCCCGTTGGGTGTATTAAGTCCACCAGGTATTGATTCAAACTTGGGATCAGGTCGACTATGCAAGTACCCACGTTAATCTTAGACACATTTGTGCCGAAACTATCATTTCAGAAAGAAAAACCAGAGTTATTTGTCAAAAACTCGATCATTTATGAACCGATTTCGCTAAAAAACGGAATGACAAATTAATAAAAACCCTTTTAACATGTTGTAAAGGGTATAAACAAAAGTTAAAAACCTAAAAGAAATATAAATAAAATAAATGCATAGCTGTAGTGTTTTTTTTTAAGCGATAACGTTTAATGTTGCTGGCCTGCAACTAGAAAAGACGACTTAAGCGGCCCATACACATGAAATATTATTATATATGATATTGTCCATATTATTTCTATATTATATAATATGTATGTATGTCGCACAATGCTTTCATTCATTCAATAAAAAGGTGAACCTATAGGAATAACATAAACAGCATTGTACAATGCTGCCAACACACATTACTTTCTTTTCGTTGTCAATATAATATTGCCACCTTCAAATATCACATACACATTGGCGATATACATAATTATACAATACGTAAAATTGAACAATTTTATTGCAAGTGTATGAGCCGCTTAAGGGAAAAGTTTGAGTTGGAAACATAATAACATTAAAACTGTTTATTAGCCAGGCTTGGAATAAGTGGTAATTGAAAAGTTTGTTTGCGGTGAACAGGAGTAGTCGGGAAAAACTAGACTTTGCCGCGTTTCCAATTAGGTATTTTTCGATTTTGCAACATGTCTATTGGCCCAATCGCATAATCGGAAAGAGTTTGCAAGACCGAAATGTGCTCTAAATAAAAAAATGCCATCAATTAATTATTTTTCACTTTTTCTATACTCTACTTTCTCATCTTCCCAAACATATGGATATGTAGAAGGCCAAAAGCACCACGATCCAAAGGATCTTTTGTGCAGGCTTTGTATTTCACCATGTCAGGATTCGGCTTCGTATAAAGCTAATTACCCTGCCTGGTAAAAATCATACATTTCAGTTAAGCTCATCAGTTGCCCCCCAACAAATGTCCGCCTGGAAGTCCCTAACGGGACAGTAGCAGCGCAGATGTTGGGACGTCTCGTCATCAACCTTACAATATTTGCATGGTTTGCTACTAACATTACCCATTATAAACGGATGGTATCTAATCTCCCGAACTATCTTAACCCAGAAGTAGACGTCCATGTGTAAAGGATGCCAAGGAATAATGGCAGCCACCGTAGACTTTCCCGACGGACAGAAAAACTGGAAGCGATGTATCGGAGTTTCCAAAAGATATTCATCCCTTATGAATTTATCTATGTAACAACTAGGCAATTGTTCAGATTACCCCCTGCCTTAGATATGAACCCAATTTTAACCTCCCGCCATGACATGACAGTAAACTGGATCTAAGGATCCTTAACATTTGTGAAGTGATGGCTTTCCCCACTTGCTGTAGGCAACGTGAAAGGATTCCATCTAACCCAGATGCTTTTAAAGGACTAAATTTGGATACACCCCATTTCACGAGTATTACATCAAAAATCCTGCGAGCCAACCTGATATTTCTTCTGTACACCAAGGGCGACTATGATGAGAGTCTTGTTGACGAATAGGATTTAAAAAAATCAATGTTCCTCGAGCACGTAATTATGCCATTAGACAATAAGGACTTGCCAGGTGATGACGAAAAATTTCCCAGTTCGCTTTTACGGATTCCGATACTCTTAAATGCACGCCGAGGAGCATTCGAAATCGAAAATCAGATATTGGTGATCGATACGTGTCAGTTTCTAATAGCATAAGAAAGATTCTTACTAGTAAGTTTCAGATCTAATACCTCCTGCATAATAACGTTCCTAAATATCAAACGCTTTTTCCTCTCGTTTAATATGACGTTCCCTTGACCTTCTCTGCTTTTGTTGGTCAACCTTAACTCATTGCGAAACCTTTTGAAAATGTCGCGGACTGTAGTCTTATTTTTCCAACCAATTTTGCAATTTCTGTTTCCCTCCAAATTTTGTATTACTATGTACTACCCAATATCAACAGATAATTGATTTCTATTTAGGGCCATTTTCAATATTTGTTTTGTTCTTTACTAAAAATGCAAAGCGACACAAAACGAGTTGCATAAATAAATAAATGAGACAAAAAAAAACGACGTTTTTTAACTAACGGAATTTTTATCATTGAAACTTTAATATGTCCGATTATGCGTTGCACACAAAAAGTTGGTTTATTTTTGTTTTTTATTTGGATTTTACAGCTACTTTTGGAAAAGATAGTTGTTTTTCCTTTTGTTAGGGAAGATCAGAAAATAAAGAATAGAAAAAGTGAACAAAATTAATTGACAATAATTTTTTTTAAAAAGTTTAGAGCAAACTTTGGTCTTGCAAACTCTTGTCTGATTATGTGATTAAATGCCTAACCATAATGTGCTTAAGTTGACTCAAGCAAATGTACGAATACATGTAAATTAAATGAGGCAAACCATATTGAACTTAAGGAAACTTTTTGTTAAATTTTTTGAAACTGTCAGTGCGAAACTGATCGCACATTCTGTACGGAATCAAATGTTTGTTGATTTTCATGTTAAGTTTGGCTTTTGTCGCTTACGATATAATCGCAAATAAGGCTCGATATTTATGTAAATACTATGTACGGATGTATTTATGTACATATGTATTTAGGTAGGTACATATATAGAAAGCTATTGAATTTATTTCAAATAAAACCTCTAATTAAACGATCAGCTGGGTCATATTAACTGACATTTTCACAAGGAACAACACGGATTTGCAATTTTGGTGTTAAATTTAATTTGTTATTGTATCGTTTTTGTTTATATTTCGTTTTTGTTGTTAAATTATTAAAAATGCAGCTGTGTTTGTTTTGGCTTGTGGAAAATTCCTAAACAAGTTAAAGAAAAATACAAATTAAGTTTAACTGGGAAAGAAATATTACAAAAACGGAAAATAATAAAATAATGCTTGTGAAATAAAAAAAAAAAAATACCTACAAAAAATCTCGTTTTTTATTTTTTTTTTACATTTGCCATAACAACTCATGTGCACTCTCTTTCATACAAACACACACAAATTCAAGCAAATCATTGTTAGAATCAATAGAAAGCAAATGTTAGACAAAAACAAAAAATTATAAATGGAAAAAAGCACAAAAACAAGTAGAAATACAAGAAAAAAACTAATTAAAAAACATCATAACCAGAGAACTGGCTGTTAAAAACGAATGAAAACAATAAAGCAAATTACAAACAAGTAAAGAAGACTAAATGGAAAAAGAAAAAAAAACTTGTTTTTATCAATTTGTATTCGTATCATGTTTTTTCTTCTTCTGAAAAATATCGATACTACAAAAACTTAAAAAGTTTACTTTTCTAATGGTAATTGCTGTTGTTGTTTTAGGGGGCAGTGTTACCACCACTGAAATTAAAAGTTACTACGGCCTTTTTTCAAACCCGTATTTTTTTTAGGATATTTACATACCTGGGTACAAATCTATGTTGAATACTTATAAAAGTAATAGTCGCATACCAATATAGTCAACAACCAGCTTCCTGGAATCAAAGTCGATATCAAATGGTCGTACATAACTGGTTTACGAATTCTGGTTGTCCCTAGACATATTTCCCTAAAAAAGGGTTTGAATAGTTTATAACCTCTTTTATTTTATTAATAAATTAATTAAAAAATTTAAGTTAGCGCAACAGCACCTAGGTATTCCTATATAAACCGAACCCCAGGTGTAAAAAATCAGTCCTTCACAGGACGATTTTGGGTTTAAACCACAGTCACCACGTGCTTCCCGATCTTTCCAATAAAAAGCAAGGCTTCTGTAAGGACATTTTGAAAGACATGAAGCTTTTCTCGCAATAAGCATACTAACAGGGACCTCACCAATGGTCAGGCCGGTGCTTGCACTCATATGAGGCTACTGAATCGGTTTACACCATCAGTTAAAGTACAACTTCGAACCCAATGACTTCATTTTGCTCCAAGGAGCTCTGTCATTTCAATATTTAGTGCATTCAAGGTAACCTTCACCTGAATTTAAAATTTATGAGATTCCGGAGAATGCCAGTCGTAGTTGATTAATATTTAACCAAGACATTTTCCCTTGTTGACGTAAAACCAAGAGGTATGGCCACCTCAAGGTGCTTTAACTACGCCCCCTAAGAAGCTTAGCACATCTATAAATAACCCCACAATACAAAAAAAAATTGGAAAGGGTTAATTCGGCTAATGCGGCGGCCAATTAAAACCACTTCCGCTTGAAAAGCGTTCATTAAAATTGTCCCATAGCAGTTTCACTTTTTGTCTATTAACCGGCTACAGTTTAAAAGTACATATAAATATTAAGCTGCCTAATTTTGTGAAAATAGAAATAATGGGATTAAATCTCTAAATTTAAATTACACAAAAATGCAATGGTTCAATTAACTATCCAAAGAGTTCGAAAACAATACGAGTAAGTATTCAGAAAGTGGCAACGCTGGTTAGGGGATATTAAACATTAGAAACAGCAATAATAAAAAAACGCATCACAAGTATTTATATATGTGTGTATATGTATGTATGTATAGTGCACCATGGGCCTGATATGACAGATGTTTAAGCAAAATGTTCAGAACTCTTTAATTAATTCATTTAATCATTAACGGCAAATTTCACGAAGTTCAGTTATACTTAACTACCAGTTATAGCCTTCAAACCACATTGTTAACTGGAAGTTAAAGTAATATGTAGTTAGTTTTAACTGAACTTGGTGAAATTGGTGTTAAACGTTATTTAAAATTTACCTGATTACACATTACAACCATTGTGATGGAGACTGCAAATGGGTGTTTCCAAAGTAACGGTCATAACCGATTTTCGGAGATTTTTTAAATGAAATTCCAACCTACCCAAATATACCACCAGAATTGCTCCATTTTGGACTTACGAAAGTTCGTGCAACGGCAGCAACCGAAAGAATTCATAAAAAATTTAATTCCAATACTTTTTTTGACCATTAAAAAAGTAACGGTCGTTACTTTATAGATGTGCTGTTTTTAAATGTCAGACACAAACATCATGTATTGTAAAATTTTGTGCAGGATATGTCAAGTAAAATATCGGATTAAATTCTTTGAAATGATTAGTATTGACTATTTGAAATGTTTTGATTAAGGAATGGATTTATTTTCAAACCAAAAAAATTAGGTACCAAAAAAAAATTTTTTTTAAAGTAACGGTCGTTACATTATAAAAAGTTAAAAGTTTTTTTGTGTTTGAATTCATTTATTATGGGTAACTCAAAGAAACATATTTTTGTTAGTATAAAGAAAATTAAAGTTAATCTTTCGGAAAATGACAGATTCATTTATTTTGTATAATACCTACCTACCTATAATTTCATTTTTGAGCTATAAGGAGTCATTTTCTGTAGAAACATCCAAATAACGATTTTTTTTTTAAAAATTTAAAATCAAAGCCTACCTAAAACCTTTTTGGTTTATGTAAAGTTTTCTGTTATCTTTTCAACAACAGAAAGCATAATTTATAAGTTTGCATCGTTATAAAACCTAGAATAGGTAGGTATACCTACAATCTCTTTCTACAAATTGCTTTTAGAAAGGAAAACGACAACTTTTCACATGTTTGCATATATTTTTAGAATAGAACAAAAACCCGCGCGAATGGTAGCATACATAAAACATTATTCTCAGAAAAGAAATCACAATTAATCTAATCCACTGTGTAACGTCAATATCACCAACAAACTTTACCGTCATCAGCAACATCTACTGTTGGCTACATCTATGAATCTTTTTACAACAAATTTTTTTTAAGCTTCTTCTGTTTTTGATTTTTTTGTTTTGCTGTTGCATTTTTCTATTTTACTTTGTTTTTATGAAATTGTTTACAAATGTATGTATGTTTTATACTTTTCTCTGTATTTTCTTGTTCTTCTTATTCACAACCAAACATTTCTACATACGCTGTTCCCAAATGGGAATCCGTAGCAGTTTTACAAATGGCTGAGATATGAGCAAAAAGCACGACTGCCTCTAATTTTTACCTAAAAAATACATTGCTTGTTTTAATATTTTAAATTGTGAATATTTTACAGTAAATTACAGATGGCCTAGAAAGAGCTATAGACTTTATATAACTACATATATTATTAAAATTTAAAGTGGTACCTCCGATATAAAGACTATATAGATTTCAGCATATATGGAGATGAAGTTCCTAAATTTGTTGCAAATATCTCGGCTATCAATACACTATCCAAGAAGCGGGCGTGCCATGAAGGGTGTATAAGATTCAGCATAGCCGAATGCATCACTCTTTCTTGATTTTTTTTTATAAAACTTCTTTGGCCGGTTGGTCTCTGAAATGCCTTTCACGCTTTTGTACCTTAAGTTTTAAAATTTCTTTTTTTTCTCCATTTTCCAAAAAAAGTTATCTTTTATTGCCATATAAGTTTTATTAGTTTAATTTCTTCAGTACTATTTGACAACAACACTGCAAATAATGCAACTAAAATAACATGTTTATCATAAGTATGTGTGAATGTTTACGCTTGTGTTAGTAGGATCCCTGCAGGAAAATTAAGATCAAAGCTACCGCTTTTGACGATTATTTTTTGTGACTTTTTAGTGACACTGTCTACAAAGCTTCTACTGTTCTGATATCTGTAATGCTAGAAATTACATTTCTTTTTAAACATCATATTTAAACCAAATTAATGCACGAATTTGATTTTAATTAATTGCTCTTTACACTAATATTACCAGAGCAAAAATCTAGTAAAAATATTTAAAAACGTAGACTAGAACCATGAATCAAAAAAACAAGATGGCGCACTCAGCCGTTCAAAAAAATTTCTACTGCCCGTCTACGTCAGCATAGAACTATGATAATGTGTTATTGAATCTCTGGTTCCAATGTCTCCATATGGTTCCACAAAAACCACATAGTCAATAGTTCTCAGGTCAGTAGTTAATTTTATATGACAAGCACATGATAAATGTCTGTGGCTGGTAACAAAGTCAATAGTGATTCAGTACAGTTTCACTTTTTACATTTCCTATAGGGATATGACAAAACAGTTCAATAAGCAAAACAGAATCCAACATATGCCTTAACGTTTTTTTATACATCAAAGATAAGTTTGTCAAGTGTTTGTTGGTTCTTCTTACAAACTTAAGGGTATCAATTAATAACATTTTTTTTCACTTATTTATGTATATACTAAAATAAACTTTTTTACGTTTTCGATAAAACAAAAAGTTATTGGACTGGTAACACAGCGCAGCGCACCAACATTTTCCATACTACTTTTTACTCCAGTTAAATTAGGAGTGCTGATTACGATGGCATCATTAGTTATATTTTAGAATCTCTTTTTTTAAAGAAATAGTAACATTTCATAGTTGCACCTGTTTTCTTCGCATAATATTTCGTGAACGACCCTACAAACCTAAAATGTTTTTAAGTTTATAATTCAACCCAAAAATTAAATTCATTTGAGTAGAGTCACATTGGCGATTATATCAGCATATCTTACTTGTATTGGACAAATATTCAAAATTATGTTTTTTTTTGGTTTATCCTTGAAACTTTGAAAAATGCAATCTTTTCCCCCAATTTTTCAATGTGTACACAAACTAGACATTCTAACAAACTGTTTTAAAAAAACATTTCGAATCCATTAAATCTTTCCTTAAATATTTAGAAAACAACTTCACATTTTATCTAGTTTTCTACATAATTTAAATAGAGCAACGAATGTTTCTGTTTTACAGAACTTATTATACAAAGTCAATGTTAATACGTACAAATTGTCCAAGGATATTTTCGCCAGATCAACACAAAAACTTTCTGGATTTTTTGAACAACGTCTTTTCTTCGTAGCCGTTACGTTATTAATTATACATTTAACATAAAAACCAAACTAAATTAATGAAGTTAAAAAAGGAACTTTTAAAGTATTTTTTTAAATTACTGCACAGTATCTCTTAAAAAAGAGGTGGTAGAAAAAAGCTTTCTGAACAGCGGACTAAAGTAAATAAAAATCAGTTTTTATGATTTCCGCTAATTTACAATTCTTAAAAGCGTATTTAATTATATTTATGTAAAAATATGATTTTTTAACTTTGTCTTGCATAACGGCTAAAATTTTAAATTTTTTATACAGGACAGTATTTTTTAGTATAACAGCTGATAATTTTTGTGTACGTATTATAATAATATCGCTTTAGCAACTAAACTTAAGTAATTGTATGATGCAGAATTTAGTTTATTGAATTATTTGAGCAGTTAAAACATGTTTGTGTTATCCCATAAAGTGTATTGTATTGGGTACCGGGGTACCCGGGTGCGCATGTTGCGATGGTTAAAGTTTAAGCAAATTTTTTTGAGTATTAAAGAAGCTAAAAATAAATCTAGAATCTGAATTCGCTTTCTTTTAAAATAACGACGATACAGAAGCTTGTTTAAAAATTTTAATTCTTAGTACATTTTTTTCAAGTAAATATACCTAAGTGGGTACCATGGTACCCGGATATTAACACAAGGTTTAAAACTTAAGCTAATAGGAAAAAACCTATGAGTCCATCGTCATCAGCTGGCGAAAATACATAAGAATCAGCTATTTTTTCTTTCAGAAAATTTAAAAAAAAGCTCCATTTTGTTTTGCTGTGTAACATAAAACGGTCCCTAAATAAGAGCATTTAACCACATCATATCAAAACCAAAGACATGGTAGGTATTAAAACCAAAACATTGAAAGTGGTAACGTTTTTTTACCAATCTATTTTTGGGGGTCAACAGACAATAACTAGTTTAACAAAGGGCTCGTGAAGCAGAAACCGGTGGGAACCCCTGCACTAACAAACACTTTGTTTAAGTCATTCGTTATGTCAGTCATTCAGCCAGTTGCGTTGGTTATTTGTATTTAGTCAACTATTGCATGTGACCACCATATTAAAAAAAATAATGAAAGCTTCTCCTGCCCCCACCAATATAAAAAAAACAATGGCCATAGTAACAATAATAAAAAAAACCAGCAACAACCATTTCATATACACATACGTACATAGATATATATGTACATGCTACTGATACATACATACATACTATGTACAGCAATCATAACATCGCATAAAAAATACAATTTGAAAACTGGGTTATTGGCGCACATCAACATTTCATTTGTTGTTTTTGCTGTTGTTTTTTTTTGTAGCTTTTTTCCATTTTATGGTAAATCCAAAGTGTGTTTGTGTGTTTGTTTTTTTCTCTATGCATGGAACTTATGTACATACATATGTATGTGTGTAGTAAATTTATGCATGTTTACCAACTGCATCTAGTATCTGCATCTGAACACACACTCTTCTCCAAATCTCCAAGTACGAACGAATACAACAAATAAGTAGTTGAGAAATAGTTTTAATGTATTTTTTAGATAGATGTTAGATTTGGTACGCGGTAGTATTGTAATCTGAAAACAAAACGAAATAAAGAAAATATCTAAAACTGAAATGCTCTTAAAATCTTTATACCTACGAGTTGGTGTACATATGTAGGTATGTATTTACAATTGCGTTGTTTAGTTTTTAAATTAATGGACATTTTTTGTAGGAACATAGAAGTAATAAAATTATTAAGTATAAAATTACTCTGAAGTCATACATAGGTACCTATAATGGATATTCACTTCTTTTCCTGGGAATGGTTTAATTATACCTACTATGTAGTCTAAAATTAAGCTCTTTGAGCTTTTAACTAAATACAATTTTATAAGATACCTTTAGGTACATATTTTATTTTGTCATAAGAATTTATGTTTTATTTATTTATTGGTTGTACAAAAGAGTTCTAGTGCTCTTTATACCCATAAGCCTGGTACTATGTTCAACATTTCACGTGAAATGATGTCAAAACTCATATTAAAAAAAACTTGTGTGGAATGTCTATGAAATAATGTTGATAGAGTTGTACTCTGTTCATTTTGTGAAAAAGTTCCGAAATGTTTTTGGCAACATTTTTTTTGCAAC
The DNA here is from genome assembly GCA_949318255.1 of Pollenia labialis. Lineage (NCBI taxonomy): Eukaryota > Metazoa > Arthropoda > Insecta > Diptera > Polleniidae > Pollenia > Pollenia labialis. Next base: position 42,686,550 of record OX439143.1, on the reverse strand, counting down.
TGCGAAATAATGTAAGCTGGAATTTTAAGCAAAAGCTAAAAAACAGCGTTTAAAAAGCTGCAGTTGAGATAGTAAAAGTTATAAAATTGTGCTGCAACTTCGACATCTTCATTTGTCATTGGCCAAAAATAAACTGTTGCCTTTACTTCTGATTCATTAAATGAAAACAGTCGCAGTAAAGGCAAAAGCAAAAAACGAAAAGTTGTACACAACAAAGAACATCGGCAGTCGACATGTTCGAAAGTGTTTGGTTTGACAGACTGAAACTTTTAAAAAATCCCGTAGTTACCGAAGATGGGACGTTGTGTTTATTTCCGATTTTTTTTTTTTTTTTTTTTAAATACATGTGTACATAAATACACATATGTATTTATTTTAATGCTTAACAATCTTTTTAATTTTTGAAATTGAATAAAACCTATGTATTTATGTACACATTGACTGCAACTTTTTAAACCCTGCTAAAAAGTATGAATTGATTTTTAAATAAGAAATAAAAAATTAAAACAACACAACCGGTAACAGTTTTTAATCCACATGTACTTTCTTTTTATTAAATTTTTTATTAAAAAATATAATAGGTATTTAATTAAAAACATGTGGGGTTTGTTTACATATGCAAAACAATGTCGCATACTTTGCAGGAATAAAAACGTCAAATTGTGCAAACTCGCAAGATAGGTAACATTGAAACATGCCAAACTTTTCGTGTGAAATAATCAATGTTGCTCACCATTTTTCACAAATTTGAACAGAGTACTTGGCTTTAATCCCCACAAGTGGTGAATAGAGATAGGTATATCTAGTTAATATCGTTAAAAACATTTTTAGCGTCAAGAATTTTTGGTTGGCAATTTGCTTAAAGTATGGAGAGCTTATCTGGTTCATAGTAGTAATCGACAACCCACAAACTTCTTCCAAAGTAGTTTCTTCTTGAGCTTAATTATAAGGCCCACTATCAAAAACGCTATAAGACGAAGTAATTTTTTCATCGAGCTATCATTGTAGATGAAATATTTTTTCGTTACGACAACTCTGCGCAATAAATAACATGAAATTTCAAAACCATATCTTTGGCATTTTGACAAAACAAATAAGTCAAATTTAAGAAGTAGAAAAATATATTGTTTATTAATGAAATTTCATTAAAAAAAATTTTTGTTTACGTTTTTTAAATTTTGTATTATAAACGAAATTTTTCTTTAATTTTGGTTTATATTATTATTTGAGAAAAATGATTTGTTCGACCGACTTTTTTTTAAAAAACAGTTTTGCTATCTTATCACAATTGAAGATGTTTTGTCAAAATGTCATAGCATAATTAAATAAACCTTTGTTTGGCTGTGTATTTGTATTAAAAATACATACATATGTATGTATATGTGGCCAAATTTATAAGATATTTATTTGCCCTTTGTTGCAATTTATTATTAAGGGTGAAAAACATCTGATTTGCTATATGTGCACCTTCGGCTTGTATTTCAAGTGTGAGTTCAACTCACGGTGATAACCCTGCAAATAATGTGACTAGTCCATACACGCATGTAAAATATAGCCCATATAGGGATGCAACATCGTTGTGAAAAACATCGATGTTTAAAAATATCGATATTTCCACGATAACCATCGATGTTAAAAAACATCGGTAAAAACACGATACATCGATGTTTCGGTGGACACTTCTCTACGTTGTCGGACTTATGTCATCTGATAATATGCGTGTGTACGTATATATTCATATGTAAAAATATCTTTCATAATTACAACATTTTATCTCTTGTAAATTTTTATTTGGATAAATATTTTTAATGCAAAAACATTAAAAAAGTTATCATCAATGTTCTGAAAATCGCATTCGAGTGAAATTAAAGTCGAACAAATTTTTAAAACTTCTCTGTGTTGATAGTTCAACAAAATTGTTCGTACTTCGAGGACCACCGCAGGTTTTGCAGATTTTTTGATGAAAAATTGTGGGTTTTTGCTAATTTTACCTCTTAAATTTATGGCAACACTGTTTATGACCCGTAAAAATTACTATTAAAACTAGGGTTGCCAGACGGCTTGGAAAGGCCTGAATTGTCCAGTTTTTTTTCGGTCTTGTCCAGGTACCAGCTAAAATACAATTTATCTAGTTCAAAAAATTTATTTAATTTTGAATAATTACTTTTTTATTAATTTAATTTTATAATGAATAATTTTAGATATTGTACAGAACAAAATCGCACGCTAAAGGAGCATATAGACGACATGTTTTTTCCATCTCACTTGTCAATTTTGCAAGTAACATATAATTGTGTATGTCTGTCGAAATTGCTGTTTTTCATAAGGTTTATAATATTCGGTCACAAACGTAAATGTGATTTGTTTCATACATTGTCTCTGTTTTTCGCATAGTTATTGCAGAAAACAAAGTAGTTCTCGGTTTCAAAATAGCGCAAATTTTTATTTGTAAAAGAGTTCAGCCATTTAAAAATTTTTTCTTTAAATTCGAAGATGTCAATTTTGGATACAGCAATGAAACTTTTTTTTATATGTAGTAGATACATACATACGTTATTTTTATTAAAAGGTTATCAGAACATACATTTATCGGTATTTTAAAATAATAACCTCAGCCGGCTAATGATTACGTCAATAGTGCATTGCTGCTGCCGGCTTCCTTGCGGCATAGATTTCTAACAACATTTTTTTTTCAAAATAACAACAGTGATGTCAGATGGTTTGTCAGAAGAAAATCGAGCACGCTCTAATTAAAATTTTGTCAGATGACTTTGCGTCTGACTTTTACAGAAGCAAAGTTTAAAAGGTAACACAGGACATGTATGTAGGTATTTTGCAGTGAGAAATTTGAAATGTCAGATGACAAAAACATGTCGGGTACGGGCGCCTTAAGACAAAAATTGTAAAGAAAAAAATTTAAATTTGCCGAAAGCATTCCAATACGATACGGTCTAGTTTTTAAAAAATGCGATAAAAATAATGTACAAAATGTATATAAATTTATCTCGTTTGTTAACAAGGTTTCGTCTAAATGTGCTAAATTCCCATTTCATACTAGGTATTGATAAACTGAATTTTATTGTTGATGGGATAAGCTATTCCCATGCGCATTTCGCTGGTTGCTTAAACCAGATTGTAAGGAAACTTCATCCAAAGATTTTAGAAAAACTAAAAATATTATACAAATAAAACTGTTAAGCGAATAAGAGTTATTAACCCAAGTTTTACTTGTAACAATATCAAACAAAATCACAACTAGTTACAATTGGTTGATTTTTTGTGAACTCCAAATGTAGTTGTAAGTCGGTAAAGAAAAAACCAAAAAAAAAAAACAAATTACTTTATTTTATTTTGCCAGTTCTGTTTTATTTACACTGCATACATATTAGTTATCAAAGTTTTTCTTGGGATTCAAAAAATTAAAAATCTCGTTTGCTATTCACAGTGATGTTAACCATACGGTTATTTTGGGCCGCAAAAGGTATCAAGGTAATTTTATTTAAAATAAGGTAATTAAAATTATTTGGATTTTTGGTATAAATATACGTACTTACATACATATGTAGAGTTTAAAGTTTTAACTTTTGAGACGTGATTTTCAATTTTAAAATACAAAAATAAATATTATAACGAAAAATCAACACTATTATGTTTCTATAAATGTTTTCGTAGCACCAATAAGTGCAAAATAACAAAAATTAAATTACTCTTGTATATTATTAATTTTATATTTACTTAACTTCTTGTTTGTTTAAAAATCAACAATTCTTAAACATATGAAATGGCCGCAATGTTATAAATTTAACTATAATTTTTGGATTATTTTAAGCACGGATCAAATTCAAAATTATTTTACTACCTTATCCATAAAAAATACAAAAATTTTGGTTAAACATGTATTTTAAGACAAAAATGTACATTCAGATTTTTCTTAAAACACATTTAAAATTTAAATTAATGGTTAATAAATAATGCTCTTATGTGCTGTTAACAAATGAAACAATCAATCGCCTGTCATTTGGAAACAGCACATTAATCTTTGCGTACGGTAATTTCTTCTCAAAAACGATAATTTTTAAAGGGCCGTAAGGTAATGAAAAAATAAATGTTAACATCACTGGTTATTCATGCCAATTAAGGCCGTTATACACTATCCCACAAAGTCTTTTTAAAAATATGTAAGACTTGTGTGATAGTGTAAAGAAGATTTTTAATAATATTCATTCACAAGAAACCAATCCTTTGAGTGAATCAAGGCTACAATTTTATTAAGACTAAATTGTGAAAAAAATTTCTAAACCTTTAAAAAAATTTTGCTTACAACTAAAGTTATAGAGTTATTAAACTCTGCAAATAACAATACAAGAAATGTATAAGAGGCTTCAGAAATTGTTATCAGCCATGTTCTGGAAGAAGAATCAGAGTGAAATTAAAATCGATTAAATTTTGAAAGCGAGCCAGTGTTTTAAGTGCATTAAATTATTTCGTTTTATATACTTTATACTATGAGTACAGCTTATCTTCGTTAGAACTAATCTTAAAATCAGGAAAAACAATGATAATTTTCAAAAAAATATAAGCGGAAAGAATTAGAAACAAAATTGCTTTCGAATCGAAAAAGTATTCGATCACGACTGCCAGAATTATGCCCCAGGTGAATTTTTTGTATTGTCCAGTTATTTGATTCTTGGTATCTGGCAACTCTAATCAAAACCTATTTAGAACAGTGTTCGAAAATAAACACTAAATATCGTTCCTTAGTGTTCGGTTAGTGTTTGTGTAGAAAATCATTAAAAAAATAACGTTTCCCTGTTAGTCACCTTTCGAACTCAAAAATAATAATGTTTGTTTGTATTAAATTCAGCAAATGAAGGGAACATTTAATTCCGTTTGGGTTTATCTAAATCCACAAATTTCATTGTGTTCGGTTCGGCTAATTAATGTTCGTCCCTTTTGGCTTGTTAAAAAAACCAAAAATTTTTTACAAAACCAAAAAGCCAGCAAAATAATTTTACACAAACAACACACAAGCTGTTCGTGGTGCGGTCGTTGCTAAAATATATTGTTTGTTCATTTCTTTATCAATGTAAAAAAAGAAACATTATAGAACATTAAAATATAACGTTTGTCTACAGTATCATTACAATTGTTCTGTTTATAAACGAAGAACAAAACATTATATAATATTCATTCATTCATTTCATTCTTGAAAATAGTTACAAACGAAAATACACACAAGTACTTTTTAAATAATCAAACTATAACAAGGTAGGTATGTACCCTTAAAAAAAACTCTAGTTATTACAATATTGCCAGCTTTTTTTAATTTCCCACAATGATATTAAAACTGCGTTTTGAAAAGTAATTCAATGAACATCACTAGTGGCTTTCGAAAATATTTACAAAACTTTCGTCAACTTAAAATACAATTTAGAAAATGTGTGACAACCAAGATAGAGTTTTTTTCGGGCTACATTTGGCACTTTTTTCGTGGCGTGTTGATTTATCAATAACATAAAATTTTTTTATTCCGAATTTATACCTATTAATTTTATTATTTTCTGTTGTTTAGTTTAATTTCATATATGTATGTACTACCTAGATACTGCATTATCTTGAAATTGATTAGCAATTCGACATAAATTTTAAAAGCACGTTTATAAAAATTACGGTTTCACACTGTATCACACAAATACCCAACGTAATACATTCCACCAATACGTGCATTTCAAAGTACAAAAATTCACGTTCAAACAAAAGAAACAAAAGGAAAAAAGAAAGCATACGCATGATTGTGCAGGGTGTGGGGGAAATGCGTGAGTAAGTTTGTATCGAAACACAATGTGTGTTTGTATGTGCACTATAAAGGCATGTTCTTTTGGCTTTGGTTAACCCAAATAATGCCCCAAGTCAAATCTTTATTAAAATGAAAAGATACGGATTAAGTTTGTTTCTTTTTTTCAGTTTTCTTTTCTTAGTTTAGTTTTTATTATTCTGTTATGCTGTTTCTATATTTAAGGTTTTCGTGAAAGATTGGCTGGTTGAATGAATGATATGAGCACTACAAAGTTTTAGTAATTCAAATTTTGGTGCGTTATGTAATGCCTTAATGAAACTCTATTTTTTTGTCTTAACAATTTGAGAATGGAATTTTTTAATTTCTCGAAACATTTTTAAAAATGATTTGATTTCCAGATTTTCCCAGGAATTTTATTTAAGAAAAACATAAACATTTTGTAATGTTCTTTAGTGTTTGGTACGGTAGAAATATGGAACACAAACGCTAATAGTGTTTGCGAAGTAAATACCTGCAATAAAAAAACGTTTCTGTATTAATCCAACTCCACATAGAGATAAAACCCTTCACTTCGTTCGGTTTTTCGTAAAAAAAACACAAAATTCGTTGTGTTCGGTTCAGCACATTAATGTTCGTTCGTTTCAGTTGTGCTAAGCGCCCTTTTGGCTAGCAAACACAACAAAAACATTTTTACAAAACAAATAACATATCGAATTTTTGCACTTGTCGGTAAAAATCAACGCGAAATACTCATATACATATACTTAAAAATGTGAGAAAAACAAAACAAAACAGAATTGCAGAGCACTGTTGGGATCTGGAAATTCTTAAATTGTACCGTCTCAATGGCAGAATTGAACCAAATTGACATAGGTTAGGTTATGTGCCCAAGAGCACATTTCCACTCGGGCACATTTCCATTGTTTATCCATTCAATGATAGAAAGAGAAAAGTAAAGAAAAGAGGTATGAGGTGGATAGAATTAAGAAAGTTAGAATGTTAGTAGGTACCACGTAGAACTATAACCTCTCTACAGTCCCCTCAACAGAAAAAACCGTAATATTTCTCTGACAAACCCCAGTATATCAGCCGGATTACATCCAGCGATGCACCCCAGTTCGTCGTGAAATCTATCTCCTAGCCACTTATGTCTAAGACCCTGCATCCTTGGGCAATGGCACAATACATGCTCGATCGTCTCCAGCTCTTCAGCAAGTCCAGAGTTCGCCCTCCACCTCATTTTCAACAAACATGCTGTGTCCAGGTACCCAACCCAGCCTTACATTGAGTGCCTCCATGAGTTCCCTAAGAGCATTACTTCACTGAGTGACCAGGCACGATCGCACTGTATAATTTGTCAACGCCCTAAAAGAATCTACTGTTAAAAGCGTAAAGAACAAAATCGAATATAAAATTTTCTATATGTTCTAAATTTTATATTCTAGTTTGCAAAATAGATACTTAGTTGATCATTAAATTACCTGCTATAGGGTGTGCTAAGCGGATACGTTAAATTAAAATGAATCGTCAGAGAAAAATAGAAAGAAACTTTGTAATCTTGGCACACACGCACTCTTTAAAACTTTGAAATATGGAACAATCTATAAAACTTATACATTTGAACACACATATACAAACACACCTTTTATGCGTAAGTTCCAGATCGTGTTACCCCAGTGTATGTATGTATGTTTGCTTGTAGCACGAATAGAATACAAGAATATTGATTTTGTTCTTTTTTAATTTTGAGTTTTAATACCAGCAAACACTACAAGTATTTCAAAACTGGTTGAAGCTGGTTAAATCGTTTTCAGGTTCTTTTTCCCCAACTTTTGTAACATTTTGCTGGAAAAATTATCAACAAATACCTATATTGCTGATATTTATGTATTTTTTCTGTTCGTTTGAAGAGAATGTGTGTTAACTCTAACGACCAACATTCACACAGGTAAAAACTCATACAAAGATACATCCATACATGTGTATGCATGTATAAACAACATTTACTTGTTCAGATGCTGTTTTGATAATGATGAAAAAGACGATGACGACATGAAGAAGAAGAAGAACAGTTTTAGGTAAAAGTTGTTTGAATCCCATAAAGCACTTCGTTTAATTATGCAAAAGACCGTTTGTATGTCTGTCTTTTTGAACATTAAGCTTAAACGAACACGAAGAATATGGGAAGAGTGTGAGATGGTTCTTTACAAACAAGGAAATGTTACCGGATTAGATTAAAATTATTTTCATTGACAAAAAAAAAAAAAAAATTGGAATTGACCTTCCTTTTTTTGGTTTTGAAATGTAAGTTTGTTTTTAAAAAATCGATTGGCACCAATAACAATGACCAATATCTGCAACGATTAATTTTTGAAAGTCGATTGATTCCCTTATTCTGATGATTCAATCGTCTGAAAAAGGAATTTCTGTCTTTCTATTTTTAATAATATTCTTAAGTCAAACCTAGATTTGGAAATCAATTAAATTAATCAGGTATGTGATGAAAATCGATCGATTTCATAACTATCGTTTTCAACAGGTGCACCAGAATGTACTAATAAAGTGACCTCGCAAGCGCAGCTGTTTGCAGTGATTTTGTTCGTGTGTGACGTTTGGCGTAATTTTTTTTGTTTATTTACATTTTTTATAAAGGCATTTTGACATTTGCCGTCTCAATTCTAGCAACAAAATGCCTGTTGTTTTTTCTGTTGTTATATTGAGGTCACTTTGTTAATACATTTTGAGGTGCACTAAATTTCGAGCGGTTTTAAAATCCATTTCTGAAATATAGTCTTAATTGTTTTGTTGCAAAAACAGTTCAGTTAACAATAATAATAAAGGGTCCGCCAAATAACTTTTTTTTTTCAAAATGCTATAAAAAAACTATTGCATATTTTCTCAAATTTCTTTTTTTTATTTGAATGTAGAATCAATCCTTCCTTTAATATTTTTTTTTTTATTTTATTTTTTTTTTTTTTAATTTCCTAAGCTTATCCCGCGAAGCTTTATGCTTGTCTGCAGGAAAGAAACCAGAGTCTCTGGCGGGAATCGAACCCGCAACCCCGGCGCTGATAGACTAGCTCACTACCAGCTAGTCTACCGGGGCACTCAATTAATAATGGAAAATAATTTGATTCAAATGGCTGCCTCGGCTGGCCATGCAGTAGCCTACACGATCGGTCTAATTTTTAAGCACATTAGCGATTGTGTGCAGCTGTATTTCACCAATGGCTTCACGAATATTGCCCTTTAAAGCGTCAATTGTCTCTGGCTTGTCGGCGTAACACTTATCTTTGACGGCACCCCACAAATAATAGTCTAACGGTGTCAAATCACAGCTCCGCGGTGGCCAAACGACATCAGCTCTGCGGCTGATAATGCGATCTTCAAAAACAGGGCGCAAAACATCGAGTGTAGCTTCGGCTATGTGGCACGTAGCGACATCCTGTTGAAACCAAATGTTGCCAAAATCCTCCTCTTCAATTTTTGTGAATAATAATTCGTTCAACATGGCCCGATAACGATCGCCATTGACTGTAACGGCCACTCCTTGCTCATTTTCGAAGAAAAATGGCCCAATTATGCCTCTGGACCAAAATCCGCACCAAACAGTCACTCGTTTTGAGTGCGACAATTTTGCTTGTTAACATATCCGCCAAGATCAAAATGAGCTTCATCCCAGATCCGTACGCAATTTTCGCACACATTCTACAACATTACCATGATTTTCAAAGTAATGTCGCAATATTTCCCAGCGTTGTTCAAGCGTATACACAACCATATTCGTTCAGCGGAAGGATAAAACAAATTATCTGTCAAATCAGACATGAGCTAAGTGTTTCCATTCACGAAAAAAGCACTAGTTGAAAAAAAGTTAGATGGCGGACCCGTTATAAAATTAATAAGAATAAAGATCGAAAATTAAAGTGCGTTAGAAATAATTTTAAAAGATACCGAAAACAAAATTGTCGGTTCAAAACGTTTAGTTTAGTGCAGTAAACGATATTTGAAAATGATCCTACGACTGTTGCTTAGTACTGGAATGCCAATTATTCCTTCGCTTAAAAACTCATGACTTGATGGCTATGACTTGAAGGGTGTGAAATTGCACTTAGTGCCGGTTCACACATGTCAAGTTTGACACGTCAAGTCTTGAGCTTTCAGGAAAGAAGGGTAAAGAGAATGCCATTTCATTTCCTTTCTCTCCTAAAAACTCAAGACTTGACGAGTCAAACTTGACGTGTGTGAACCGGCACTTAGTATTTAGAAGAGAAGAAAAAAGAGAATGTCATTTCTTCTCTCTTTGAAAAACTCAAGACTTGACGGCTAAAGCTGGGATCACACGATTGCCGCAAATGCACCAATATGACACAATTTTTATTGTGCTTTATTGACGCACAATAATGAAATTGCACCAATCAAATATTCTGAAATCACACGATTGCCCTGTTTTAAACAAATTTAATTGCCGCTAGTTGGTACAAAGCGAAATGGTTACAAAAATTGCCGCAGCACAGTCACACGATTGTTCTTACTTGTGTTAACTGCGAAAACAGCTGTTGTGGTAGCTTTTTTATTTGTTTGAAAGTTCTTGTTGGTTTGTTAATTGAAAAAAATTAAATTTGTAACATTTACTTAAACAAATTATTGTTGAATAGTTTTATTAAATTTTTTTAAGACATTCGAAAAACTAACAGTCTGTTCAACAATTTCCTAAATTTAGTTTCGAATAGAAAAATCTTTAATAAAAATATTCGCACAGAACAGCTAAATATGCTTGTGAACATACATACTTAAAATAATTAATTAAAAAAATTTAAATGCAAAATAAATAAATATGTACATATTTATTTTTATTACCTACTAAAAGAAACACAAAAAAGCAAATCTCATAAAAAAGGCAAATATTGCCGCATATTGTGTTGTTTGATTGCCGCACAAGAACACAATAAATATTGGTGCATTTTTGTCATTTTTATTGACGCGCGGTTGCATAGCAAACAGTCACACGATTGCCGCACCAGGGTTGCATTTGATTGGTAAAAGTAAGCACAATATTGTCCTCGATTGGTACATGAGCCATTTGGTTGTGCGGTCACACGATTGGGGTATTAAAAAGTGTGAAAATTGGTACATTGCGGCAATCGTGTGATCCCAGCTTAAGACTTGAAGAGTGTGAATCTGCACTAGGTTTTTTAATCACAGTAGATCTGGCAACATTATTTTTACAAAAATGCATAAATCCCATCTACTTATTTCTATGTATAAATGTTTGTATGTGTTAAACTGTCATCAAGAGAAGTTCCTCCAAGTCAAATAAAATCAAACTTGTTTTAGTGTTTTAATGAATGTTTGTTCGTTTGCTTTTGGCCTGCTGACACAATCCCACTTTTATTTCCAATTTCGTTGTTGTAGTTGCTGCTATTGCGTTTCTTAAAAACATGAAATCTGTTTAAAAACAAAGAAGACGCAAAGGAAAAAAGCAGCGTATAGTTAGTCAAGATTAAAGGCGTGGTATTAGTTGTGTTGCCAGTTTTAGTACCAGTACCAGTCCCAATGGCACTGCCAATTGATTGTAAGCGTGTATGTGTGATGGTCTTAAATTTATGAAAGTTTGTCTGCAAGTAAAATAAAAAAATCATGTAAGTGTGTGTATTAAGATTCTAATTTTCAAAATGTATTTTACGTGGCTAATGTTAAACATAACGCTAAAGTATCTGTTTACAGGGATGGGTCATCCAAAAACAGGCCTGCCAGTTTAGCACTTTTAGTACTAGATTTTGCAAATTTTTTTCTGAATTAGCACTTAGAATTTCGAAAATGTGCTAAGTGCTAGTTTAGCACATTTTTATAATTATTAAGCATTTTTAGCACTTTTTTTAGATCCCAAAACCATTTAAAAGCTCAAGTAAAGTATCAATTCTTTAGGTGTATCAAGAAAAATACATACATATTATGCATATAACTTTATATAATTTTTGCAAATAGGAAAAAAATGTTCGCATCAAACTACAAAAATCATTGTCGGGCTTTAGAGAAGCAATTGAATGCTTTTTCAGACATTGGGACAAAACACCATCAGCCATTCAGAAAGCTCAGCGAGGCAACCTCCTAATGGACCAAAGACCTATTGGATAGAGCTTGTTAAGAACTTGAATGAAAATATAACTGTTATGTTCAGTTATACGCGTAAGAGAAGGTGCAAAATTAGACAACGTTTGTTGCCACACTTTAAACATTTGGGACGATATTGTAAAAAAAATTGGTTCCTCTGAAAAGCACTAAAATCAGTTGGTATATAAGGAAGATCAAAATGACAAATTTGCAATTTTAAACAGTTGTAACAACTTAATTTAATGGCAATTTATTTTCTGAGAAAAATATGTTATAGTATATACATATAACACTTTCTAATGTTACCTATAATCAATCGAAGTGTTACATGTGGTGCAACTTCAATAAAACAAAATTGGCAGATTTAATTTACAACTATTACACTTTTATCATTAATTAACTTCATGAGCGATTTTAAAGGCTATTTGAGCGGTTTCTGCACGTTATTACGGCTTGGACAATATACAGTTTATTATAAAAAATTTATTAGCCCTTACTTTACTGAAGATCTGTCTATATTTTTCATAGGTATAACTTTTATAAGCTTTTTATAACTTTTATATCATTTATTCTTCAATAAGTTTTGGCAACACTGATTTTTATTTCAAATTCAGAATCTCTGATACTAAAAGGTTAGATGTTTAAGGCTTAGATTAGAGCTGATATGAATATGGTATTTGACTACCTTTTCCTCCGATATCGAACAAGTTAAGCCCATACATTAGCACTGACCAGTTTCTAACGACATTTATTTTTTTTATTAAAAAGTTGTTTTAAAAACTGACTTTGTTGATTATTTTTCTTCTCTAAGTTGACATTTGTTACTTTACAGTTTAATTTTATGAATTTATGTTAAGATAATAACGATGGCACTGGGCCAGTATTGCGTAGTTGTTTTGACGTTCTTATTTTTCTGGAGATGATGTAAATGTGTGAGTGAGTGTGCAAATGTTAGTTTGTATGAAAAACATAAAAAATTCAAGAAATGGCGCGTCAAACATTTTTGTGGGTATTTTTACACACTAACAGTGTTACCACAAATTTTTTTTTATATATACCTACACATGCCAAAAAGGTGTGCCTCTATTACACTCACTACAAATTTTGTTTAATAAATTAAAACATCAATTTTAATGAAGAAAATTTAACGTTATTAAAAAATATTTTTTTAATATTTAAAACGGGTTATACGTTGCGTGCTTTGAAGATCGCAGGTCTGACAAGACTGTTAGCTGTTAAATATCTGTCATCTGAAGTGTCATTTGTTTAGCTCTTCAGTGTTTTCAATGTTTCCTCATGATTCTCTTTGCTACTAAAAATATTTCTTTACATTAAATCTTAGCCTAATGCTTTACTCATTGATGAGAGTTTTTAATTAAAAAAAATGGTTTTAAACAAAAAATTTTTGCTAACATCAATATGTAATAAGTTACATGGATGAGAAAGAACACCTGTTGCCCAAGATGTCAAATGTTGACCCCCTCTAATTCAGAATCTTTTCGACCGATCTTGTTATGTCTACTAGTATAATTAGTTTATTTTGTCATTTAAGAGCATGCCCAGTAAAAAAAGTAGTGTTTTTTAAAGCACTTAAGAGAAAAAGCGCACAATCAAGCGATTTAATAAGAGAGCTTTTATGCAGCAGTAAATTATAAAGAATAAAATATACAAAACGCTGCTATGTTTGTGCTGACATTGTACGAAAATGATTGAAAAAAGGCCTTTAAACAAGTAAAAGCAAAACATTAATGAATATTTTAATTTAGTTAGCCCTTTAAAAAACACTTTAGGAGTGCTTTGTTTGCTTGTTAAAAGAAGCGCTTATTGTCAGCAGAAAATAGTCCTCCAAACCGGGAACAACCCCTACAAAAATAAGGCATCCCATCAGCAGGTTTGAAGCGATTTGAGGTATGAATTCATACATTAAACCTGCTCCTCTTGGAGAAAACTTTTTATTGGAATGTTAAATCTAACTAAATATTATTAGCTTTAGCTACTATCCAATAGGACTAACCTAAATGCAAATTTCATCCAAATCGGAAGACATCGATTTCAAAAGTTGGGTTTTAAAGTTTGGGTGATTATGAACGAATTGGCAAGATTATAAAAAAAATTTAATAGAAGCGTTACAAATGTGGTCAGGCCACATCGCTTCTGTTAGTGAAAGTATGGCGAATACTTCGAATTATTCGATTCACGACGTTCTTAGAAATTGGGTGTATTTTACGAATTTTTTTTCCTACAATGGAAGATTATGAACTAGACAATTTGTAGTTTAAACATGGTAAGTTTTAAAAACGTGTAATTTCACGTTTTGGCGACGTCAATTGGCCACCAAGATTACGCGGTTTGACCTCATTAGACTTTTGTGTCTTTGCGGATAATCTCCTACCGTAAGTGCATTTGAAAACCAACATTCGTCAGTTATCACCAAAGTACCGCCCAAAATCTGCGAAAAATAGGTGTAAAACTTCCTCAAAAGTTGCATCGGAATCATAGCCTTATGTGTGTTTTCTTAACTTTACTTTCCAAACAGAAATAACTCGTTGCGTATTATCAAACCTAATTTTTTAAAGGTTTTTTTTTTGAAAAAATTCAAAGCATTTTGTTTGAAATATCATCGGATTAATATGCAAACCTGCTAACTCCCTTTCAGCACATTTTACAGAAGAAAAAAAAACTATTTATTTATATTTCATATTTGCTGCTGGAGAGAAAAACTTAAAATATAGTTGGTTGTGCACACTTCAAGACTCAAATTGACTCAAAAACTTCATGCTGATGCTTCATGCGACGATCTCTACCACACGGCATTAAAAACTTAATTTACTTAAAAAGTGGTCTTAGCAGGTTTGCATATTAAGCCAACGATATTCAGAAATTGGGGTTTAACAATAACATTATAGGTATAAACATAAAATTTTAATTTTTGTTTAATTACAATAACGTCTGTTTTATAGCATTTTGCTTCTAAAAATGCTTAAGAAAAAAAACAGTAAATAATCCCTACCTACATTCCTATAGGGAGATTTCCCTACTGTTGGCAACACTGCATGTAAACAACAATTTCTCTAGTGACTTACTAAGTGAATAACTGACTGACTGTCTGTCTGTCTTTAACTTTAGATGACACACATCTGTATAAAAAAAATCAAAGACACTGGCTGTAGGTAACCAGCGGCAGTGGAAATTTAGGGCAGTTTAACGGGTTTTAATTTGTAAATATTTAATAAATTAATTTAGCATGTTTCTAAACAGTAAGTTTTTGCTTTTTTTTTGTAAGGGGGTGGGAGGGGGGGGGGGAACGTAGGGAAAGGGGACTGATTTCGTTTCACTGTGTTTTTTGACTTCTTACGCTAATTCGTTTTCTTGTTCATATTAAAAAGTCAAAGTGTCAAAATGTCTTAAAAGTATTTTGTGTAATGTCGATATGTCTATTAAATTTTGCTTTTTTCACTTACTCTCTTTCTCCCTCTTCAAATACTAAAAACGATGAATAGGAATAAAATCTTGTGAATATAACAAAGCAAGGGCTTTGTTCATTTAATAAGTTGTTTATTTTTGTTTTACATTAAAAAAAACTAGCTAATTCTCAAATACAAGCATAGATACATATTTTGTTTTATCATATACTTATACATTTTATACATACTCATGTATATGTATTCATACAAATCTTTGTGTATTTACATACATACATACATACATACATTCATACATACATACCTACTAGCCAACCGACAAAACTTTCAATATTTCAAATGTTCAAAGTTTAAATTGTAAATACTCGTACAAAACAAATAATGAAAAAATTAAAAAAAAACTGGAAAACCTTGAAATGCAAACGTTTGACTAATTGTTTAGAATTTGAAATTTACGTTATTATTGTTGTTGCCACTAAAAAAGCTCTGTTGCTCGGTTGCTGCGTTGTTGCGGCAGTAGTGCTCAACAGCATTGAAAACATTCACATTTAATGTGATGGCAATGTTGCCAGATATTGGCACGTTTTTAAAGTTAACAGTTTTTTCGAAATGATTGTAACATATTTGTATTATTAATAAGTTTCCTGGGTGGATAGCGATTGATAGAGGCAGGTATCGTGCGATGCTTGAGAAAGTACACAGACTTGTGGGGTTAATGATTACTGGATCAATGCGTTCTACTCCTACGAGGGCGCTGTTAACATCGTTACGCTGGCGGTACGCCTGGACGCGACGCAGATCTGGTCGTCTTGCGGCTATGGTTACGCCAGAATACCTAATCACTTGATTGTACCTGGCGAGGTGGATTTCTGCATCCCGGAACCTTTCTTTGGTGCGAGCTACGCAGCACATGCGGAAATGGGCTGTCCATTGAGATGCCTTTCCGTGAACCTACTCAAAGGGTCTGAACTTAAGATTCGAGAAAAGTAAGTAGAGTTGGCGGGGGTTTCTTCACCCAGAGAAAAACATGTTTAAATACAGTCACCTGCAACAAAACAAATTTTAAAGAAAATTTTAAACATATGTTAGAGTAATACTTGTCGTCAACTTAGTTTTTAAAATTATTTAATAATCAAGTTAACCATTTTTGTTCGAACTGATAAATGTCTAGTTTTTTCATTATATAATTTGATTTTATAGAATAAAGAAAAATATATTCATAAAAGCTTTCAGAAGTGGGATAATAAAAAATAAAAAAAATGCAAAGGAGAAATTAAACACGCCAAGAGCTTATTACAGCGTTAAGCCAATGTGGAATTGAATTTCCGGAAAGTGCAACAATCGCTCAACTTCAATCTTGTTTCAAAACTCAAAAAAAACTTGGATGAAGATTCTGTTGATATAGGCCAATCTAATGATGGGTTTTAATAAAATATCAAATGTTGCTTTCGATATTCAATAATTTTCAGTTCAGCCGGCTATTTCTTCAGTTAAAACGTGGTTTCTAATCATCCTTCCGCAACAGCTCAATCTGTAGTTCATTACGTTCCAGTGTTATATGATAAGTTTTTTGTCGTTACTCAAACCGCTGATATACAATATGATGCTTCTGTTCAATCAATTGCTACTATTCAACCTACTGTGCCCGTTCAATCGTCCCTTTTGTTCCAACCTTCTGTTTCGGTCCAACCTTCAGCTTACGTTCAATCCAATGCTTATGTTAAACTTCCAATTTCTGGTCAAGCTTGTTCGTCCAGAAATTATTCAACTATTGCTGATCCACCTACTACTTCTAGTAGCCTTGATAATTCATTAGATTGTGCTATTAAACGGTTACAAAAACAACGTGAATTGTTGTTACTTCAGCATGAGGTGGACATACTTCATGGGGAAGTTAGATTTTCATCCTCCGATTTTGCAAATATCGATTCTATGGTTATAAAATTTTCTGGAGATGACTCTTATGATATATATAGCGTTGGGTAAGTGATTTAGAAGAAGCTTTTGTTTTGCTTAATTGCGCAGAACGTATGAAATTAATTTGTACACGAAGATTGCTGTGCGGAACTGCAGCATTATTTGCAAGAACATTGTTTACATCTAATTATGATGCCTTAAAGAGGGCTCTTATAGATGAATTTGAACAATCAAAGTCCACACTTCACATATATGAACAATTGAAAAGAAGGAAGCTTGGAGCAAATGAAAGTATCCAGCGCTATGTTATTGAAATGAAAATAATAGCGGAGAAAGGCAACATTCCAGAAATGGATTTGGTTGATGCAATCATTGCCGGTTTTAATGACAACAGCCCACTTATAAATATTCTGTATCAAGCAAGTAATATGCAACAGTTATAAATTCAACTTGATCGCTATCAAAAGCTACGTGATAAACAGACTAGTAGCAATTTGGGGTCTGAAAAGGTATCCAACAAATATACTTCATCAAACAAATTGAATGAGACTAAAGCGGAAGTTCGTTGTTTTAACTGTTCCCAGTTTGGCCATTTTAAAAACCAATGCTCAAAACCTACACTAAAAGAAAAAGCTTCGTAAATGTAATGTTTTTTTTACATTCCAGCAACGATTTTGTCATCGATTTTGAACCAACGTAACGCTTCCTTCCCGCGATGAAAATTGTTTCATTAGGTTAGAAATTTTCATTAATATAATGAAATTATGTCATTAATATTATAACACTTAAATATTGATATAATGAAACCTTACGTTACATTAATGTAAGTTTTCTTAATTGCAATGAAAACATTTGGTATTTACAATGAAATTGTGTCCTTATTGGAATGTACGTTTGTCGTAGATGAAATGAAAAGCTGCATTCATTTAATGATATTTTTTCATTAATGTAATGATTAGGGACCGGATTTTTATGCAGTTAAAATCGAGTTTTATGCGCATAAAACATACAATTAAAATAGAAAAATATGCGCTTTAAATTGAAAAAATATGAACTTTAAATTTTTCCTAACACATTTTTTAATCATAAACAAATCATTAAAATAACATAAAACCCCTTAAAATTCAGTCTCGTTAACGAAAATAAGGTACACCAAAAAAGCAGAAGTAAAAATATAGTAAAACACAAAATATAAAGTAAAACAATAATGAAAGTTAAGTCACTTGTTAGATAGATATGCGAACCTTCATATACAATTTTCATATACATTCATTATCCCCTACGCTGTTTTCGTAAAAATTTAAATTAAATATGCCAGCAGTTTGTGTTATTGTTTTGTGTCCTTCTTATTTCTAAAAACTTTATCAAGTTTGATACGAATTTGTTTACTTAAGTTGCCCTTAACTGCATACATTCTATTTATGACATTATCAATTAATTTCATTTGCATTCTCAATGGATTTGATTTCTCTAATTTTACAATAGTCTCAGAGATAAATCCGTAATTTGAAGACTTAAAAATTATCCGAAATTTTATATTTTGTAAATTTGTTATTTTTTTTTTTGGTACTGCATTACCATCGTTCCATGACATCCTTGAATTGTTCAAAATTTTCAGCATAATACACAACTGATTTCAACCACTTCCCCGCATTGTTGTTATGGGATACTTCTCTTAATATGCGAAAAAACGCGATGAGCTTTGCAAAATATTTTTTCCCCATTTTTCCCCAAAAATGCACCAAAAATATGCAATGTCAGCAATATATGCAAACATATGCATTTAAAGCATAATATGCAAAAATATGCACTAACAAATCGATGCCATTTTATTTAAAATTTCTTGATTCGAAAAGATATTAAGTTTATGTTGATCTCAGACTGACGACAACAAATATGCATTTACATAAAAATCCGGTCCTTGGTAATGATATTTAACATGATTACAAAAATTTTCTACGTTTTAACAATGAATTATGTCATTAATGCAACTACATTGTTTAATGCAATGATTTTTTTACATTAATAGTATGATACATATCATTAACATAATGATAGTTTCGTCGTAATATTAATGATATCCTACGTCATTATAATGAAAACAAGTCATTATATAAATGATATTATTCATGGCATATACATATGAATATTTATCATTAAAATAAAAAAAGTATTATTAAATTTTTTATAGCATATAAGTATTTAATACATTGTAAATTTGTACAAAGTTAAGGTTTAGTAATTTTGGTTATACAAATTATTAAATTAAAGCATAAGAAAATTTATATTCCCAACTCAAAATGGTATCTGCATTTTTGTGAATTGTGTTGAAATCGGCATCAATCTGTAAAAAATAAATAAATTGTAATAAAAAAAAAATTAAAATAAAATTTACCAATTTAAATCCATTAGGCACTTTGTATTGCGGCCACAGCTTAAAAGCTCTTTGATATTTTGACATTCATTCTTTATTTGGTTCAAACGATTTCTTCCACATGCAGCCCATGCACACGACTACTCTTCCGCTGTTAAATTATCAAACTTTAGGCACTGAAGGTATATATGTGCATTGTCTTTAGGAACTGAAATAAATAAATTGCAAATATGCATAAATATAAGTAAACGAAAATTTTTTTTAGTTTTTAAGAAAAAAATAAAATATTTTGTAAATATATATTACCTAAAGTGTCTTTTGAATCCGAAGATTGTGTAGAGTTGACAGATTCCCAGTCTTTAAAATAAAAATAGTTTTCATTTTCAATAAATATTTTTTTGCACAAAAAACAACACAATATTTACTTACCAAGTTAGATTTTTTCCACAATATGTTTTTATAATAAATTGTTGACTTATTTAATTTTTACTTCTTTACACCACGGCTTTTTATAATCAACTAAAGTTTAAAACGATAACACAAGTTAAACGTTGAAGTTGTTGTTGCAACAAATTTAAGAAAAAATGTCCACATATTCGTTAAAGTCCCGTTAATTTTCTTTAAAGCGTACATAGATAGAATGACACTTTACGTTATTTTAATGATAAAATCGTCATATTTACTTTTTAAAAACTATTTCTCTCTTTTGTAATTTATTTATGAACAATTTACGTTACATTAATGATAAAAATTATTTTATTTACAACAATGTTTTTTTGGCATATTTTTCTGCTCTTTTTCTTATGTTTTTCTCTCTTTTGGTTTGTTGTCAAAATAAAATATAACATTATATTAATGTAATAATTGTTACATTAACGATACATTTTCAAGCAAATTCTTTGCACTTTTTTTCTTAATAATGTCCCGTTATAACTTGTTTTGAAAATTGTAGTTTAAATAATGATTAGTTACGTTACATAGATGATGTATTCATTATATTTATGCCATCTATATAATTTTCCATTTATTGGATCCTCATTCTCATTATGTTTTATGAAACTTATGAAGATTTAATGAAAACTTACGTTGGAGTTACAATTATTACATTATATTTATATTGTGTGTATGTGAGATAACTTTTTTAAAGAATAAGTGTATTTTTTTGTATTTAGAATATCTGAATGAGAAGTTACATTACTATAATGCAATTTTGTCATGAAAGTTTACTCATAGTTACGAAATGACAAGAAAACTTCCATAGGAAGTTAACGTAAAATGACAAAAAGAATGACATTTGTCATATTATCAATGTAAATTGTACGTTACTAAAAACTCGTAAATTAAACAATAAAATCAATAAAAACTTTATGAATTCTATTCTTTTAATTAATAGTTTTACTTTTAATTTATAATCTGTACATATATTATATTATTTTTCTTAAAAAACGGAAAAAACTTTTGTCATTAAGAAATGTAAAGCTTCATTAATGCTACGTAAATATTTCATTGAAATTTGGCAGATGCTGTAATTTCTACAATTCAATACTTATTTCAATAAAGGTAACTTAAATTAATAGAGTTAAATAAGTGTAGCCCAAAAAGATAACCATTATTACTTTTTTCTATAATTATATGCCTTAAATCTTGCTTAAAAGTTTTTCATTGCCCGAATGCAATACATTTCTTAGCCCCAATGAAACTACGAATTGTCTAAAAACACCTGTCTTCCACGATTCATTGCATTAATGTAACTTCCATTACTATTATGCACATTTTCATTAAATGAATGAAACTTTTCGCTACATTAATGTAAGGGGGTCAACGTAACGGTTTCATTCCTGTTACGAAGCGTTTTTCTTTCAGTGTACGCATATAAAAATTTCTTGTTTTAAATGTGGTGAATTGGGCCATTTGCATAAAAATTGTCCAAAGAAAACTTCAGTTGTTGCAGTAGTAGCTGAATCTGAGGAAGATAAACCTGAAATTGGGACAGCTAATTTGACGACTGTAAATGCTTTACAAATGGCGAGTGTCGCTTTTATAGATAAATTAGGCAAACGCACTGACGTTAGTTTTAAAATTTGTTCTCTTCTTGATTCTGGTAGCCCGAGGAGTTTTATTAAATGTTCAGCTGTTCCCTTTCCGATTAAAAAGATACATAAACTTTCACAGTATCAGGGAATAGGTAATAATCCGCTTAAAATTTTGGATGAAATAGTTTGTGAAATAAATTTTGACAATGAAAAAATTTTTCATAAGTTCTGTGTATTACCTGATACTGAAATAAGTGTTCCATTATTAATTGGACGTGATCTTTTATATCGATTAAATATATTCGTACGTAAACTTTAACGAATTTATACAAAGAAAGAGCTACTGGAAACAAATAAAGAAAATTTAGTTAATAATATTAATAATTATATTCAAAACAGTGCGTTTGTTTGATATTTGGAAAATAAGAACTAATGATTGCAAAATAAATAAAATAGAACAAATAAAAGAATGTCGTTCAGATCACACTGTTACTGAATTATGTAATGATTTGTTTGATGATCCTGTGGTAAATTTTGATAGTTATTTAATTGATATAAAATCGATGGAATTAGTAGATAAAAATTTAAATGAGTATCAAGATGTCACTGTGGCTTCTAATGAAATGATATTTTCTGTACTACAACCTGGGTTTGGGGAAAATATAGATATACGGGTATGTTCTGTAAATCGAAATGAAGTGGATTTAAGACCGAACAAATTTTGAATACGATCCTGTAAAGAACGTTCATTTAAATATTACGTTTTATATAATTCACACATTGAGTACCAATTATATCTACAAGACCAGCTCTTAAAAACAGAAAAAACTACAGTAATTTTGTAAATAATTGAAATTAAAATCTCGTTAGATTTCAATTCCACTTCATTTTGATTTGAAGAACATGCCCGGTAGATCCACAATTGAGTGAGGAAAATGTAAAGAAACTTAGATCCATAATTGAAAATTCATACTGTGAGAATACCTTGTGATTCTAAAATGATAATAAATTTAACCGATGATACACCTTTTCATTTTCCCCCTCGTAGACTCTTATTTGTTGAGAAAAACGAAGTAGATACTATAATTAATGACTTATTAGAAAAAAATATAATTCGGCATAGTAATTCGCCATATGCATCTGCAACTGTGATGGTAAGGAAAAAGAGTGGTGAAGGAAGGTTATGTGTTGATTGTAGATTTTTAAATAAGAAAACAGTTAGAGACAACATTCCTTTGCCAATTGTGGAAGATTGTTTTGAACATTTTGAAGGGAAAAAGTATTTTACAGTTTTAGATTTGAAGAATGGCTTTCATCAGGTGGAAATGCATGAAGACTTGGTGAAATACACTTCATTCGTGACACCTAGAGGACAATACGAATATAGGAAAATGCCATTTGACTTAAAAAATGCACCAGCATTTTTTCAACGTTTTATTACTTATATTTTGAAGGATTTTATATCTTTAGGAAAAATTGTTGTATATGTCGATGACATTACAATAGCAACTTCTGATTTCGAAAGTCATTTGAAAATTTTAGAAGAGGTTCTTATGCGTTTATATTCAAGAGGTCTTGAGTTAAAGTTGAGTAAGTGTAAGTTTCCATACACCGGAATACAATTTCTAGGATATATTGTAAATTCTATGGGAATACGTCCGAATAGTGGTCATCTATAAGCAATAACAAATTTTCCACAACGTTAAAATATAAAACAATTGCAACAATGTCTTGGGTTATTCTCTTACTTTAGAAAATGTGTGTCGAATTTTTCAACAATAGCTAAACCGATGAATCGGTTTTTCAAAAACATCATCTGAAATTGAATCGAAATTACACAGCTTTGAGTTGGAAACATTAGCAATTGGCAGTGTTGGGCAAAATACATGGTTTGCGGTATTTAAAATACAAAATACAAAATACTTTCAGGTTATGTATTTAAAATACAAAATACAAAATATTTACAAATCTGTATGTATTTAAAATACAAAATACAAAATACTTCCATTTATTGTACGTATTTCAAATACAAAATACTTTCACGTCATGTACCTGTATGCATTTAAAATACGAAATAAACTATTTTTATTCAAACCAAAAAATAAATTAGATAAAACTAATAAACAAAACAATTGTTTCCTTTCATAAATATCAGATTTTTGAATGTAGCATAAAACAGTTTCTTGTTGAAGAAAAAATAAAACCTGCTGAAGAAAAAAATCTTTCTACAGGTCCTGATGAGCACAAACTTGTATTAAATTCTATTATACTCTTTTTATATTTAGATAGCTTTGAGGAAACTGACAAATTCCAACTCCAAATTTGATGTCCTAGATTCACCATTATCCCTATCTACGAAAACAACAAAATCATCGTCTTCTTTACTGGTGCTGATACGTTCTTTAGCGATTCTAGTTTTTGGTAGATCATAATGCAAACAATCTTCAATAAACTGAAAAATATATTTTGTAAACTATGTTTTTAAAATACAAAATACTCCCATTTTTATGTATTTAAAATACAAAATACTTACTGGACACGTATTTAAAATACA
The DNA here is from genome assembly GCA_949318255.1 of Pollenia labialis. Lineage (NCBI taxonomy): Eukaryota > Metazoa > Arthropoda > Insecta > Diptera > Polleniidae > Pollenia > Pollenia labialis. Next base: position 42,662,339 of record OX439143.1, on the reverse strand, counting down.
AAATACAAAATACTTGCACGTCATGTATTTATTGTAATGCACTTACTCAGGCTATACAGAAAAAACAAGTTAATTTGAGAATATCGAAATGGGTGTTTTCATTTGAAAACTACAGTTACAGTATAAGACATCGATGTGGAATTTCTATGGGTCATGTGGATGCATTAAGCCGTTGTTGTGTTATTGAATCTAAGGAGATTTATGAAACAGATTTGAATATTCAAATCACACAAAACATGGGACTGTCGATCATTTTGATTTAGTCGATGGAATTGTTTTTAAAAAAGAGGAGGTGAATGGTAAATAATATTATTCGAATTATACACGAGAAAATAGGTCACTTAGGTGTAAAAAAAACTCTTTAAAAACTTAAGCAAAATTACTGATTTCCAAAACTAAGGAAAAAAGTGGTTAATTTTATTAAAAACTGTGTAAAATGTATAATTTATTCACCATCTAGTTGTTCTAATCAGAGGTGTGGAGTCGTCCGAAAAAAGTACTAACTCCGACTCCGACTCCAAATGCTGAAATTTTTTAAGTGCCACTCCGACTCCGACTCCTATCTTGTTGCTAAATGTATATGAGACTCAGTGATGTTAACTTTTATTTTTTCATTACCGTACGGCCTTCTAAAAATTAGAGTTTTTGAGAAGCAATTACCGTACGCAAACATTAATGTGCTGTTTCCAAATGACAGGCGATTAATTATGTAGTAAAATTTATCAGGGATGTGCTGGAAATCGCAAAACGCAAGAATTTGGAAGTTGTTTTTAATAAACTTTAAACCTAATTCTTATAATTTTTGGTTTAAAATCCTGTTTAATAGGAAAATATTTGTTGAATATTTGTCATAAAATTCTTTTATTACAAAAATCTTATTTAAAAACGACTTTTTAAATTCTTCCCCTGTATATGAAAAGCACTCAGTCCATCGCCTGTCATTTGGAAACAGCACATAGGAGTATTCATAAACCATTTATTTAAATTTTAAATGTGTTTTAAGAAGATAATTTTTATTTTGGAATTTTTTTTAAATTTTTTATGCCGAAAAACTTTGGAGTTTGAGTCGCGAGTTTTTGTGGGTACTACGACTCCGACTTCGGCACAAAAACATCAACTCCGACTCTTCAACTCCGACTCCACAGCCCTGGTTCTAATAAACACAATTTGTATTGTATTCCCAAAGACCTACTCCTTTCCATACAATTCACGTTGATAACTTTGGCCCTTTACCTTCTATACGATCCGTTCGTAAACATGTTTTGGTTGTTGTGGATGGTTTCACAAAGTATTTGAAATTTTACCCTGTCAAATCAATAAGTTCAAAAGAAGTGTGTATGTCGTTACAGAAGTATTTTGATAATTTTAGTAGACCAGTACGTATAATTACTGACAAAGGTACTTGCTTTACTGCTAAAGAATTTTCAGAATTCCTTTCACAAAACAATATAAACCATGTACAAATATCAGTAGCTTCTCCACAGGCAAATGGACGGGTGGAAAGAGTTAATAGAATTTTAAAGTCGATTTTGGCTAAATTGACACACGCTGATTGGGTATCCAAATTAGTTAATGTTGAATATGCTCTTAATATAAGGCGACCAGATTTTGAAAATAAAAATAGAGGACAAAAAGAAAAAAAGTTAAAAATTTAAGATTTTTTTTACATATTTTACTGACAAATTTGCATTCGCACTTTCACATATGTTAAGTAAATTAAAAAAAAAATAACATATCCCTTAAAATGCAAACCTGTTAAATCCAATTTTTAAGTAAATGGAGATTTTGATGCCGTGTGGTAGAGAAAGATATTCCTCGTCGAACACCATGTAGTTTTCCTTTAATTTGAGTCTTGAAGTGTGTCAAATCAACTATATTTTTGGTTTTCCTTTCAAGCAGCAAATTGGGAAAAAAAAGTTTTCCTGTAAAATTTGTTGAAAGGGACTTAGTAGGTTTGCTTGCATATTCAGCCAGCGATATACATATACACATTTACGTTTACTTATAAATAAGTAAAATTACTAAAAAAAAAATAACGAAAATTAAAATGCATTGCACTAACTTATTCAAAATTGTATACTGCAAGTGAATAAGAGTTCAGTAGAAGTATGAAAAGAATAAGCACGGCCCGACATTTTCCATACGATTTGACAGGAAAAAACCGGCGATCGCCGTGAAATAAAATTTATTTTAGTTTATAAAAATAAAAACAAATATTGATTATGCATTTAAAAATAAAGAGGACAAAGATGACAGATTATGAAAAAAAGATGATAAAAGAGGACACAAATTTTATAGATGACAGCCAGTTAAAATAGATGATTGTCCTCTAAAAAAGAGTACGTATGGTCACCTTACTTAATAACACCATCCATTCAACAACACGTAAATCTCCATCAGTACTTTTATTTGGAGTTGAACAAAGGGGAAGGATTGTAGATGAACTGACAGAATTTTTGGAGAAAAAGACAAATGCTGAGGTAATTAATTTGGAAAAGTTTCGTTCAGAAGCATTGGCACATATAGAAAAGTCTCAACAGTACTGTCAAAACTATTTTATGAAGCATAGTACTCCTGCGAAAGAATTTAAGGAAGGAGATTTTGTAGTTATGGAAGATTTTAGTTCACATATAGGTAAAAATAGAAAATTATCAGAAAAATGTAAAGGTCCACTTTATGATCGGGTCGATCAAGTGTCAGGATGGCCGAGTTGTTAGAGAAATACTTGTCGTCAACTTAGTTTTTATAATTATTTAATAATCAAGTTAACCATTTTTGTTCGAGCTGATAAATGTCTAGTTTTTTCATTATATAATTTGATTTTATAGAATAAAGAATAATATATACATAAAACATATTATGTTTAATTTAGCCATATTATTTTCACCGACAACCATATTATGGTTAAATTAGTTCTCCATCAAGAAGCCGCAACCATATTATTGTTGCCCCCGAACATGTTATGTTAAAAAATAACTAAAATATGTTTAACCATTATTATAGCGTGGATGTTTTTCACCCATAACATGTTGCTCTTCAAAAAAAGGAAAACAAATTGCAATTTATTTCTGCCAAATTCGTTTGAATTGATTCAAATTTCATTCCGTTCTTTTTTACCGTGAAAAGAATTTTTTCAAAATTAAGCTAATTCGTAACAATTTAAAATAAAAAAAAGGATTCATTTACAGCTCTGATCTGGGGAACGGCAGAAGCCAAAGTTTTCAAATTAGGTATTGGCATATGGGTTTTCAATACACAACATCCGACAAAATGTGGGCAGTATTCAAGAAGTGGGATTGGTAATTACCATACAAATAAAAAATAGATTTCTGAATATCTGGAGAATCGAAACAGTAAACGTTTCAAAATTTCGTACAAATGGATTCGACCACAGAGCAGACAGAGGCGTCACGAGACAGAAAATATTGTATTTGTTTCTGTCTTTTTCTTCGAAAGCTGCCCTTTTTGCATTTTTGTTTTGATCGCGCAATTTGCGTTGATTGTGACGGCCTGTTTTATCACATTTCCACTTCACTACCATACAACGTTTTCTTTCTCTTTCTTCGAAAGTTGCCCATACAATTGATTTGGGCATTTTTCTTATGTCACTTTTTTCATTTCTGTATGCTTTGTGGCTTCGATGATCAATGCATGACATCTGGCAAAAAGTAGGCGGAATTGGAGAAGTCACCATAGCACAAAATACCGTTCTTTTTATCTGGAGAAAAGTAGGGCAAAAATTTACCAAATGTGATACACATATGTAGCTCTGTTGTTCCGTTTGATAGTCTGTGTTTGCAGGTGAGTGTGGTGTAAGATTTTGCATTACGTTAGTAAAGAGTAATAATTAGGTGAGTGTGGTCCAAGATTCTGGTACTGATTCTGCACAGCCGAATGTAGCACCTTATTTGTTTTAAAAAAAACTCGTTTTTAAAAAACACTTTTTTCCAATTTATGTCCATATAAATATGGATCTATCTATGTTACAAATACCCTATTCCGGAAAGCAGCTTGTATGGGGGCTATATGAAATTATGGACAGCCAGCTGGGCGGACATCGTTAGATCGACTCAGATAATGATTCTGAGTCGATCGGTATGCTTTAAGTTGGGTATAGGACCAAGGTCTTTTTACAACCAATCTGGCACCTCTTCTATACTCTGCCTGTATATTAGATCAAAGTGAAGGCGTCGTCACTATTTAGTGTCTGTATGGGTAAAGTGCGGTTTTTTCTCTGTTCCACTATGTGCTGCTATTTTTTTTTTTTTTTTTGTATTTTGTTCAGCTTTCGGGGTCCAAGGGGTACATAAAGACGATTTTATAATTATATTCATTAAACAGACATGTTCGCGTTTTTTTTAAGTAACTGATAGAATGATTCTTTGTTTGAGGTTTTATTTGTTTCTACTCTACTCTAAACTATTTGAAATGTCATGTTTTCTAATCAAATACATGCTATATACACAAGTTGCGGGTAAATACATACATATGTATTAAAAAAACTTACGTTTGTATGCAGTTGTCTTTTAATGTTAATAAATTATAAAAATTATTTTTTTAAGATGAGTTACGCTACTTTGAGTTGCTGAACATTATACAAATCTTTAACAATTTATAGGCAATAAATGGTAATCATTAGAAGGTTAATTCTTTTGGAATCCAGTTTTATATACACGAATTGGTTAAAAACGAAATCCTGTTTTTTTCAATGAAAAAAGACATTCAAACTAAAACAAAAATTTGAAGAAAAATCTTTAAAAATCAGATTCTTTTGAATAAAAAAACCTACATTTGTATGCCCACATGGGTTGCTTTTGTGATTATTCTCGGAGGGTCTTAAGGGTCTAACCCATCTATATGTCAAAACTTAGTCCTTTTTTTCAATATTTTAGTTTAACTAATATTTTTAAAATCTTTATTAAATAATACAGAAATTATTACTTATATGCCCGTAATTTCAACAAAAGAAATCTAGCTGTGTATAGAAATCTATGGTGTAAAAGCTGCCATATTTTAAAATAAAACTGAAGGTAAAAACATGTAGTCTAAATAAACATTGAAATAGGTAAAAATAACTGTGAGGTACGAACACGACCAGCTTTCTTTTTGTAGAAATTACGGGCATTAATACTATACCTAACATATTGTTTCAAAAATTGTAAGAGCCAATAGTTTAGCGTTTAAAATAATAAAGTTTTGATTTATCAACACACAACCAGCAATCGCTGTTCAAGATTCAAGAAAACTATAATGGCTTTTAAAATCTATTTCCATTTGTTTTTACCCAGGTCCCATAGTGAAAAAAAAATTTTAGAATTCACTGCAATTTCGTAGTTATTTTTTTAATTCCCTTTTCTGTTTATTACTTTTTGCAAAATATTGTAGATTATTATTTTAATCCATTGTAAAATATTTGTTAATTACTTAAGTCTGTATGTCGGTGTATTACATACTTTATTTATATAAAACTTTTGTTCTCGTGAAGGGTAAATTTATGTCTAACAACTATAATTTCTTTGTAAATATTTATTAAACTACACGAGCACATGCAATTGAAATTAATTTGAACAAAATTTCATTTCTAATTTTTTGTTTTAATTTTTCAAATGCAACAAAGGCTTACATACAATATTATCTATCTTTAATTTTTATCAAAAATTGTTTCTGAGCGAATAATTCTAATCATGCACTGAATACAGAACCCCTTTTCTCGCATTATAAACGTTTTATAATTTAAAATGTATGCTTTTTCTGAATAATCGAGTATATAAGTACATGCATATTAAAATTTTGTAAATTTCGAGAGAAGGGAGCATAGCATTACAAGCTGGGTATCCGCTAGATTATTAAAAAAAATTTAAGGAAATTTTGTTAAATTTCATTACTGTGTATGCAAATTCGGAAATATTATTATTATCTGTATAGACATTTTACTATTTTATACGAAACATTTTCACTGTTTTTTAGAATTTTTCTTGAAATTTCGCTTTTTTAATAATTTTTTTTTACGACAATAAAATAAATAAAAATTAACTTCTGCAAAAATTAATTTTCCAATTAATATAAAGAATATTTAAAAACTTGTATTGTTCCAGTTAAATGTTTTTGACTACGAGTCCTCGCTCGACATATTTACACAATAAAACGAAGACACGTTTTTATTTATTTCTTCTTTATTAAAAAAAAAGCTTAAAAACACACACACAGTGGATTTCAATTAACAATTAAAAATCAACAATATTTTATAGTTTGAAAACAAATTCGTATAACTTAAGCATTATGATTAGAAACCAAATAAGAAGTAAAATAAATGAATTGAAAATAAAAAACAAATTCTAGAGGAAAACAATTTAACTTAATTGATAATAAATATTGGGACTATGTAGACTAATTTCTAATGTTAATAACAATCAAACTTAAATATGATAAATAAAATTTAAAATTATTCCACATTAATCATTTAAATTTCGTAAACATTTAACGAAAAACTGTATTGAAATTTTTTTTAATGTGAACTTTTAATAAATGAATATACCCATTAACGTTGTTACTTATACAGTTTATTTATATATTGATAACAATTTCTAAAAAGTATTTAATGAAAACAAAGGAAATTAAATTTAATATCAAAATGTCTAGTACGACTTTGTCTGTGTAAACAATTACACTTCTCCACTCTAACAAAAAATAAAAAGCCTGATCCGGGTCATGTTATTTCATAATGAGGCAAATTTTTTCGTTATCAGATCTAAAAGTGAAGATACATGGATTTTTTATTTATTTCACCAACCTTTAATTGTATAAATCAAGTAGGCCCGGAATTGCAAATGGAAAATATTGGATTCGTTAGTTTAACAGCTCTCATTTCTAAAATATCGCGAGTCTGTGTTAACAGTGCTGCTATTGGTTAAGTTAACTGCTATTTGTGAGTTAACACCAAAATCAAACGAAGACAGTTCAATTTTAAATTATGCAGCGTTGGCCAGCTTATTCAAACCGTAGTAACACATTAAGATAAGGTGTGGGTTCCTAAAGTGTGCTAGTTAAGATTTTATAAAAATCTAATCGGTTGAAATAGGAGATCTTCTAATAACGCATCATTGTTGGAAACCATTAAATTTTGTGACCTTTCTGATCCCAGGTATTGATCTAAAATCAGATTTGGGCGGGAGAATAGTATTGGGCAAAAAAGATCGATATATGAAAATATCGATATTTAAAAAAAATTATCGATATATATCGCTGATATTTAAAATACCGATATATCGATATTGAAATACGACTATCGAATTCGATATGTTTTAAAGTCCGTCTTCATTAAAAACTCAACATTTTAGCCGTTTTTCAAACAATATGTTTTTTAAAGAATTGGCATCACTGCATGCATCATATGTTTTTTAAGCTAATATGAAGATCTAAAATGATTGGCATTTATAAAAAGAATTAAGAAAAAAGGGGGGGTTCACATTGCATATTTCTAATTAAAACAGTAAAATCCAACGAACTTGAAAATATTTATTTATTTTTGGAACAATATATATATATATATATTTGGAATAATAATAAGATTTGTGCATATATGTATATGAGCAACTTCAAAAATTTACGACACCTAGACATTTTTTTTAAATTTTTTTTTTGTCTGACATCAATGTTGATTTGCGTGTGTATAAACCGATATTTGAGCATGTGAAATCCGTTCGCGTTAATCATTTTTATCACACGGCGCAAATTTTTTTTCATACAAGGATGCTTTTTGAGGTTAGAACCATTTTGTTTCCTTCATAAAATTTTAAATCCTTAAAATTTTTTGGTGCGTTTTCAATTTTAGTATCAAGCTCAGTAAAGTCTTCTATTCGATGTACGTTTGAGCGGAATTGATACAGCGCTTCAGTTGTCACAAAGCGAAATGTGTTTGGAAAAAACTGCCACTGCACGCGCCAGGGTTGAAAAAAATTATTTTTTTTGCACTTTATCAGTTTAGTCCGTCGCGAAGAATCTACTTAGATACATAAACATGTTCTCATGACATGTTTTGATATAAAAAAAAGCTTAAAAATAAATTGTTTTTTGCAAAAATTTTCAAAAGTTCATAAAATTTTTGCGTTTAAAAATTTTAAAGTGCGTTTTCGTCTCGGAGGTGCCCTTTACGAAGTTACTCACATCACGCAATACACTAGCAAACTTAAAAGGCAATTCAGATTGTCAGACGCAAAAAAGATACATTTTTAAAAAATTTACGCTAATTTCTTTTAAGTTTGTGATGTCCGTGATACGTTATTGGTGCGCTGACACCAACTTGATACACCTCAAACTTTGTGAAATTACGCAGTTTTTTTAATTCTGCGCTTAAAACTCATTTTTATTAAACGGCGCAAAAACTCTATGTAAAATCTTCAAAAATTTCAAAATTCGGAAAATTTTGGTTTCAATTTAAAACACCAGGCAACTTTTCACCCAGCAGCGATATCAACATTTTTTTTAGTGGATATATCCTCCAAGTCTAGTGACTATATTTTGTATGGGTTTGGATCTGAAAGCTTAAAACTATTACAAAGCAAACGGAATGAATGAAAAAACTCTTGCAAGTTTCAAGTCGTTTTTTTAATTTTTCGAATTTTAGATGACCACCAATTCTTAAGGTGAGGACTTTTCAACGTAAAACTTTGCACGTCATATCCTTCAAGTATAGTCATCCAAACCCTGTACAACGTTTTTTTCAATTCATTAAACTTAACGAAATAATAGCCATAGTATGTCGGTTTCAGCAGGTGCTCAAAAAATTTGAAGTAGCCCATATTCATATATTACATTTATTAATTTGGTAATAGTTTCAGCAAAATACGTTCGATATATCGATATTTTTGAAATAATTAATATCCATACTCTTAAAAAAATATCGATTCGATATATATCGATATATTTTTATAATTTGCCCATCCCTACGGGAGGATGTAACACGAAAAGGTGAAATATCCTTAAGATGATCCCAAAACCCCCGGGGAGCCAATGGTTTGGATGGAGCCAACGAATCTTGCTGTGGATTGTTATTTTTGTTTAATGTACAGGGGTGTGCTGGAAATCGAAACCAAAATTAAGTTAAAACATAGTTAATCAAGTTCGCCGGATAGTAAAAATTGTTAGAATCCAAATTATGGTCTGCAGGATGCCTCGAAGCCATTTTTTGCGAAACTAACTAGACATATATTTACCCATTGATAAAAGACATAGCTCACTAGTTCCGTACTGTTCTAAAGAAGACGGCATAGAAAGCTTTTATTGATGCCACAAAGAATTTACTAACAGCCAATCCCACGATGTCACACGTTAACGTTCGCATAGAAAATAACATTTAAAACAGAAACAAATTTTAGAAATTGTTTTTGTTTTAAATGTAATGTGACCTTCGATAAAATTAAAAGTTGAACATTTGTAGAGTTGTGTTATTATAATGATTACACTAGCCAACAATGTTTTGGACTGCAGCAGCCAAATATATTTCCTAGGGTAATTTGGTGGGCTGAATTCGAATCTGTAATTGGTTTCGAGATACAAAAAATATGGTTTTATTAGTTTCTTACATACAAAAACCACTTGTTTATTAAAAAATCAATAAATTTTCAAAAGTGAATGGCGTTATTTGAATGTCGTTTGCATTTTGTTGGTTCGGTTTCACATATTAAAGTCCAGCAATAGTCTCCAAGCATGATTTGGTCTCAAAATCCTTGATAAATTCTTTCAATTTTGATTAAATCGGTGAGCACGCTCCCCTTGTTCGCGCTCACTGCACCTAGTTATTTGTTTTTAAAAAAAAAAATCTAAATGCGAAAAAAAATATGCAAAACATAATCGGTTGTCTAAGTTTCTGACTGCAAAACCAAAATAATGTAAATATGCATATTTTTTAATGATTCTAATATTGCATATCCTTTTTTCCAACCAAATATTCACCACAAACAAAGCAAAAATAGCTTGAATCAGTAACACACGATCTCCCTGACATGCTTAAACGCTACTATTATGAAGATTTAGAATGAATGTGGCCTTCTGTCGAATAAATAATTGTGAAATTGTAGTGTCAGTATTGACTGTTTTACAGTATTGCCAGCATGCGATAAAAATGAACAAGACATGATAGCCCAATTTGTATGCCAGATTCGAATTCAGCGTACTCAGATTAGTCAAAAACATGCTTCGTTTCTGCAGTCAATTTTTTCGCCAAATTTGTGGACCAGTGTAATTACTTAGACTATTTCTGGCTATTTTTCATTTAATAATATTGAGGGGAAATAAGTGATAAGAATTAGTTGAAATTCATCTAGAAACCGCACAATAAAAATTTATGGTATGTACTGTCGATTTAATAAAAAATATACGCATTTGCTTGGAATTATGAATGTTAAGATTTGCTAGATTTTTACTAGAGTATCTTTTCTAAAGTACCGACTAACAGCAGCCGTATTCTGTAATTCACTTAGCTAAAGCTAACTCTCCATCGCTACAATTCCTTAGATAATACAAAATTTAAAAATTTCAGCGATGAAATTAAAAGCTAAAAAATTAGTATTGAAATTATTTTGTTGAACTGTTTATGGGTTTTAAACCAAATTTTGATATTTTTAATTAGGCTAAAGTTTATCAAATTTAATTTTCATTAATTTTATGAAGAAAGGAATTTTACAACATGAAATGAACAAGATTTGTTTGAAGTGCTTAAATCCCAATTTTTATTCTTGATAAAAACACTGAAATTTATTGTTGAAGGGATAAGCTATTCCTATGCGCATTTCACTGGTGGCTTAGGCCAGATCGTCAAGAAACTTCATCCAAAGATTTTAGAAAAACTACAATCAATTGTAGTGGGGAATGTAAGAAAAAACAAACTCACTGTTTATTTTTGTTTAAGCTTTGATATTGTCACAAGTAAAGCTGTTGCTTATAATTCTTATTCACTTAACAGTTTTATTTGTTTAATATTATTTTTTTAAATCTATTAAATTTATTGGCAGTTAATGATTGCCATATTCATTTGTGTTTTATAAATACCCAAATAAATTCCCAAAAAAGGAATATACCTTGTAGTTACCCGGTATTTACCCAGACATCAGAAAACTCGCATCTATAAAAATATTGAAAATTCAATTTTGTAATTTTGTGTTTTTACAAAAAAACATTGAAAATTAAATCATGATCATAATTTACGTTTTGCAAGTCGATTATAAACGCCATCGTTATCGCATTAAAAGTTCTGCAATCACGATTGAAAATCTAAAAATTTGTTTCAAGCTAAGTTTTTAATTCAAATCAGTTAAAAACCGAGGGTTAACACGCCCATTATATAATAAGCATTCTCGGTTATGTGAGTAATTTGAGGAAATCACATTCGATTTAGATCTCACTTTATAAAATCATTATTTAATTGCTATAAACCAAATTAAATCAATAATAATAATACATACATATTAAAAATAAAAATTTTCTTCTACATCCGGATGTAAAGACAACAACACTTTACAATTTTCTTTAAAGTTCTTAGACAATTTTAAGACAAAATCAGGGTATTTTTCTAGGAAATATTGTAAATAAAATTTTAGTTAAAGTCTGTTCACACTTAACAAATACAAGACGAAAAAGTTATATATAAGCGTGACTACTAAATTCATCAACCATTAACAATCTTTTTAAAAATTTTTATTACTTTTTAAATATATATTTTTAAGAAAAATCGTAGTAGTCATACAAATGTGTTAAAAATATATATGGTTACTTGTGGGGCGTTAAATATTTGTTAAGTGTGACCATAGCTTAGCATACAGGTTAAAATTGTAAAACAAACTAATAAAATTTGTATTTGAAATTTGTAGTTTATGGGAAAAAATGACGCCATTCATATGATTTTTTGTTGATGATTCTATTGATGTCATCTTTTTTAAAATTACTTTGAAATTTGCCGTGTTTTTATTTTATTAATAAAATAAGAAATTTTGTGTTTATTTTATTTTTATTTTTTTTTTGTCTGATCATGGCGGAAACTTAGTCATTACATTTTCGTATTTTAGTTGCTGCTGCTGTCATTTCATTTGTTGCAATTAAGTACAAATATCTACCTACAGAGTGTGAGTAAAAGCAAAATCTAATAGAATAATTAATAGAAATTATCATATGCAATCTAGCGTATGGGTGATTCCATAAACAAACAAATGTATCTTTTTTATTAAAATAAGAATATCTTTTATTTATTGAAATAAGCACAAGTTCTTATTTTTTAAAAAAATTTGTATATTGTTTAATATATATTGCACAAGTGTTAAAAGTGGGCTCACCCATAATAATTTGTTTTTATATTTAGTTATGTTTTTCACTGTACGTCCAAATTATAAAGAAAAATGTTTATATATGTATTGTATAAATTGCGCAACTGCAAATAAAACAACAAGTAAGAAAGTATAGTCGGTCGAGCCCGACCATATGATAGCCTACAGTACATGTTGGGCAAAATATATTCATTGATGTATTTGAAATACATAATACATTCAATTAGTGTGTTTAAAATATGTCGTGTATTTCAAATACAAAATATATTTAGGTGTGTATTTAAAACACGAAGTACAAAATCCTTTTATTTTTTTTATTTTAAATCAATGTACAATACATGTCGCTAGCTTAATATTGCAAGGTGTATGTGCAAAAACAAAGATATGGTGAAATTAAAGTTTTTTATTTCTTATTTTCATTCAACTATTTCCAAATAAAGTTACGCAACAAAACTTAGTTAAACTGTTATTAGGAAATAAGTGGACTGGATAATAAAAAATAAATTATGCTCCTTTATTCCTTTCTAAGAAAATATTAGACTTCTTTTTTAATATTATTATTTATTTTTTTTTTTGTGTTATTTTTTACAATGCCCAAAAAAAAAGAACCTTTAGCACTAAACAAGCATCATCTTCTAAGAGAATAAATGAAACAGGATAAATAAATCAATATTCCTACGGGTGCTTATGAGCACAAACTGGTATTAAAATGTAAAAATACATTTTTATTATGAATTATTATTATTGAATTCTCATCTGTCGTAATGCTCTCTGATAACAAGTGCACTTCAAACTTGGGGTGATTAAATGTTTCATAAAAACAATGTAATCTTAAGATGTATAAAAATGTGTTTCATAACAACAATGTAATCTAAAAATGTAGCCCAAATTTAATCTAAATATGTAGCCATTAGTTTTACAACTACTACGATTTCCTCTTAATGTTACAGGTTTATAGCCAAAAAAGGGTTATTTTTACTTAACTTATAAAATAATTTATTTAATAGAGCCTAAGTCCTTGAAGCCATGTCCGTGTATCTACGTTAGTCTATAATTTATAATTATTTTCTAATGTTACAAATAAATAAATAAATAAATTTATCAGCCTTTTTACCATTTCATTTTGTCTGAGAGTTCCTTAATTTTTTTTGTTCGGCCTTAAATCATTCTTTTTCGATAGACTGTTTTAAATATCGCCTTAAAGTTGGGATTAAGTCAATTCATTTATTTTGGGATTTATTTCATTGGGAGTTATTGCAGCACTGGGAATTTTTGTTTGCACCTGGGACCTATTCCGCGGAGCCAATCTACGACCAATATTTTAAGGTGTTACAATCACCCGTTCAAACGCATAATACCCTCTTAACTATTGTGGTGTTAGTATAATGATCGTGTATTTTGTTAATGCATTTCAAATTCATGTGCTTACATACGTAAATTTTTAGAACGCAATTACTTGTTTCAAAGCTAATTATACCCGTATCAAAGAAATTGACAATAAATAAATACAAAAAGATAGAAACTAAAAAATAAATCTGTTTAGGAAATTAAAATTTTGTTTTTGAAAATTTCGTAAAAATGTATAGTTAAAGCAGTATTTGCAGTCTTTTGTTGCGATTTTGCAAAAGCCGTGATTTTTATGCGTAAATTAGTTTACTGAAATTTTTGATTTCAGAGATTTTTGGATTTTATAGGTTTCTTTAACTTTTGTGGATTTAATTTAAGCCTTTTTCTCGTTAAATACCTTCACATAAGAGATTTTGCAGGTCTCTCGCTTTCAGAGTTTTATTATCTGTTGATTAGTCCTCGTCCATACTATGAAACATTTGCCTCGAAACATTTCAGTTTAATGGTGAAAAGGAGAAGGTGTATGGAAAAGTGTACTTTGTTTCGTGTACAAGCATTTTTTTTATGAAACAAAATGAACAAAAGTTTCTGCAGCAAATATTTCATAATATAGACGAAGATTTAGTTGTTATTTCTCCTAAGCAAATCTACTGCTTCTTTTCTCGGTTCACATTATGCAAGTTTTCTTTCTTAATTTGTTTTCTAACTTTTTGTTAGACTTTAAAGAATAAAATTAAACAATTTTTTAAAGGAATTTTTACACACATATTTACTTTAACATAAACAAAGAGAGTTGTCCTGGCTATACATTTTTTTGTATGAAGTTTTGCTATTTAAAATATTAAGGTGTATATCTTTTGCTAAAATGCAAAAAGGCGTAACTAACAAAATTTAGTTTTACAGGAGAAGAAAAAACTTTGTAAAATAAAAACAAGGACATGTCAGAAAAACTTGCTTTGACAAGTCTTCCATTAAATTTTTCAATCTATTTTCAAAGAAACCCATTTTATTCTATTTTGCTAGAAAACAATGTGCAATTACGTCGTTTTACATTTATCAAATAAACTTACATCTAGTTACGTCCCTTTGTTTATTGTTAATAAAAGCGTCCTTTTTGATCGCAGAAGTGTAACATTTTGTCAAGACCTGTAGTTTAATGGCATTCATAATAATTAATCAAAAACACCATTTTGAATTTGTTGTTAGTTACGCCTTTTTGCATTTTAGCTAACGATATATAAAAAACGACCAGCCAAACATAATTTTTCTGTTTTGACATTTTTTAAAAAGAAGTAAAGTGGGGTACAAGGCCCATCTATCAGGTCTGCTTACTTGTACAAAAACAAAAAACGATTCTTTTTAGTTGTCAAAAATTAAATTTATTAAAAATTACAAAGCAAAAGGAAAAAACGTGTATGTGTGGCATACCATAAACGTTAACAAACGTATATGTACATGCACATGTAAGCAAAATGTAAACAACTTTTGACAACTTAAAATAACATAAACAATGATCATCAGGCTTCTTGCGCAGACCTTTTCAATGGGCCTTGGTGGGGTAGCTATTATTTTTCCAACTTTGTTTTGTCAAATTTTAGTTTATACATATTTTAAAAATGTTAAGAAAACTTCAGCTTAGAAACCGTTACGAAAATAAAAAAAAAGATTCGCCATGTTCTGGAAACCAAATTCAAGTGAGATTAAAATCGAACAAACTTCGAAAACGATCCTGTTTCGAAAGTTTTTACTTTGAGTACTACTTACATACATACATATATTTGCCAAAACAATTCTTGAAATTAGGAAAAACTAGTTGATATACATACATATTTGAAAAAATATTGAACCGAAACTCTTCCCATCGATTTCAATTTTACTTGATTCCGATTTCCAGATCACGGCCATATATTTTGAATTTAAAATTTAGCAAAACTGAATAATTGTCAATATTTTCAATCTAAAAAAAATACAATAACAAAAAACACTGAACAAATATTTTGATGTAAGCAGCAGTGATGCAACACATGACAGAGGAACTATCAATAGGATCATATTCATGTTCCGAATAATCTGGAACGCCTTCTGCTGCCGGGTTACCGGCGTCTGCTTCTTTTTTTGGCGGCTTATCTTTTGCGGGTTTATTTATTGGCTTCGCTACCGGCATTGGTTTGTCGGGATATTGAGCTTTATGTTGTTTCCGAACATCAGCCGACCCGTCCCGCTCATAGTGTAGTAACTCTGGTTCTCCTCCACAGTTATCAAATACCTCATTACCTTTGCCATCATATGGTATGAGCTCAAGTTTACCCGAAACATCATATTTCTCCTTTGATGAGCATAGAAATTTATATTTCGGATCCGTTCCGGTAGTGCATTTCGAAGCAGGATTTTTACAACTGTTGTATATAGTGCTTTTGCCGATATTGGTTGTTGGGTAATTGCATGACAACATGACAGCGTATTTTTTCTTGTCGCCTACAGAAAATGTCGCACAAGTGCAGCCAACTCGGTTGTTGCGTTCATTTAAAGATGTCAAAAAGTGGCCCACCGTCCTAAATGTAAATTTCAAATTAAAAAAACAAGCAAGAAAGTAAAATCGGTTCCAGCCCGGCCATATGATACCGTATACCAATCACTGGTAGGGCAAAATGCTTTTAAAGAGTGGGTCCTGTTAAGATCCAACTATCAGGCATGTTCTGAAAATCATTTTTTGTGGAAGTGATTTGAAATCACAAGAAAAGTGTTCTGGACAAAAAAACGTTTTCCATAATTGTGATTTTAAAACGTTCAGCTAAGTGGCCGCCGATTTAAAATTGCATGCTTATTTTTTTCCACCATTTTAAACCAAGTTAAAACTTTTGTGGTTTTCAAAACACCCTTAAATAATAATTGTGATTTTAAAATCACAAGTGATTTGATATTTTGTGATTTTCAGAACAAGCCTGTAAAAGCCTTACATAACAAACTTTTTAAGCTTTATCTAAATTTGAATCAGAATCATTTCTGACAAATTTTGTGGCGATATCAAAATTTATACGAAATTTATTTAAGTAAAACTAGTTTAGAGAGGGGATCCAAAATTGGACCTATGTCAAATTCATGTACAGGGGCCAATTTATGGCATTCGATCGAAATTTTCATCCGATTTTTAATTTTAAATTTGTTTTAAAATACTATTATTTGAAATCGTTCGAAATTTGCTTTTAAACTCTTTTATAATTTTGATCGAATTCTGTAATTTTGCTCCAGTATTTCTTCATAATTATTTGGTTTTTTTTCAATTGATGGGACGTTTAGTGAATATTATGGTGAAGGATATTAAAATAGAACTCAATTTTAATACAACTCCAACTTACCACTCTGTTTGGTGATAAAAAGAATTTATCATATCCATGGGAGTATAAGTATACTCCAGATACCATAGGTATGAAATGACATTAATGTAAGCTGCGGCACTATTAGGTTTCCCACTGTATGTAAAGAGGCCTAGATTTTGTCCGGAAAAGGGATATTTTGGGGTATTGCGACATTTGTCGTGAGCAAATGTGCAATTAGCTGTGTGTAAGAAAGCGGTTTTTTCAAGCTCCTTGTCCCAGGTCACAACACCATGACGACAACCCGGCCCTAGGCCATGGTCCTTGTAAAGACCACCGCATGCTACATAATTTCTTTGCACATTGTGAAAATCCAATATAAGTTGTTTATCTGATTCTGTTAGTTTTATAAGGGCCACATCGTCCGGACATGGAGGAGATTGGAATTTCTAAATTAAGTGAACTACATATGTACATATATTTATCTCCTAAATTGATTTCTTTTGTCTTACTCCATCATGTAAAATACCATCACGGCATCCGGAATGAGCACCATCACCACCCATATATCGACACAAACCTGGTTGACAGTAGTCCGTAAAGACATCACTCGCTATTGATATCGAAAATAGGAGAACTATGTGAAAAAATAAAACGGTATCGATTTTCATGGTTTAAATTTATATTTTATAAAATATGTAAAAACAATTAATAAAACCTGGGTTACCGTATATTATTTATTGCTTTATGGGGGACGAAACCCAATACATTGAATAACAAAACTTGTAATTTTCATGACTACAAAATTTACAAATTAGAGAATAAAACTAAAAATCGCTAAAAGTGAAACTAAAACTAAAAAAAAACAGCAAAAAAGAAAGTGTCCAAATCAAGGCCCATTGAAAAGGTCTGCGCAAGAAGCCTGATGATCATTGTTTATGTTCTTTTTAGTTGTCAAAAGTTGTTTACATGTGCATGTATACGTTTATGGTATGCGACACATACACGTATTTTCCTTTTGCTTTGTATATGGCGTAGTAAATTTTTGACAACTAAAAAGAATCGTTTTTTGTTTTTGTACAAGTAAGCAGACCTGATAGATGGACCTTGGTCCAAATCAAACATTAAAAAATAAAGTTGGGCCCTCAAATCAAAGAAAATCAAGTTAGAGTCTAAATCTTTGCTAGTTTGTTTTGTGAGCTTTATATGGAATCTATAATAAATTATGAACCAATAAAACATGACCTAACAGTATTATGTTGTTGTTGTTGCAGCGAGACATGAAGAATAGTAGAAGCAGTGCTGACAATCCTTGGTCGGTGTTCGTTGAATTCCGAGTAGTTCCGGCGCGTAGAACCGATTGTCGAGCCTCACAATATTTAATAGTTTCGGTTTAAGGCGTATTAAAGTCTCTACCTTTGTTAAATTATGGGCTTATCAAAAAAAAAACTTCATCTTCGAGATCAAAATCGCAAAAAACTTTAAAAAAAGTCGATTTTGGTTACCTTTTTCCCCCTGTTTAGGTCCATAGGTAGCAAACCGTTCGAAATTCAAAGAAATGTACCTAAGATCTCAATAAACAACTTTTTAGAGCATATGAACTTTCTAGGAATGTCTCTTAACACCGTTTAGGTAGCATAATATCTCAATGTTGAAGTAAAGAAAAACCCAATTAATTCCGAACGGTTTGCAAGATATGAGCCTGAGAAAATGATCACCTTTTTGCAAAAATGACCCCGAGGCCCCAAGTCTTTAAGGCCCATAAATTAAAAACTGCATGACTTTGGGCAAAACTGGTAGACACGGGTCTATTTTTTTGGTCCTTTATGGTTATTTTTTATCCGTATATGGTTATTTTTCCATGACTTAAAAAATTACACACAGTGTAATCTAACGAGTCTTTCATGTCAAGAATCGTATGAGACTCATGTAGATATTCTCTTACATCTCGTGAATTGCTTGCCGTATAATTTCTGAAAATTTGATTTATACAGAGAGCCGTAACTGGTTCATTCGATGATGGTTTGACGAATGATTAACAAAGTGTAACATTGCTGTTTTTGTACTCTGAAAATAATCAAAGATTTTCTTAAGACTTGCATATTACAGCCGTAGCAAAACAAAAGCGGTACGCGCTTTCTAGTTTTTGAATTGGAATAACCGATTTTCACAGCTCGTTTAGTAGTGAAGTTTACAGCTATTGTTATTAATGGCAATTTAGCTATTTTTTGGTCAATCTAGCGTTTTTATCTCTACTTTTATTTAAAATTTATGTGTTTTATTAAACAAGAAAGCTATCACTACTGTTCGTGACACAACGTTGAAGCTCTTGCTTTGGTATGTCATATCATCGTTAAAGCTAAGCGAAAGAAAACGTTCCGCCTTCCGCTCTTGTTAAGATACGGCTGTTAAACTTTCCATGATTAAAATACGAAATTGTCAGGAAATGTAATGTTTTATTCAGACTTTGGAGACTGAAAAAAATCGTCACTTTTTCGAAAAAAAATCAGCAAATCGGCACTTTGCTAATTTCGGAACAAAAAAATCAAAATGACGATAAATCGTCAAAACTGGCAGTCTTGATTGTATATATTTTTGAAAAACTTATAAATTATACCAAGGCCCATCTATCAATGGGCCTTGAATTATACTTGCTTGTAATTCAAAGTTTATTTTTAATTGTTTTGTTTGAATAAAAACTGTTGAACTGCTTGTTTTCAAGGCCCATCTATCAGGTCTGCTTACTTGTACAAAAACAAAATACGATTCTTTTTAGTTGTCAACAATTTACTACCCAACCCAGCTAGCATAGGCTGTTTGTTTGACGATTATGTTTAATACACAACTCCCAAAAGAATCTTCTGATGATTATCTGACGAGTAACAAAAACAAAAACATATAAATTTTTTTTATTTATTTTTTTTTTATTTATTTTTTGACACGCTCGTCTTTTAATCTTGGAATGAACCTTTTGCGACTCTCTGTAAGAGTCGTATAACAATTACTGAGCTACCTAAATAAGAGCGTTTTTGAAAAATGAAAATATTATTGTCAATACAATTTCAATAAAACAAACCGGCCTAAGGACC
This sequence comes from Pollenia labialis, assembly GCA_949318255.1. Lineage (NCBI taxonomy): Eukaryota > Metazoa > Arthropoda > Insecta > Diptera > Polleniidae > Pollenia > Pollenia labialis. The sequence goes on along the minus strand of OX439143.1, from coordinate 42,642,275 downwards.
TGAAAAAAGGATTTTTCCGACTGGATGGTGTTGATTTCGCGACCTTAAGGTTTGTTTTATATAAATTGTATGAAAACTAGAAGTTTTGACATGAAAAATACGCTTGATGCCCTTAATTAGGTAGCTCAGTTATATGGCTGAGCATTTTACGAGTTGTAAAATAATCCCAAGGTGAGTCTCATACGACTCTTAGCATGCTTTTTGAAAGACTCGTTAGATAATCTCAACATACATCATAAACGATTCCCTTTATCTATATCTATACTAATATTATAAAGAGGTAATGTTTGTTTTTTTGTTTGTTTGTTTGTAGAAAGTAATCTCCGGAACTACTCATCCGATTTCCAAAATGTTTTCAGCAATGTTTAAAGTGTTCCTCCAGGATGGACATAGGCTAGGTTTCATCGACCACGCCCACTTCTACGCCCACTTTTTTTCAAAAAACGTAAAATTCAAAAATCTCCAAAACCACTAATCCGATTTTAAAAATGTTTTCACCAATTTATACTTGGAACGATCCTTCAGGGTGGAAATGTGTTGGGTTTTATTGAACACGCCCATTTCTCCGCCCACTTTTCGCAAAAAATGTAAAATTTAAAAAACCTATGAAACTACTCATTCGATTTTAAAAATGTTTTTACCAATTTTAAGAATGGTCCTTCAGGGTGGACTCGAGATAGGTTTCATCGGCCACGCCTACTTCTCGACCACGCCTACATAAAAAAATTTGAGTTAAAGTTATAAGCAAAATTTTAAAATTAACGTTTAGAAAAAGGAATAGGAAAAAAACTATCATAATAAACTTGGCAGCACTTTTTATAATATCTAATAAACTACTGAACCGATCGTCATCAAATTTTCACAGAAGGCTACTGTTCTCAATTAATGTGTCGTTGGGTTCAAAAAGGTGTGATTGGAAAAAGGGGCGGTGCCATATTTTTTCGTGGATGCCAATATTAAACATCGCATATTTTAAGAGCCGCTACAAGCATTTTGTTGAACTTTTGGTAGTAGGATCTTCTGAGCCCCAAAATTCAAATAAAATAGCATCGGGGGAAGTGGTGCTCCCATAGGACTCCAATGTTTAATATCGCATATCTTAAGAACTGTTATAGTGAGAACGTTCAAACTTTGTAGAAGTCACTCTTATGGTATATTACACTTTTGAAAATAAAAATAAAGCGGGTAGGCGCAGGGGGATCAATACCTCCCATATGATGCAAATATCAAATATCGCGTTACTGAAGAACTATGATAGCAAGAGTCTTCAAACGTGGTAAAATCCACTATTATGGCAAATTTTAAAAGAAAAATGGGCGGGGAGGGAGAGCAATACCCCCATAAAACGAAACTACTGAATGCCACGGATGGGGGTAGCGAAGCACACCGGGTTAAGCTAGTGATTAATAAGAGCGTCTTTCGCTGCGTTATGGAAGAATCTCTCATACGAATCAGCACGTGTAACAATTTCTCCCGTGCGAGGAATCGTCTACAATTAAAAAATGAGCTCGTCGACGATCAAAAACACTCTTTGTGAGATTCCCAGTAGACTCCTAGACGATTGAAAAAGCTAGCTGGGAATATACAAAGCAAAAGGAAAAAACGTGTATGTGTGGCATACCATAAACGTATACATGCACATGTAAGCAAAATATAAACAACTTTTGACAACTAAAAAGAACGTAAACAATGATCATCAGGCTTCTTGCGCAGACCTTTTCGATGGGCCTTGCTTGTTTTGCACAATACAAAATTTTATTTTTAAACAAAAAATTAAATTACCTCTGATTTGTAACATTTAAAATTTGACAATGTTTGTAACGATTTTAACGAGTTTTGTTAAAACTTTTGACGATTTTTTAAGAAAAAAGCATAACAGACCTGATGGTAAATTATGAACAGATCTTCACAACATTTAGTGGCTTGATTTCCAGTCTTACGAAATTATGATAAACCAATGTTTACTACAATCAGTACGCAGCCCGAAAACCCCCTATTTTTCACTACGTGTAAAAAAAATTGTCTACAAAAATCCCTACAACTTTTAAATGATAAAATATCAATACAAATAAAACCATTTACATTAATGTACTTATCAGCAATAGTAAATTTACCCAAAAATTTTAGTTTTTCACTTTTTGGAAAAGATCAACAAATAATATTCATATTTATTTTTTTTTTTATTTATTTATTAATTGAATTGTTCCATACACAAGACTAAGAGTCTTATTTTGCAGCATGGAACTGAGAATATGTTAAACGTTAAATCATTCATTAATTAATAACTTAATAACTAACTACAATTTTTATATAAGTAATCAAAAAACAATTTAATTTAAACAATAAAACAATAAACAATAAAGAAAATAAAAATTAAGATAATTTAATTTAAATATTTAAAAAGCATAAAACAATATATTTTAATAATCAAAAATTTAGATAATTTTATATATTTTAATCTCAAGTAATAATGTTTCAAAGTGCTATGCTGAAAACAGTTTAAAAATATTTTCCCTGAATTTTCGTGCGTTACTTAAAAGTTGCATGCTATATGGTATAGAATTCCAGAGAGATACTGCGAATATGTAGAAATGCCACTCAGAAATTAAACTTTTATACCCGAACGATCTAATTCTTTTCCCTCTGCTTATGTCAGAAATACAAAGTTTACCGTACAAGTGCTCAGGTTTGTGGGTATATATTATCTTATGTAAAAAAACTAAAACTCTCATGTTCAGCAGATTATCTAAGGAAAGGCCATAAAGCCGAGATGAATACAAAGAAACACTAGAACGCCTTTTAAGTCCATACACGTACCGTACAATATTGTTAAACGCAACGTTCAATTTCGCCTTACTAATCGCATCAGATTTAGCAAATAGCTCACAGCCATACAGTAACACTGGCATCAGATAAGTTTTAGCAAGAAGCATTCTTATTCTTAAAGGTGTACAATGCTTATCTAACCATGCTTTTTTGTCTACTTTTAAGTTGTGAAACGATTGGTTTAAAAATTCGAAAATGTAAAATTAAAAATTGTTTTGCTATTTAATACTGAAAATTTTTAAATTTTGATACTTATACAGTATTCTTGAACAAGTGCGATATATAAATTTCATTTAAAGTTGTTCCCAGCTAGCATTTGGGTATTTGGGTAAAAACAACATACATTAGTCTTCTCAGATTACTTTTTATAATTAAAAACTGATTTATCACTTGAGCGATTGGAAAAGGATTCATATATGATTCATTGCCGATCAAATTCAAAGATTGGCTAGAAAAGATGCTCAAAAATTATTATCAATGGTTTTAAAGAAACCTTTCGCTATCTGTACCGGCATGTGGTAGTGATGAATCAAAGATAGATAGTTTTGACTAAAGGGGGGTAATAAAATTTTCAATAAAATAGTGACTATTCCCTAAAACTTTTTGATTTCCATCTTTAAAAAATTATCTATTCATTGCTCTAAAAAATTCAATTCACAGCATTCCATTCGTGTAAAAGAAAGTTTCACAAATTTACCTTAAAATCAAAGTTAAAATGGCGGCAAGCGATCACTTAACGCTAGGTCTCCACGTAGCAATTTTTTTTGCTAAGCACAAACAATAACGTCGGCAGAACCATGGCGTAATAATTGCTGACTATATTGCTGGAGAACACGTGAAATTGCTTTGCCATAAAAAAACGTACAGAGAAATTAAATGTCAGATAAATAACAGCTGATTTTACAGCAGATTGCTAAGCAATAATTGCTCTAGCAATAAGAAGAGCAATCATTGCGCAATGGATTGCCACTCATGGCAATATGCGGTGTATACGCCGCAAATTTTATGGAGCAATCAAATTTGACGTTTGCCGCAATAAATATTGCTACGTGGAGACCCGGGGTAAAGAAATTTAACAATTTGTTATGTTGCCGTTTAAACAATTTATTTTGTATGTTGTCACAAATAGAAAAAGATTACAAAATATATAAAGTTTTGCCACATTCTTTAAAATTCCCTACATTTTAATGATTTTAATAAATCTGTCCTGTTTTCCCTACGACCATTTTTTTAAAGAAAATGCCTACATATAACAATTACTGACTACAATTGCATAATTCGTAACGGTTTTTATTTCTTCCTCTTTTTTTGCCAATCCGTATTCGGATTTTAGCGATCATACAATTATTAAGTTAAACCTTTCAAGCAACAATAATTTAATATTGTTTTCTTTATTCAATTATAGAGAGTTTTCTGCTTTTGCTTGCCCTCAGAAGACTTTTTTCGTTTCCTTACAATTCTTGTATGTATTTGCTTCCTTCCTCCGGGACGTTTTTCTTCAATTTTAACTTTTAAAATGGCTTGGGGAATTCTATACTTTCCATTTTGCATTGTGTAACACAAAAAGATGTCTTCCGTATTTTTATTTTTCTTCTTATTTCACGTACGACATTCATACGTCTTAGCACTTCTTCATTCGAACCGTGGTCAGTCCATGGGCTCTTTAATATTCTCCTTATTTTAAACGAATTTAATCTTTTTTAATCAGACGCCTTTATCGTCTATGTTACTATTTGTAAAAAGGCGTTTCTGGCCATTTAAATCCTAAATTTTGGGTTACTTTAGCAAAAGTGTTCCTTTATAACTTCTTTATATATTAAACAAAAATCGGTGTTTTATCTCAAACTGCACCGAAGTTATAGCAAAATATAATTTATTAAATCTGCATATAAGGGTACATTTTGAAAACTTTAATCGCATTTTGCAATGTTTGATATTTTTTGTGATATGAGTATTGCAAAATCGGAAACGATTTCTAAAATTTAAACAAGAATATCTAAAATCGCTTAAACATTTTTGATTATTCCAAAATAGTGCACGAATTAAAAATAGAGTGATAAGAGTTGAATCGATCCAAGACATAAAAGAAAATTCATATGGGGGATTTCATGTCAAGTGACCCAATTTTTAAATCGATGTCTTCCGATTTGGATGAAATTTGCACCAAGGTTAGTCCTATTGGATAGTAGTTTAACACAAAAAAAAAAATTTTTTTTCAAAAGATTAATCAAATAGCTGTCTAAGCTACTTGGGACAAATTTGTCTAACACCAATAAATTACATGGTTGAGAAGAACAACTGTATGGCCAAAAGGTCAAACTTTGACCCCTACTATCTCAGAAACCTTTTGACCGATCTTGTTGAAAATTTGTGTCTAAACTACTATCTAATACGACTTACCTTGGTGCAAATCGGAAGACATCGATTTAAAAATTGGGTAACTAGACATGAAATATACCATATATGTGACGCGCAAAATAGAAAGGGACCTAAGGGTAAAAACCGGTTTTTTGGGGGGGCATGGGATCGGTCTCATTCGATGCTCAGATGTTGTCCACATCATAAAAAAAATTGATTTTTTTTTACCCTTAGGTCCCTTTCTCTATGCGCTGTCACATATGTACATATATCATTACTAATGCGAAATTAACCGCCAAGTTTAATTCTAACCAGTTCTGTAACGGACTAATTCAAGAAGTGTTTTGTTTATAAGGTGACGGTAATAACCCCAAGTCCATGGCTCCAGAAATTAATGGCAGTTCACTTACTCAGACTTATGTACTGTTTTCACAACAGAAGTGACTGAACGTGTAGTAAAATTTATATGGAAAACATTCAAAAAACTGAGTGCTTTTCATATAAATTTTACTACACGTTCGTTCAGTCACTTGTGTTGTGAAAATAGCACATTAAAATATTCTCGAATTTTCTTTTTGACATGGTTCACATTTAGCTCTGAGACCTTCAAGTGTAATAGAAAATGAAAAATCGCTATATTTGGTGAACAAAAGGAACATCGCCAGATTCTAAATATTTGTGCACATATATTGATTCCTCTGGTTCTAGAGTGGAACACAAGATTTAAAAAATTTACCAAGAAATTCGTCCAGAATTAAAAACAAAATCGTTAATAACTATTTTTGACAACACAAAAATTAATCTCCAAACTTTAAAAAAAAATTAAATAAAGTTTATGTGCATTTTAAAAACGTTTTTCGGAAATCTGTTTCTGCTTTTAAGCATGATTCTGATATTTTCAAAATGTTTTCAATAGATGAAAGCAAAAAAGGACACACATCTTTTATAGAATAACTAATAAGATTTATTGATTTAAAACGAATTTGCTTACTTAACGAATCATACGATTCGCTGTATTTCTGCTGACGTTATTAAAAGCAAAAACTTGTATGTCAATGCATGGATATCGACCAGAAATTATCTAAATTTACTGCATATAAATGTATCTACGACTGTATTTTATTGCAATTTAAATGCATAGTTTAACATACTTTCGACGTAATAGAGAAGAAAAAAATTTTTATAGCAAAATAGGAAAATGTGTGTACTTTTTTTTTGTTGCTATTTCTTCTTTTTTTACCTCGTATACATTTTCATTTTTAGGTCAAAAACTACCCCTTAGTTACAGCGTTTTTCTTTTCCTTTAGTTAACTTAAAACGTATCTCTGTGCATATGAATGTAAATGGGTGTGTGAGTGGTGTGTCTGAGTATGGGTATGAATTGGAATTTATGTAATCAACAATGAGCAACAGCCACAAAACTGTATGTACAACAAAATTTTGCGACGAGTGTAAAACTATTTCCGATATAAAAAATAATGATGCATCATCAAACTGAATACATACTATAATCAGGGGCGTAAAGGGAAAAATACAAAATTGTACCAGAAAATGGGACGTTTTTTAAGCACACAATTTGGTAGCTTTCATTTTATTTTTTTTACATTAATGCAAAGCTCGTTTTTCCAAAAAAAAAAAAACTTTTAAGAAATTTTTTGTAAAAAACTTTAAAACTACGGGAAGTTTAGGGAAGACCCTAGAGAAAATCGAAAACCGCTGCCAAAGTTTAACTCAATACTGACATCGAAGAATAAATATATTGTAAACGATTTTGCAAAAACTGTTAAAAGTATATTTAAAAAGTAAAAAAAACATGGAAGTCATTTCTAGTTTTAATTAATAGTGAAAAAAAATTTTTTTTTTAAAATGTTTTCGATAAGCTTTTTTTTGCTTTTCTTTGCATATTTTTGCGCATGTTTTTTTATTTTAAAATGGAATTTTTTGTGCAAATAAGAACTTGTCCTGATTTCACTGTATAACAAAATAATTGTTTTTGTAAAATAAAAAGGTTACAAAAGTTTACTTCGAGGAGATGAATCGGCTTATAAAAAAAAATGGTACCGTTAAATTTTAGTTATATGGAACATTTTAACCGTTGAACTTGGCATAGCAGGGATCTTTTCATAGCTTTTACGAAAATATCATTTAAAAAAAAACATTGAGGGTTTTCATTATATGAACTGTCTGGAATTCATTTGCAGAAATTTCTTAAATCTGCCCAACAATTTTGACTCTAAAACTTGCGCTGTTCAATTGTGCATTTATACAAACAGATTTTTCAGTGCTTTTAACGTCGTTTTCAATGAAAAATCCAAGTGTTTATAAATCACAAATAATAGATTCTGGCAATTATTTGAGCAAATTAGTCTTTTGGCTTTCTCTGTGCATTTGTAAAAACACGTTTCTTACAAACTGACATTAATTGTTTAAAATTACACAAAAATTTAAAGGTTCTTTATGAAACGAGTCTCATAAGTTTGCCTATTTGCGATATCATGAAAACCCATAAATTAAATTTGGTTATTTTTCTTCACACTTGGTAACTTTTTCAAAAATTTTGTTTGTATTCATTTTTGGTTCGTGGCAGCACTGTTTCCAATAACAACACATACCAATAGTTCACCAAATATAATACTTTTTTGGTTCTAATAACATCACATAAAAATAGTATTATGTATACTAAAAAGGTATTGGGTTTCAATTGTACATACCAACATCTTCATCCCTATTGGAATAAAACATACAAGTTTAATAAACAACAAAAAGGGGGATCATTTCATATGACAACAGACATATAAAACTATTAAAAGGGGATGCAAAAAAAAATATTTAATGATGATTAGAAAACATACACATTTTATAGAGAATGCTAACAAGTAATTTATATCTAAAGCGCATACCTTCATAGTTATATACATACATACATATCTGTATAATATAATACAGTGTACATGCATCTTTGTGTTCGATTTTACATGAATATATAGTATTTTAAGAAAAAATTACAGCAGCTATAATAAATGCAATGAATAAAACCACCAGGAAAATCTATTGTTTGGTATCTTCATAATATTTTTATAACAAAAAAAAAAAAAAAATAGCAAAGATAATATGTAAACCATCTTTCAAGGAATCCAAACAAATTTTGTTTTTTTTTCTTAATCCACCTCTAATAAGATGGGTGGTATTTTGGTTTGGGTATAAGGTTTGTAACTATGTACAAACAATTTTTAAAAAATAATATTTGGCGGTCGAATATATTCTGAATACATATCCGACTAGATGATTGATGTAGGATTAAAATTTACTTGGACCGAATTTTTTTCTGCGGAACTTGCGGCCAATTATGAACAATTTGAGCTTAAATTTTGTGATACTTTGTATATTCACTTCAATGATATTCTATTAAAAAGATTTGAAGTGTCCTTATTTTTCATTCTTTACGTTCAAAATCATAAATTTTTCTAAGTTTTTTGACAGTTTTGACAGTTTTGCTGTTTTGAGTAAGATGTTGTTGTTTTTTTCGATTTTATCTTAAGGTAAAATTTTTAGATCTGATGAAGAGCTTAAAATTTGCCGAAGAGAGATAAGCGATAACTCGAATAGTTCACGAGATGTAGACTTAAGAATCAGTACATTTTTTTGAAAATTGTACTAAAATACACCCCAGTCGAAAACTTCAAACATGAATTAAAAAAAAACCTTAGCTAATAATTCAAAACCCACCTAGAGTGTTTCTACTACCATCATAAGCTTTCAGATTTTGGGGGTCTCTATTGGTTCAAGATGCACTGTGTAATTAGCATTGTGCGAACATATGTTGTGCAACCTCCTCCATTTTCGAAATAACGGTATATCTCGAAAACAAGAGCTAACATAAAAAAAAACTGTTGGCACCATTGGATTCAGCGTACCCGAATTATCTTAAAACGCCATGTGCCCGGCTTGTCTGTTTTTTCAACTAGCACAGTGTAATTTTTAATTTTATAATGGGGGATTGTTTAATATGAAGTAAGTCCCCGAATATAACGTAAACGAAATAAAGCCCAATTAATAAATATTAATTGGGCTTTATGAATGATAAAATATTTTATCATTCAAATTGAATTTAACATTTCAAATATTAATGTTTATACATTTTAAAGGCTTGGGGCCATATGCCCAAAATTTAAAATCTCAAATTTAAGATCCCGAATTCAAGAATCCGGAATTTTTAAATCCCGAATCGCTAATGGCGTAACAAAAACAGGCTATGATAACTAAAGCTTTTAAATTCTGGTTTTGATGTCTGGATTGGGGACTTATTTCATTGTGAATTAAGCTTCCATTTATGGGAATTTAGTAATCAATCCATTCGTACTCAAATCAATCCGAAGCGGTATAAATAGTACGGTGAGTACGGATTTTCTTGAATCAAGTACAGAAAGATTGATTCAAGTACGGATTTTTAATCGCAAAATACTTAAATTATCCATATTTAAAACCCGATGTCGTACTTGAAATAATCCGAAAATGAGATTTATATTAATAAAACTAAGATTGAATCATTCTCAAAATGCACTTGATTAAAGTATTATAAAGTGGATTTAATGCCGAATTAGAAAGCAAAAATTACCCGTAGTACACCTTACAGAATGATAAACCACCCACATTATGACCGATATGGTTTTAACTTTAGAAATCTTATGTACATAAATATTTAACCAAAAATATAAGCTAAATGAGAAGCAAGAGTTCAAATTAACTTTTTAACCTTTCGTGGTACACATGAGTCTGACCAGACCTTTTTTAATGTGAACAAAAATTAAAACATGCGTAAGCCGGGGGTTAACCACAACGAACAGTTTAATCTTTTATACTTTTAGAATTTTATACTAATTCAAGAAATTCCGGGATTGATTTTCGAAATTAATTCCATTTAGGATTGTTTTGAGTACGTTTTAGTGTTATTCGTACTTGAATTTTTTAGTACGACTCGTACTTAAAGTAATCACAAAAAATTTGATTTATCCCTAGTGGTTTTCTTTCTGTTTATTTTTAGGGATTTCTTTCATTTTCCATTGTGAATCCCTTCAATGAAAGCAAGAGAAAAGTTAAGAAAACAAGGATGAGGTGGATAGAATTAAGAAAGTTAGAATGATAGTAGGTACCACGTAGAACTATACCGTCTCTACAGTCCCCTCAACAGAAACAACCGCAATATTTCCCTGACAAACCCCTGTAGATCAGCCGGACTACATCCAGCGATGCACCCCAGTTCGTCGTGAAATCTATCTCCTAGCCAATTATGTCTGAGACCCTGCATCCTAGTACAATGGCACAATACATGCTCAATTGTCTCCAGCTCCTCAGAATCATCGCACAACCTGCAGAAGTCCGGTATGGTGTTGTTCCATTTGCCCGTAAAAGCCCTAACAGGACAATGAACCCTATAAGCGTTCTAAGTCCAGCCCTGTCCATTCCCTAACCTGGGCCAGAGTGCCCTAAACACTATGCAATCTGTTCTGTTACCCCAGGATCGGTTAATTAATAGAAAGTTTTAAGTGAATTTTTTTAATATCAATTGTAACATCCTTAAAATTTTAGACTGCGATTTAAAATGCAAGGTTTGCAGTTTATGACTCCTTCCGCTATGGCACATATTTATCAGGTCCAACAAATGCTTGGCAAATATTTTTTTTATTCAATGTAGCGCATATGCAATCCACCGCAATAAAATTCAATATATTCCTACGTTTTAATGTGTGCGTTTTTGTGCTTTGTTTTTCTGGGTGTGTGTGTGTGTTTGTATCTGTGGAGTTTCCTTCAAGTCAAAATAAAAATCATGCGCAATAAAGAAAATTATTTTTACTTTGTAATCCTTATGAATGTTTTTCTTGTGTATGTATCTGAATTTGTATTTTTATAAACGGAATGTTTTTGAATTTCTTTTAAGGAGGGGTTGCAAAATTCAAAACTTTTCTTTTTCTCAAAATGTTTATATTTACGAACACTCATATGAACACGAAAATTAACTTTTTCGCAGTAAAAACGAAAACACACATATTAAATTTTCGTTAACATAGATTTTTATTAAAAGAATTTATTGATTACATATTTATTTAAAAATAAATATGTTTTTAACTAAATTAAGTAATACGTAGAAGTTTTTTCTTAATAATAATAAACGCATGCAAAGATTTTTGTTGTTTTAGGAAATATTAAGTGGCCTTTAATGGAAACAAGGTCAAAAGGTTAAATTAAGGATAATAGTAAAATTAGAAAACTAAAAACAGAAATAATTTTTCGATCTTTTTACTAAAATTTGTAATACTTTATGTACATTTGCCAACCACATCAGTCTAAATGTTGCAGTAAATTCTTTTTGGTATATTGTACTCGCTCTAGTTAAACGCCAGAGATATCGTACAATCCGTCAAAGGTGGCGAATTCCATTTCAGCCAGTCGTCTTCTCTTAGACGTTTGGCATGCCTTCTTATAAGACAACAGATACCGAACGTCTCTCTTGGCCATCGATATTAGAGTCATGAATTGCCCTTCTACCATGCGGCAATACTGTATCCAGTGTTTGCCGCTTTGGATGTACTACCGCCTTCTGGTCGGGTAACCTTCGCACATTCGTCCAGCACGGGTTTGGCAGGCTATCCACCTGTGCGTGTCGAGACTGTTGCAGCCTCCGTTTTCGTCATCGTCTCGTTGTCCATAGCCGAAGTCCTGTTCATGTCCTGTTCCGTGCCGTTCTTCGTTCTGTTTTGATTTTTGTTTTTGAATGTCATTTTGATTTTGGTCCTACGAGTATGGGGGAACATGAGGTAACGTAGTAAGGGCGTAGTCTATTTGCTGAGGTGCCCAGGTATCAGCAAAGCTCCGTGATAATACAGTCGGTAACCCCTGACTGCAAACCAGACCGATAGGCACGGGTCGCATAACACCTCGGTTTAGGGGATGGATAACCTTTAGTTGTCAAGGCTTTTAAGTTCACTGTCTTAAACTCTGCCATCGCCAGATTGGCATAGTTAATCGCCGAAGTTCGAATTTCCAGCAGATTTAGCTAACATTTGCAGCATGCTTTTGATTATTTGTTTCATTCTCATTATCCGATTTTCAGTTACCGGAAATGTAAAGCTTCACAACGAGAGCAACAATTTAATTTTTCTTCTATTTTATTTTTTTCCCAAAGTATTCCATATACTATATTCGTTTAAATTTTCAAACAAAATGTTACTAATGGATCGATCACGGATGGCAACTGAACTAAAGTTGAGTTGCCAGCAGTGAAATTAGGCAACGCCGTCTAGAGGTAACAAATAACAGCAACAATTTGTATCAAATTAAAAATTTATAGACGTCATTTTCAATTTCATTTAATTATAAATGAAAATGTTTTTAAAGGCCCCTATCACGGTTTACAACTCAACTCAGTTGAGTTGTAATTAAGACAACTGGTTGTTATCAGTTGTAATTTTTGTTATGTTTTTGTTCACAGTAATTTAGCAAAGTTGTAAACCATAATACAAAAATTAAGAAATTACAACTCAACTGAGTAAACCGTAATAGGGGCCAAAATATTTTAAAAAATAATATCAAATACGAAACTCTTCTTGATTAAAAATGTGTGTGTGTTTCGAAAAAAAATTGTTGTTTTGTTGTGAACACCAAAGTGAAAAAGTTGCTGCCATTGTGAACGAAGCTTAAAGAACGGTATTTTAAAATTATTTTTCGGAAACTGAAACCATTTTCAATGTTTACCAAAAAAGTAGAACCTAAAATTATGTTACGATTGATTGTTACTTGTCCAGAGCAGAATTAAGGAGATTTTTTTAAAATTGTTTATTTTTTTAATAATTTAAGCTTATTTTCAAAATTTCATTTTAACAAATTTGTATACAGATTTCTTAAATATTTAACTTGATTGAAATTATTGAAAATTAAGGTTACCAACTATTGTAAGTGAAGGTTTTATTAATAATAAACAAACCGACGTTATTTAAACGGATTTTAGTAAAGCTTTTGATAAAGTCAACCACGATATTTTTTTTTACAAGTTATCACGTATGGGGACATTATACATATTTTGAATCTGTACAGAAACCATTCCTTTTATTTTGTTAAAGAGGTCTTGGATGGAATTCGCTTGTATTTATTTCATATGAAAGCAGACTTGGTCTTTCGTTTTTAATGGGTCTAATACGCGGTGATGTCGATTCCGATTTCTTGTTCAGTAAAATTAGCTTAAATGGTTCAACTAGACCTACACGAAACTATCAGCTGTTAAATTTAAGGTATTATCATTCTGTTTACGCTAACAACGACTCCTTCCGTCAAATTTGCGAGACTTTTCGGATAGTAACGATGTTTCAATAAGAAAAGTTATTGTTTACTTAAATTAATTAATAAAATAATTCTTTATTTATTGTACCATAATATTAGCACATATGTCTGTAAGGTTTTTTTTTTTGAATCTATAGACTAAAATAAATAAAATAAAAAGACTGTCAAACCATCAGTGACAGAAGGCAGTAACCGTAGGAACACAAATGCACCGTATGAACGTAGTAGCGTACGACGTAGATACGTTGACAAATTAAAACGTATAACATTTTATATAAATGCAAAAGCGTACCTACGTCGTACGTCGACATAGATCTAATTCTATTTCATACGCCTGTTACGACCGTATTGTCATAAAAAATATCAAGATAAATTATTTTTGTGTTATCAAATTGAAAACAATAATTTGAATAAATTTGGAATATTTAATATTATTATTATCAAAAGGAAACAGGATATGTACGTTAGCGATGGCATTGTGGGTAAGTGAAGCGTCTTTCTAAAAATTTACAGCGTTAATGCATTCAGTTCTATTGCCTTAAAAAAATAATTATTGATCTATAAATTTTCATATTATTCGAATGTGTATTCTAAGTCAAATAACAATTTTTAAAAGCTTTTTTTAAAACCTTAATAGTTTTATTCCTTCAGTATTTAAAAAAATTATGAGGAACCTGATTTTATTCAGAATTAAAAACGAAGATTTATTTTTTAAATTAAAAAGTTTATATGCTGGGTTCACAAAAAAATTACGTATAATGTTAATAAAAAACAATTCAAAATAATATAAAAATCCCAACAAATATTCACATTGAAATAAAATAAATTGAAATGCTGGCAATTTCTTTAATCAAATCATAAGAAAAATAAAAAATACAAAAAAGAAATCACTTCCCCTAATAAAAATAAAATAGAATCTATTAAATTAATTGGAACATTTCTTTTCTTCTCCTTTTTTTAGCGTCAAAAGAGTTCATTGAACGTTTATTAACAATTTACGAATAAAAATGTATGTAAATGTGTATGAATTTCGATATAACGTCGCATTCGAATTAGAAACCTTAAGAAAGAATCAGTTGATTCGTATTAAAGTGAGTAATGTCAACTACTTGATAGCAACCAAAATTTGTATAAGGAAACCCAACGGTAAAAAGAAGTAGTAAAGAGGCCTTTTATAAGGCCTTATTAAGCATCTTCAATCGCTCCCCTGGTTCATTCAATACTTAAATATTTTTTACACAGGTTGTCATTGAGAATCCAGTGGCGAAAAACTTAAAGTGAAGAGGGTTAATTTTGCAGTTGCAATAAAACCAATTTTAAATTTATTTCAATAAAATGCGGCCTTAACTATTCGCCTGTACTTTCTAAGCTTTTGCATGATTTTATCATGACCTTTCCTATTCGCTTCTTAAAAAATCTCTTTTAGATTCGATCTGTATGGAGACAAAAATAAACTGCGATAATTTAGAATGTTTAAAAAACAGCATAAAACGCAGACAGGAGTGAGAACTTAATATTTTAGAAGCAAATGCAAATGTTTTTTTTAAGAATAGAAAAGTGAAGGCCATGAGTTTTATCCGCAATGTTCAGAACCATTCTCTAGATACTAATAAAAATGATAGACGATATTTTTTATAATTCAACAAATAAAAGGAAATCCTTAATAAAAAAAAATTTATAACAAAAATTAAAATATAAATTTAAAATCGTACAAACATGAATGTAGCAATTTCATGAACATACATTTACGTGTGTAAATCATAGACACATACACAGGCAAAATAAATATGTATATAAAATCAATTGTAAGAGTAATTTCTCCCTGCAAATCCCTGCAAATATTTGGCGCTTTCGTTATTTTCGCGGTTAGGGCTTGAGATATTTATATAAATGAAAATGTTTTGCCTATTTGTTTGTTGGCTTATAGACTCCTAAACTAACGAAACGATATTCCTGAAATTTTTACTGAAACATCACGTAAAATAAAATAGGCTACTTATAATCTTCGTTAGGGCCAGGGGAAGTGCTACCCTCCATAGGATGCCAATGCTAAGTATCGCATATCTTAAGAGCCGATGCAACCGTTTTCTTTAACTGTTTGCAGTAGGATCTTCTTAGTCCAAAGTTGAAATAAGATATCAGTAGGGGAGAAGTACCCCCTAGTCCAAACTTGAAATAAATAAAATTGACAAAAAAAATTAAAGGGACAGGCGGAGGGGGAGCAATACCCCCATATGATGCATATATTAATTATCGCGTAACTGAAGAACTATTATGTAAATAGAGTCTTCAAACGTGGTTAAAGCCACTATTATCGTAAACTATAAATTTTCAAATAAAAATTTGCGAGGTAGACCGAGGAACAGCAGTACCCCCTATTAATATTTTTAATTTTCAAATAGTCATGGCACCTCCCATACGAATACACTTGCAATTTCTGTACATCTGTAGAACGGTAACTTTAAAAGCATTTAAATTTAGCACAGTATGCTTTGTTATCAATACACGAGATCTGTATTGAAAAAATGTTACTAATTTTGTTTCAATGGGGGTAGCAAAGCGCACCGGGTTAATCTGGATTATGTATATAAAAAAATTAATACTTAATTATTAAAAAAAAGTATTTATTAATTTATATTGGAAGAAACTCCGTTCTTAGTCTCGACTGCAAACTCCTACTTTACAACTCTATTTTAAAACCAATCTGGTGCTATGGTATTCAGTTATTGGGCACTGCCTCGGCTTCTAATATCGAAAAAATTCAAAGGCGCCAAAATAAACTTCTTCGAATAATCACAGCTGCCCCTTGGTATGTTAAAAATTCAAATATTTACCAGGATCTTAATGTTCCTTTAGTAAAAACTATGATTACGAAATATGCAGTAAAATACTTA
This sequence comes from Pollenia labialis, assembly GCA_949318255.1. Taxonomy (NCBI): domain Eukaryota; kingdom Metazoa; phylum Arthropoda; class Insecta; order Diptera; family Polleniidae; genus Pollenia; species Pollenia labialis. The sequence continues at coordinate 42,625,866 of OX439143.1, read as the reverse complement.
AAAAGGCTCGAACTGCATCCGAACCCACTAGCTCGAAATATTTTATATGATAGCGGCCACACTCGCTTAAGAAGAAGAGACACTGCAGCACATACCCAATTATATGAGCGATAAACACCTAGATAAGTGATCAGAACCCGTGATAAAGAAAATTTTTGTCTGGCACTGGCAGGACATAAAATAAAGTATTAGGTTAAGATTTGATTAATTATTGTTAGTTCATATTTAATGTATGAACATTCAATAAATAATATTAAAAAATAAATAAATTTATTATTAAACTCCCTGTTCAATGTTGGTATTTTGTTTAAGCTTTGATATCGTTGCAAATAACACTTTCTGAGTATTTTCAATTCTCATTTACTCTGCAGTTTTATTTGCTAATATCTTTGGCTTTTCTAAAATTGTTTGGGAGAAAGAGTTAGAAATATATTTTATTTTATCAGATTTTTGATAGCTAGACAACCTCGATACAATATTCTTAGAAAATGCCAAATTACCGTTGAAGTCGTCGACTTGATGGGACAAATACTTTAAATTGACGTCGAAATCGAAAATGATACAATTTTAAGAGTGCATCTAAAAACGACTTGCACAATAGGGATGATTATCAAATCCCTAAAAATGTATCGTTCTTAATTCCACATATGAAATTGGGGTTTCCAAACAATTTATTTACATATTTATTTTCTGAAAAGCGTTTTTAATAACCAAATGATTTTTAATCACCAAAATTAAACACTTTCTGCGTTTCTGGTTTCAATGGTTTTGAAATGGAAGATGCAGTCAAAAATTCTACAATAATTAAACTAATTTTCACTCTGCACAACATTTAGGAAAACATAACTAACAAAGATTTCATATAGAAATTAATATCAATGCAATAATTAATTCACTTTTGAATACAAATTTGATGCATTTTCAATCTTGACTTTTAAAGTATTTTTTTTTTATTCCGAATCGAAATACAGAACAAATATTTAATACATCACGCGAATGTAACCTCCAAAAATCTTCATCAAGTGAAAATGTATTGCAAAAGGACATTTGTAACAGGACGAAGTTAAACCGTGGATCAATTTAACCCAATTTTCTTGTATATGAAGATTATTATGGTCCAGTAAAATTCTTAGATCTTTTCATTTAATCCATTTTGTATACCCTTCACCGGAGATAAAAGGTTATATTTATATACTCCTACACATTTATGCAAAATTTTTGGGGCTTATTCCATTTTTATCTTGGGAGAAAGTCCAAGTTTATTGGTGAGAGCAAAGGGAATAATATCATATTATCTTCCACTCTAACAAATAAACTCAGATTCTCGAAAAGAAAACTTTCTAATTTTGAAACCAGGTTTAACGACAATCTGACATTCAGGGGTTAACAATTTGGCAACATATCGTAGTATTACTTTTTCTTTTTTAATTAGACAACATTTTGTTATTGATTTAACAACGTGTGGTATTTTTGACTTCATTATTTCCGATTTGAAACGATTTGTTATAAAATAGACAACAAACGTTGTCGAAAATATTTTCATACCATCCGTTGTGAATTTAAGAAGGGGTTTCGGTTCTGTGCAAAATCTTCAAAGTTGTTTGTGTAAATCTGACTCCGCAAAAATATCTGGTCGAACTTGAAAATTTAATGATTTGAAAAATTATAATAAAAGTGCCAATTTTTTACGCTGTTCATTATTAATTAAACCACTGAATATTTAATATCCAATTTTCAAACCAACATTAAATTTTCAATTTGCCCCAATACAATATGATGGGTTGGCTGGCTTTGTTTTTAATATTTATTTTAATGATCCCACGGTATCACAAAATAAAACGAAACAGAATGTAATTTATACAAAATGTTTCTTCATTGTAAATGTATAAAGTACAATAAATTTTTAGTACGAGAGTATTTCAATGAAAAAGCTAAATTCAAATGCCGTCATTGCAACAAAATGGAAACAGATGTTCAAGTTTGTTTTAGATAAAAATTGTAATAAAATATTTGTACATATGCATGTATATTTATAATATATATTGAACATATATTTACTTCTAATATTATTGACTTAGTACACAAAATATTTATAGTACATACTTGTATACACTAACATAAATATTAGGATGGTCCAAAAAAAATTTAATATAAGATTTGGAATATTGCAAGTATTAAATTTAAACTGGACGAACATAAGAATAGAAGTTTTCCCTTGCTTTCGGAAACCTAAAAATATTTCTTCATACCCAACTTACACGCATCAAGATTTTTTAGCGCAATTACTGAATTTCTAAAAGAAAGAGAAAGGAGGATTTACTCTCTTTCCTATTTTCAGTCTTATAAACTAGATTGTTGGCCCCAAAAGTATAGACGAACAACAAGAATAGAAAGAGTGAGTAAAAAACTATACATAGAAAAAATGAAAAACCAACTTCTATTAACGCATTTGTTAGAAATTTGTACTATTAATTAAATTCCATAAAGATTTTCCACCTGCAAACAAATTGATCATACATATTAATTAACACATTTGTATGTTTGAGCTTTTCTTGCTGTTCAGTTGCAATCAATAGTTTTAATTGAAATGTGACCACCAGCAAAAGAGGCTATATAAAACGTTAACACAAATCAAAATATTTTTTTTAATCAACACAGTTAATTTAAACAATTAAAAGATTGTTTGAAACTTTACTACTTTTACGCCCACTTTTTCCATTAAGCGCATAACTGGAGAACGGCTTGACCGATTTGGACGATTTTTTCTTTAAAATGATCGCCATGGTCCAACTTATTATTTTTTGATTGAGCCCATATCTACACCATATGTAAGTTATTTTGTAAAAAATCTTTATGTAAATTTCATTTAAGATCAATTTAAATCGTCTGGTAATACAACACTAATGTTTGCTTAGGGCCAGCAACGCGGACCGGGTCAGCTAGTTTTCAATAAAATTAGTGTTTACGTGTTGATTTTTTCTTGATTAACAATAATTTTCAGTGCTCGTCAAGAATCAAGAAAAAAATAAGTTTTGTTAAGATTTTTGAAAGCACAACCAAAAAATTCGATATTATTCAAAGCATTTTGTTTTAGTGTATTGGTTTAAAAATATTTCAAAACTACGCTTCCTTTATTTAAAACTAAAGGTTTAGTTAGGCGAACGTTGCTGTATCCGTTATGCACCGCACCGTACTGTAAGGAATTTAGTGTTGCCACCTCATCTGTAATTACACATATCATGTGTAATTTTTTTTCATGTGTAGCCCATGTGTAATTCATGTGTAATTTAAAATTTTAACAATTTGTAGCACTAATTTTTGTTATTATTTTGTCACAATATGTAAAAAGGTTAAATATTCATGGCAAAACTTAAAATGAAATTAAAAGTCTGAAAGCGTTAAGAGAGCTGAACTAAAAATGGTTGGAATATTAACTACTAACCATTTGGCATTTAGATAGCTTTTGTCACAATTTATTACTTATAACGACGAAATATCCCGGGTACATTATTCTTCTTTATAATTTCAAGAGAGTGGATCATTGACTGCAAAATAAATGTTTGAGCTTCTCAAAAGCACAGTTATAGAAAAATTGATTCCTTTTAAAAATTTAGTTGGATTTGCACCAGATAAACCTAATGTTATGTTTGGACAGTATAATTCAGATGTTAAGTTGTTAAAAGACGAAAAGCCAGATATTGCTTTGATAAAATGCTCGTGACACCTAATACATTTGGTTGTGTCAAAGGCCTGTCTGTACCTTGCAAAATACTTGGAAAATTTACTTCGTAATATTTGATCTTGTTTTATTAGAAGTAAAGCTCTGCACACTTAAGGAGTTTTAAGAATATTTTCGTGACAACATGCACTCTTACATTTTGAAAAATGTAAGCTTCATAGTAATTTGTAGCCAGAATATTATTGGAAATATTTTTAGAAATAAAAATTTCATTGGGAGACAAATTATTTCCTACTTAGCAAATAGTTATTTTTGTCTTAATCTTTTCAAATGCTGCTGCTAAAAGAATATTGAGCAATTTAAACAATTGTACGACAGATTTAAAAAGCAATACATAGAAATGGTCGACCAAACTCTGATCCTATTCCAAACGTTATTAACAAAAAGTGGAGGAAAGAAGCCAGAGTCTCAGGCGGTAATCGAACCCTCAACCCCGGCGCTGTTAGACTAGCTCTCTAGCAGCTAGCCTAGGGGCACTCAATACCATTTAAAGCCTTTTACATATACATATCGCTCCTTTATTGCAACATAGTCATATCTCAAAAAATCAAAAATTTCAAGTTACTTAAGCAAAATTATTCCTTCATACCTTCTTTATATGTAATCAGTATTATAATTCAAACTGAAGCGAAGTTAAAGCAAAACATATTTCAAAAACCTGTATATAAAGGCTCATTTTGAAAACTTTAATCGCATTTCGCCAAGTTGGATTTTTTTTTGAGATAAGACTATGTTGCAATAAAGCAGCGATATGTTTCACATATCGATTGTATGTGTTTATACCAAGAAAAAGGAGCGAAAATACCCACATTCAATTTAACATACAAGCTGCCCATTACTGTTTTACAAATATCACGTAACAACGTTATGAAATTTTGTTTTATACAGAATGAAACGTTGCAACTACGTTGCATTAAATATCGGTAAGCTTTTGTATTGCTTTTCATATAACAAAAGCTGAACAGCTGATAAATACAGTACAGCTACGTTACAGCAACGTTCGCCTAACTGAGCCTAAATAATTTGATAACACTATGGAGCTTGTTTATAATAAAAACACGTATCAACATTTGTTTTTCCTCAATACTCAACATTAATAACACTGTTTGAATCGGAAACTTTAAACCTGATTCGAGTACGCTGCATCCAGTAGTGTAGACCGTTTTTTATGTTAGATGTTTTTTTTTTAAGTAATTAAGATTAAGAAGTATGGTTAAACATACCTTAGAACGCCATTTTCCCTTGTTTTCTCCAATTTATTAAGTTTTATATCGATTGCAAAATTATAATCACCCCTATTATGAAAGTCAACGCCGACACTAGTCGACGGAACAGTAATTGTATTTTCTGAGTCGTTATTGACAATAACCGATTACTATTGACATTTGTTCGAGTAGAATTGTCTCTCTTTTAGTCGACAGGAAATTTTGCGACGACTTACATAAATGAAAGTTAAAGAAATTTTAAATAGAATGTAAACATATATATTAAATACGATTAAAATAAAAATGACAATTGAGAAGAAATTATTGGTATAATTTTATTAGTAAACATAACGCGAAAATGGCGAAAATTTTGAAAAGTCTGCAAAAATAGCGAAAAATTTTTAATATTTCAAACAAGACATATAATTAATTATAAGTCCCTAAAATTAAAAAGAATGGCAAAAATTCCGTTTAATTTGCAAAATTAGAGGAAATTCGCAAAAATTTGATATAAATAGTCGTTAAAGCTATAAAGAATCAGAAAACTTACAGTAAAAATTAAGTCTACGTCGCCAACGGCTTACATAAAAGGGGTGATTATTGATGAATCCTGGGTCAACCCGCCGGGTATTCTAGGCATACAGAAATTTTTGATACAAATAGTAAGTTTATTTGCTTATAATTTTTGCATTTAACTGGTTTTGACAATTGTGTTTTTTCAAGATTTCTTTTCAAAATCAGGAATTTTTTTTAATAAATGTCAAGAATTTAAGGCGACCGTACACGACATGTATTTGTCATCTGACATGCCAAATTTTCCACTGCAAAATACATACATGTCGTGTGTTACCTTTTTAACTTTGCTTCTGTAAAAGTCAGACGCAAAGTCATCTGACAAAATTTCAATTAGAGCGTGCTCTATTTTCTTCTGACAAACCATCTGACATCAGAAATCTATGCCGGGAAGAAACCGGCAACGGCGTCCAATATTGACGGAATCATTAGCCGGTTGAAGTAAATTTTTTACAATACCGAGATATGTTTGATCATCTTACCATTGAATAGAATTTATGTGAATATATATATTAAAATCGTTTTATTATAATATCCAAAATTGTTATCTTTGAATTAAAAGAAAAACATGTTAAAACGGCTAAACTATTTTACGGCGCAACTAAAAAATTTCATGGCGGCAGCAAGCTGTTTTAAAACCGACCACTACTTTGGTTTCTGCAATAACAATGCGAAAAAAACAGAGACAATGTCAGAAGCAAATTACATGTACGTTTGTGACCGAATATTATAAACCTTATGTAAAACAGCTATTTTGACAGACATGCACAATTACATGTGACTTGAAAATTTGACATGTCAGATGACAAAAACATGTCGTCTATATGCTCCTTTAGCAAATTTGAATCTGGTAAACCTACTCCAGCCCGAAGGTTGGCTATGCAGAGGAGCTTTAGTTACCGATTTTAAGTTTTGGGCATATGACCCAAATCCAAATAAGTTTGTAAGAATCATTAAATAAAAATTTTAAAAAATTGGGTGATTTTTCAAAATTTTTTGGTATTTTTTCGCCATTTTTCGATAAATTTTCATTATTAATTATCGTTAACATTTGCATTGCTTTGGGCGATTTTGCTTTGGCTCATTTTGGATACAGCTACATTATTTACCCCTCAGCGACACCCTTCGTCAAACTAACAGAAAATTGTAAATTTTGACAAGCATGTTCAACCTCAGATGGATCGTACAACTGACAAAGCCACTGTGAAATAGATATTGAGTAAAAGTAGCTTTAACAAATACAAAGTACAAAATTTTGAAAAAAAAAGTTTTATTTAACATATCGTCGACTTAATATTCAAATCTTCTAAATCCACTTTTTAAATAAATTGAGATTTTAATGCCGTGTGGTAGAGAAAGATACGCCTCGTCGACCAGCATGTAGTTTTTAGTCAATTCTAGTCTTGAAGTGTGTTAAACCCAGTGATGTTAACTTTTATTTTTTCATTACCTTACGGCCCTCTAAAAATTACCGTTTTTGAGAAGAAATTACCTTGCGCAAAGATTTTTAATCAAAACATTAATGTGCTGTTTCCAAATGACAGGTAATTGATTGTTTCATTTGTTAACAGAACATAAGAGCATTATTTACAAACCATTAATTTAAATTTAAAATGTGTTTTAAGAAAAATCTGAATGTAAATGTTTGACTTAAAATACATTTTTAACCAAAAATATTTGGGGTGTTCACAAGGTAGTCATAAAGTTGTAAAGGCATATGTCTTAAAATATTAACAAGAAATATATATGACTGCTGTGGGCTACCGCTTTTTATTCAAATTTCTACTGTACAGTTATGACGAATTGTTGTGTTTGTTTGAAACACAACAATACTTGTTTTAAACAATTGCAAAATATTATTTAGGACATTATGACGATATGACTTGATAGCACACATTGTGAATACCCCAATTGTATTTTTTATGGATAAGGTAGTAAAATAATTTTGAATTTGATCCGTGCTTAAAATAAACCGAAAATTATAGTAAAATGTATAACATTGCGGCAATTTCATATGTTTAATAATTGTTGATTTTTAAATAAAAAAAGGTTAAATATAAAATTAATAATATTCAAGAGTAATTTTATTTTTCTTATTTTGCACTTATCGGTGTTACGAAAAATTTATAGAAACATAATGTTGGTAATTTTTTATTTATCTATGCATTTTTAAATTGAAAATCATATCTCAAAAGTTAAAACTTTAAACCCTACATATGTAAGTACGTATATTTATACCAAACATCCAAATTTCTTTAAATTACCGTATTTTAAATAAAATTACCTTGCTACCTTTTGTGGCCCAAAATTACCCTAAAAAAGGGTAATTACTAGGGACCGGATTTTTATGCAGTTAAAATCGAGTTTTATGCCCATAAAACATACACTTAAAATAGAAAAATATGCGCTATAAATTGAAAAAATATGCACTTTAAATTTTTCTAAACATATTTTTTAATCATAAACAATTCATTAAATTAACATAAAACCCCTAAAAATTCAGTCTCGTTAACGAAAATAAGGTACGCCAAAAAAGCAGAAGTAAAAATATAGTAAACACAAAATATAAAGTAAAACAATAATGTAAATTAAGTCAATTGTTAGATAGATATGTGAACCTTCATATAAAATTAATTAAGAACAATACTCATTTTCATATACATTCATTTTCCACTGCGCTGTTTTCGTAAAAATTTTAATTAAATATGCCAGCAGTTTGTGTTATTTTTTTGTGTCCTTCATAATTCGAAAATCTTAACCAAGTTTGATACGAATTTGTTTACTTAAGTTACCCTTAACTGCATACATTCTATTTATGACATTATCAATTAATTTAATTTGCATTCTCAATGGATTTGATTTCTCTAATTTTACAACAGTTTCAGATATAAATCCGTAATTTAAAGACTTAAAATTAATCCGAAATTTTATATTTTGTAAATTTGTTATTTTTTGTACTGCATTACCATCGTTCCATCACATCCTTGAATTGTTCAAAATTTTCAGCATAATACACAACTGATTTCAACCACTTTCCCCGCATTGTTGTTATAGGATACTTCTCCTAATATGCGACAAAACGCGATGTGCTTTGAAAAATATTTTTTGCCCATTTTTCCCCAAAAATGCACCAAAAATATGCAATGTCAGCAATATATGCAAAAATATGCATTTAAAGCATAATATGCAAAAATATGCACTAACAAATCAATGCCATTTTATTTAAAATTTCTTGATTCGAAAAGATATTAAGTTTAGGTTGATCTCAGATTGAAGACAACAAATATGCATTTGCATAAAAATCCGGGCCTTGGTAATTACCGTACGATTAACATCACTGGTTAAACCAACTATATTTGTTTTTCCTCCCAAGCTGCAAATATGAAACGTAAAGAGTTTTTTGGCTCTCCTGTAAAATGTGCTGAACGGTAGTTAGCAGGTTTTCATATTAAGCCGACGATATGTATATTTTTTACTACATATAGTCATTTTCCTATGCCCAGAAAGAAATTTTTTTTTTTGGGATTTTAAACTGGGCATCTATTTGAAATGACAAATACCCAACTGTAAAAATGAATCTGCTTTCAGCGTTACCGTTCAAAATTTTCCAAAAGAGGCATGAAAAGGGGAATTTCAAAAGAAAAGTTGCACAAAAAGAGGAATTCCGAGAAAAAAAAGGTGCAAGTTTAAAAATAAGAACATTTTCATGTTCATTTAGTTATTTTCACTGAACACATAAACGTTACAAAAAATAAACCGTTTCTTAGGTATAAATAATAAATAATATACATGCATATGTACATATTAAAATAGTCGAACTTCACTATTATCCTGCATGGGACCAAAAAATCCCCTCATAATACAGAATTTACATTTTTCCACTTTTGTTTATAAAAACTAGTATTTTAGTTCGATTATCGATTTAACAATTCCTTCATTAATAACCTAGTCGGGACTGTAAGAAAAGATAAACTCACTGTTTATTGTTGTTGTTTTTGTTTAAGCTTTGATATTGTTACAAGTAAAACTGAGGTTTATAATTCTTATTCGCTTAACAGTTTTATTTGTAAAATATCTTTAGCTTTTCTAAAATCTTTGGATGAAGTTTCCTGACGATCTGGCCTAAGCAACCAGTGAAATGCGCATAGGAATAGCTTATCCCTTCAACAATAAATTTCAGTTTCTTAATAGTATGAAATGGGAATTTAGCACATTTGAAAGAAACCTTGTTAAAAAGGACAAGTTTGAAGACTTCTGCGTTAAGTGTTTACTTGCTTGTATCTTTATTTTTAGAATTATATATTTACGTAGTGCCGGAAAATAAACTTTTAATAATAAAAGAAATGCTGCTACATTTTCAAAATCGTTATCACAGACACTTTTTTCTTTTAATCCTGTTTTCCTCTTTGGGAATTTCCTAACAGAAAATGTATGAGAGTCAAATTTATATTTCAAAAATTTTGCTTCATTCTAGGAGATCAAATTATACAAATTTTTATAATTTTTAATTATATGGAGAGCTTCTTTGTATAGAAGTTCACTATAGAGAAGTTCGAATTTATATATGCACAGTCAGCGTAACGGTAACGCATGCTGCTCTAGAAGCATTACCAATCATTTTTTACTCCACACAAATCAGATCACCCTAATGTCCAGTAAATAAGCATTTTTTTCATCTATATCCATTCACATGTATGTATATGTACATATGTATGCATGTACTAATATGTATCTATACAATATTATGTTTTTACGCTTTTAATGCGGCACCGTTTAAGTTCTTTCAAATCTGTACATTTTTTAATACTTTTTATCTATCGATGTCAAATAACAACGACTATATCTCCTAGAGAATTTCGTTCAACAAATTTAGTTGGGGTTCCATTTTGCAAGTATGTGTGTACAAATCAAACAATATTTTATTACGTATTTTCGTTTCGGTGTCAAATATAAAAAGAGGGGAGACTAGAAAATCAATTATTCATATAGTATTTGTTTGTGTCAATTACAGCATTAAACATATTGATTAATTAAGTGTTTCCCAAAGAGCTGCTTGCTACTAAATGAATATTTGAGGTTTGTAAAAAAAATTTCAATGTAGAGGAAGCGATTTCATTTAAATTATACGAAATTTGATATGCATTTGGCAAAAAAAAATGTTTCCCTAAATCTGGAGCCAAATTATGGCATTCGCTTTCGAACGAAATTACAATACAATTTAAATGCAAGTTTTAAAATCAAATCCTAAAATAACAAAATTCAAGCAAATAATTTAAAGTATTTGTGGCTTCTTTTCTTACTCAATCTTTGTTTAATGTACATAATTTTTAATACATATTTTTGTTTATTCCTTAGATTATCGTAAGTCTATCAAGTAAGAAATTAAAGTCGGTCAAGACCGACCATTTGAGAAAAACTTATGCCCTGCAAGACAAATTATGTTATGAAGTTAAGATTCATATAATAGTTCTCTGTGCTAAATATTATCTAGATATATGAGATTTTTCGTCTGAAAGTGGTTTAAGGAGGGAGTTTTTATGGGCCCTATGGTCAATGCTGGATCGGCCAGCCACAAATTCTTTTTGACATCGAGTCGTTGCCGCAAAAATGGCTTGAGCGACAAAATCAAAATTTTACAGGGGAAGTTTTATTTTTATTTTATTTTATTAAAATTTTGTATGAAGATAATATCTGATATAATATGTGAGAGAACGTCGGCAGAATTAGAGAACAAATTTCTTCATGTTAATCTTAATCTCAAACAAGGTGAACATGTTTCTTATAAGATATCATAATCGAATGATTCTCTACAGTAAGTAAACTTGTGTTTTTTTATTCTTTTTTTTTAGTTAAAAATATTGTTTTTTTAAACACTTATCACAAGATTTTCCCTATTTGCCATAAAAAATTAAAATTTTTAATGAATGCATCTTATTATTGTTTTATATGTATGTATGTATGTATGTAGGTATGTGTATTCTTGACAGCTCATCTTATAAGATAGTTGTTATAAGATTATAAGATTTCTTAAGAACAAATTTTCGAGAGTGTATGAATCTGGGAGCTATCTTTGTTTTAAATTTCATTAAAATCCATATAAATATGGATCTTTCTAGGTTTTAAATTTCATTAAAATTGGTTTGATAGCGGGCACAAAAAAAATCTTTCTCCGGAAAGCAGTTTCTGAAGGGGTTATAAAAAATTATGGACCGATTTTATTAAGCTTGGTCATTGTGCTAATAAGAACCTTTGTACCAAATTTCATCAAATTATTTCCAAAATTTAGACCTGTACTTTGCGCACTTTGAAGGTGTTACACACATCAGCACAAATGCATAATATTCTCTCTACTTTTGCGGGGCGGGTATAAAAAGCTTTACGCGGAATGGCAAACTTAGGGCTAAAATCTCAGAGCAAGTTAAACGTTATTTTTGGTTTAAAATATGTTTAAACCAACAAATCTATAAATCGCCAAACATATAAACCCATCTTTAATAACCCATATGAATTTGATAAGATTTAATGTAGTGCTGCCACATGTTTATTTTTTCAACTAGCCCACATTCAACTATTATTCCTAAACATAGGGTTTCCGCAAATTCGGGGGTTGGTAAAAGTTGCATATTTTTGATGGGATAAGTTTTTAGTATCGTTTCGTAATATTTAAGGGTATATAGGAAATATACAATGATCTAAATTCAAAAAAAGGGGAAACCTTCTTGAAAATTTTAGGTAGTTACTATAGTTTTCTCAACTTACGAAGCCAGCCACAAAACCATTTGTTGGGTATATTATTAACGCATTAATAGAAATTATTAACTGACACATGCAAATAATGTTTATGCCTTTCTCTTTGTTTTTACCCTTCCACATGTTTAAAACAGAAAATGAAAATTAAAAGTGCATTGGAAAAACTAATATGTCATAATTCTTTCATACTTTAGCGCAAAAGGTACCCAAGCTAATTTTATTGATTTGTAGTTCATTTCTAGCCAGCAATTAAACAAAAATATTAATATAAATTACTTGAATTTTTCTTCCAGCACTAAGCCCGCTTATGACATGAATTCCTTAAACACCGACTGTCTTATTGAAATTGTGAAGCTTCTCCACTTAAAGGATCAAATATCGGCATATCAAGTTAACACAAGTCTACAGGTTGCTGTAGCAACTCTATGGCTGATGAAATACAAACACGTCCATTTAAATTTTACAGAGGTACCCTTAAGCAATCAAGAATTTGCCATATTTTTTAAAACTGTTCAAGACATTTTGGAAATGTTACAATTGAGATTTTTAAACAAACAAAAATATGAAATTTTAAAACAACTTCACTTTGCGAAAGTCAATAACTTTCGTTTTACTTTAAGCAAACCGTATTTTATGGAAGATAGTGATTTAAAAGACTTAAGAAAATTAATGCCAAATTTGCAAGCATTAAGTCCACATGGCAACTTCACCGGCCTCTATGTGGACGAGTGGCCGTTGCTAAAGGATCTCAATTTAAGTTATTGTTTTAAGTTGGAAATGTTACACTTCCAGGCCATTATGAGCAAATTAAAATTGGAAAAATTAAAATTGAACGTATTCCCGAATAACAATCAATTCGAACAAATGAATTTAGTGGATGCCCAAGTGGAAGAGTTGAAATATTTGGAATTAAATACCTATGAATTTTACTACTTTTTGGCCAAACCTTTAACAGCTCTTAAGGAATTAATTATAACCAATCATTATAATCCTCGACAGTTATTTGATGTTTTACTGTCCATCTGGCAGGCGAAGGATATACGCCTAGTGGAAACTGCCAATGTCGATAATATTTTAGTAAATTGTCTAGAAATGCATATGAATGTGGAACAACTGACAATAGTCAATGATGAAAATCCTTTGCCTACCAACATAATACCCTCATTGCATCAATTAACAGATCTGCGTAAATTACGCTTTAAAAGTTGTTCAATAATGTCAAAGGATTTAATTAATTTGCTCAAGAATACACCTCAATTGAAAGAAATAAGTTTTGAAGATTGTCATTTTGATACAGCTAACATTTGTGTTAAAATGGAAGAAGTTTGTGCAAATCGCATAGAAAAATTAAGACTGAATATGTATGAAAATAGACTGATGGATAATTTAGAGAGACCAACATGGAGTAGGGGGATGGAGGAGGTAAGAAGTTTACATTTAAATTATTTAACTTGGTAAATTTTTGCAATTTCTATTTTCAGTTTGTCTACGTTTTAGTGGATCTTATGGGTGATCAGAAGTTGTTTGAGTTGACCTATTTGAAAGGAAACGACTTATGCTATGAACCGTTATACGTTGCATATCGATAAAATTAGTTATTCGTTTCTTTGTACAAGAAGGCATCGAACATATTTTGTTGAATACACTTATGTATGCATGAACATATCGTCGGCTTAATATGCCAACCTTCTCACTCCCTTTCAGCACATTTTACAGGAGAAAAAAAACTTTTTATATTTCATATTTGCAGATTGAGAGGAAAACCAAAAATATATTTGGTTTTACACACTTCAAGACTCAAATTGAAGAAAAACTACCACACGGCATCAAAATCTCAATTTACTTAAAAAGAGGATTTAGAAGGTTTGCATATTAAGCCGACGATATGCAAAAACATGCTTTACGAAATACTGTAATTAAATAAGGTCTAGTTTTAATGATTTAAATTAATTTTAAAATGTCTTTTAATTTATTTTTTATCTAACAAAAAAACTACGTCTACCGAAAATAAGCATTTTTTAGTGTGAACTTTTTATATATAAATTTGTAATTTTCTAAACGGTTGGCCAGATTCAGGCCTTAAATAATATTGATCTTTGCTAGGGATAAATAAGTCTTCTAGTTTTTTTTTGGAATGTATTACGACTTAAGGAATCGGGAATATTTTAACATAAAATGTATGTACATATCTGAAAAGTAAATTGAATTTTTTTTATTACCCGAAAAATGCGATGCATTGTGTTCCCCAAATTAAGCACCTCTTGGTTACACTGTTCATGGCACCATTTCGCCTCTTTTCCTTTATCCGAACTTCGAAACGTTTCACGACAGGCAACGAAACGCTCAATATTTGTTAACGGAAAAGCACGTTGGTCTAGGCTCAATGACTTTTTTCGGAATTTTAGTTGTAAACTTTATTTCCTTAACAATGACGTCAATACGATGGCGAAAATTGTTGAAAATGTTATGATGATAGCTAAAAACAACTTTGAATACAAAACTTTGAATAAGGCGTTCAAATGAGCAGTCAAATCTAGCTGTTCCACAGGGAAGCAAAATGGTCTGGTGATTCGTTAAACGAATAATGCTAGGAACACAACTGGGACGAACGACGAATTATTGGCCGCGAATATCCGTCGCCAAAAAATTTAAATTAAATATACAAAGTAGATAACTATAAGAATAGTTTTTAATTGTGTTTTTGTTAATGTTTGTGTTTTTTAAGTAAATTTTTTTTATATATGGCCTCTTTCTTTGCACACACAGCAAACGATATTCTCAATTAGTAAAGCTGTTTATTATTCGTCGTTATTGTGTTTCATTCGATAAATTTACTCAGCGAATTTTTACCAAAAAATTCGTCGTGTAGGGCGAAATTCGTCGTTCGTCCCAGTTGTGTTCCTAGCATAAGGATTGATGTTCTTAAATACCAACTCTTTCAAAGGATGGCCGAATATTCACGGTCCCGGTTGTTAAAGCTGGGGTCTAATCGCCGAAATTCGTATCGAGCAAAATCGATTGAAATTTTCCATTTTGGTATCAAGACACTCAATATCGTATGAAAGGTATCGTAATTGTAGATGGTAGCATTTGATATCGAGTATCCATCTCTCAAGTTTTAATTCGGTACGATAGTTTACTCGATACGTTGCTTACTTGATATTGAGTGCGGTGATTAGACCCCTGATTGTTTGGGCGAATTATTTGTAAATAGTTCGCACTTCCCAGCTAGCAATCGTTAACTATGCCAAGAATATCTTTTCGGAATCGAGCAAGTCTCCTGGGCCGGATGAACTTGAAGCAGTGGTCTTTTATGCTTCCTCGTCCTTTAGCAATTTATACCAATTTCTCATCTACTGGAAAGTTGTTAATGTTACTTCAATTCCTAAAAAAGGAGTGGCTATTAACCCCGAAAATTATCGCAATTTGCAATTTGTTCGGCACATTCCAAATAGGGATGCCAAAATTGGACCAGGTTTTTTGAAACCCGGGATTCGGGATTTTTAATTCAAAAAAACTTGATCCCGGGACGGATCGGGATTTTTCGGGATTTCATATATAAAAGCCAATTTTTAAAATGCATACACTAATTATAATTTAATGTTTATGTATAAGTATTAAATCAAATTAATTCATGAAGAAAACTTAACTCATTACAAAATAAAACAGTATTCTTTTAAAGTAATATGAAAGAATTATGTATTAAAACTTATATTTTAAAAAGGTTCTAAAACAAATTAATGACGTGTGATAATCGATATCTTATTTTAATGTTCGCATTCAACACTTCTGGGTGGTATCGTAAATAAATAGCTACATATATGCATATGACAATATTTAATTTATTTTGTCTCAAAAATATATGCAAGTATTAATCTAATAAAATAAACTTAAACAAATATGTATCAAAAGGCCTTTGTTAGAACCCCCTAAAGTTTTTAACACCTTTTTGCGCAACTTGCATTTTGCGCGCGTTTATTTATTATCATTCACTTAGAAAAAAGACCACACCGAACTTTGTCTTCTGATTTTGTTTTCTGTGGTACAATATGCATTGCATGTAATATTTATTCACTTGCGACTTCTTTTTGTAACCAGCTAAAAATTAGATTCATTGCCAGTATGATTTAATATTAAATTTTTGAAGTTATTTTTGACAGTGTGACTCACGTTTATTTAAATATACATATGTACAAAGTTGTATTTGATAAAAAAAATTAGCACATTTGTACCAAACCCAAAAATTTTACATAAAAATCCTGGGATTCGGGACTTAAATTTTTAGAACAATCCCGGGATTTCGGTATTGGCATCCCTAATTCCAAAGTTATGAAGAGTGTGGTAAATCACCATCTTGTTAAATTGTCCGATGGACAAAACATACACTCCCCGCCACATGAATAGGACACCCTTTGTACTTTGTACAACTGCATTTATCTCTGATATTTGCAAACAATTATCGTTGGTTTGTTTTAGGACATCCCGCAATAAATTTACTTTTCTTAACCAAGTGTACAAGTGCAATAGAAAAAATTGTTTTAATGCAAAATGGGTTATTCAAATAATTTTTTATTTTTAATGGGTCGAGGAAAAACCTTAACAGAAGTGGAATGTATAAGGAATCTGGATAATCGATTCACAAAATTTCTGAACGAATCAAAAGAAGCCGAAATTTAGTATCCAATTTTTTACAGAATCAGTCAAATTACGAAAAAAAATATGAAAGGCCGAACTAACGTTGTACTTTCGCCAATTGGAGTAGTCGATTGAAAGCCTTTACTCGAAATGCCATTCGATAGGTTAAGAGCTTTCGTAAAAACATTTAATTGTTTTTTTTAACAGGCAATTTACACAATTTTTGAAAATAATTATTAGATTTCTTTAACAAATAGCTAAAAATGTAAGTATTAAACTTTTTTCAGCAATAAGAAAAAAAAATAATAACATTTAGTTTTGTAATTTTTCGCAAATTTTAGTCATGTTTGCGATAGAAGCGATTTTTGAATTGTAAGTTTTTTGATTTCTTACAGCTTTAACGATTTTTAATATATAGTAGACTTTGCTATTATGCCGCTATTATAATCGCAATTGGGCCAACAAACACGGAGGTTTGATTTCAAATTAAAAATGATTTGAAATCAAACGTTTGATCATGATTTGAAAATCATAGCGTTCTCAACAAAAAGGGGAAATAATTTTCAAAATGAAAAATGCATTTATTTTCAACATGCTTTAAACGTAATTCTCAAATGTTTTTCAAATGTGGATTATAATACAATGTGGAATATAAATAAAACTATTTCATTTTTTTAATTTAAAATTATTATTTATTTAAATAAACTTTGAGATAAACATTCGGTATTATAGCTAAAAGATGAAATAGTGTTCTTTCCGTCCTCTAATTCTTGGAAAGACAAAATACTTGGCCCCCTTTTATTTTGAGGATTGTAGCACCGCGATCGTTCAACAAACTTTCTTCACTTTCCCGTTTTATTATTTTTCGTTTTTTTTTGGTATTTTTAATCATTGTAATTTCTCACAAATAATTTTTATTTTTCACAAGAAATAAACTGTTCACTTTATATTAAAATTTATTTTTAATAGTAAAACAAATGTAACCACAAAGTAAAAAAATGTAACTTTAATCGCCATTATTAATGCTTACATTTATTTTTCGCTTTAGTATTGCCCAGTTTATTTTTGATTTGATTTTAACATTTGACAAACATTAGACATCAAATTGATAAAACATTTGATATCAAATGTTTATTTTCAAATCATTATCAATTTGAATTTAAATGTTAAATCAAACAATTGAAAAACGTTTGAGAATTGCGTTTGATGTCAAATGATAAAGTCATTTCATATCAAAGTTTTGACTTCGTGTTTGTTGGGTAATAGCCATTTTTTGCGAATTTCCCCTAATTTAGCAATTTTAACAGAATTTTGTCCATTCCGTATACTTTTATGGACTTTTAATCAAATTTTTTTTTGTTAATTGTTGAAATTTTGTTTTTTTAACCGATTTAGTGATTTCAAATAAATTTTAGGGTTTGTTTCCAAGTTTGAAATTATTCGCGAATTTTAGCCATGTTCGCAATATCAGCGACTTTTCCTGTAAGTTATCTGATTCACTACTAGACTTTGTTTTCATGCAGCTGTTTTCAAAATTGTGCGAATTTCCGCTAATTTCAAATCTTTTATCGAATTTTTGCCATTCCTTGTACTTTTAGGGACTTTTAATCAATTTAATGGCTTGTTTGATACATTAAAAACTCTCTAGAATTTTCGCTATTTTTACAAATTTTCTGAATTTGTAAAATTTTGCGTTGCTCTTTTTGGCAAGCGCCGAAAACCGATAAGCCGAAGTCACTATTAATACTGTTGATTTATATACAAGCATAAAATCTATTACATTTTTTAAACAAATTTCGATTCAAAAGCTTTCGAATTCCGCAATCCCATTTTTGATACGGGACGAAGTTTTATTCGATACGAAGGTTCTTTCGAACACGTATGCGACGATTTGGGCCCAGGACAACATTGTACAATGTCATCAACACATTTCACAGCACAATTCGGAATTGGATATCGGGATTTTTAAATTTTGGATTTAAAAATTCAGAATTATAAAGTTCAGGATTTCGAGATTTTGTATTCTGAAATTCGGGACATGAAAAAATCGGGATTTAGATACTATCCCAAATTTGTAATTGCTTATTTCGTTAAATCTTTCGTCCCAGAGTTTAACAACAACGGAACGCACAACTAACTGATTATAACACACCAAAAATTTTCATTATGTTCATGGTCACCCATGGACACAGAATACCACAGAACTGTGTGTTGCGAAGGCAGCTTTCGAAGAAAACGACAGAATGCTTTTTTTGGTAGTGAAGTGGCAATGTGTAAAAATATGCCGCAACCATCAACACAAATGGCGTGATCAAAACAAAAATAACAAAACTCAAACCACGTTAAATAAATGCATTAGTTCAACAAACGTTGTTCTATTGTTATATTGTTTTGTTTTACAATGTTATTTACTCACTTAAATATTATTTACTAGTGTTGTGTTAATTTTAAAAGTTAATTTTTACAACAGTTTTCCATGTTAATTTCAACTTAATAAATTTGTGTTTATTGCATGTGGTAAAAAAGCTGGTGCAAAGAGAAATGCAAAAAGGGCAGCTTTCTTAAAAGGAGACAAAAGAAAACGCAAAATCTTCCGTCTCGTGACAGTTCTGTGTATTCTGTGCTCATTGACATTATTACACTTTTTAAAGTGTCTAATGGCGTTTTCTTTTCTAAAAAAAAGTGTTGCATAAGTGTTACATGTGACTTGGCAACATTTTTAAATGCTCCCCTAATTTTTAAGAAGTGTTTCATATTTTACGTTTACAAAAGAACACAAATTTCGGCATTAAACAATAGATTACAATTAGCGCAAGGTAAATTCAATTACACGTGGTGACAAGACTACAACAATCCAAAGCAAACAGAAACAACAGATGTTTTTGTATTGCATTGTTAGTGTTTACTGCTCGAAACTTGCCACCACCTTACTCTGAATACGCCTTGATCTATTGCTGCACTCATGCCCCTTTAATTAAATTGAGTGTTGAACATGTAGCATTTTTTTTAATTTTATAGGGAACATCATCATAAAAGAACGCTTTACACTTTTATAATAACACATGTACTTCAGAAAAGAACACAAAATAATGTAAAAGGCAGACAGAATAAATGCAGAATTTTACTCAGAAAAGAAAACGCCATAAGTTCATGGACATTATCAGGGGTGTGCTGGAAATCGCAAACGTAACACGCAAGAATTTTAAAAGTCGTTTTTAAATAAGATTTTTGTAATAAAAGAATTTTATGACAAATATTTAACAAATATTTTCTATTAAACAGGATTTTAAACCAAAAATTATAAGAATTAGGTTTAACGTTTATTAAAAACAACTTCTAAATTCTTGCGTTTTGCGTTTGCGATTTCCAGCACACCCCTGTATGATACTTTTTAGTGTACCATTATGAAATGCCGCCACGTTACCTGTGAGAAATAAAAATATGACTGATTTTCCGTGTATTCTTTAACAAGAGCGGCTATAATTTATGAGATTCAGCTCATAATCGAATTTTTAGTCTATTATGGTTTTGCTTTAAAGAAGAATATTTACGTAAAAATTATTTTTAAGTCATCTTATGTCGAATCAATTTATTTTTTGACCTTAGATGCGATTTAAGAAATATTGTTATTTAAAAGATGTAATAAAAATCATTATATCATATACAAATCATTTATAGTACTCTCAACATTAGGCTGCTTGCAACCCTGTATTTCAATTTGAAATATGGCCAATTGTATAAATTGCCAGATATGAAGACACATTTTTGGATATTCTGCATTCATGGCCACTGTATAATGAAAAACCAAGCTCAAGGCCTCCAATAGATCTACGCTCTTGAAAATATGGCCACAAATTTTAAATTCAGCGTAATTAATCAGCTGATACTGATGGACAAAGCGTATCTGTAAATCAGCACATTCAATGTCGTTATTTAAATCCTCGAGAGACTATTGGAAAATATAAATAAATAAATAACTTTAGTACTCCATTTATAACCTTTTTATGATCAAGTGCGATATAAAGAATAAAAATACTTACCGCATATTCTTTAATAAATCTTTTTTGTATATCATATTTGGTAGCCTTTTCATTGAATTCATTGCGCCTGGCATTATAGGGAAAAATATAGGGTATTATTAGCAAAGCTAAGCTGGCACGATACTCTAAAAATATTAAAGAATTTTTTTATTAGCACTCCTAAAAGGAATTTAAAAAAATTTTAACCAACTTTCATCATGAGAATTATCGACAATTTCCAATATCTTTGTTATCTGTTCAACTTTTTGCAATTTACGTCCCATTTCAATGACTTTCTCATGCAGCGATAACCAATTATTAATGTTTACCACTGTGGGATGCAAAATATTAACATCGATTTCCATTAAATCAATACCCCGATTCGATTTCAATATTGAATATTTTTGCATATAATATTGTGGAGACATTTTATCTCTTAACAATTCATTTCTTCTTTGTTTATGAGAATCGGTCCACTTTTGTTGTAAAGTATCCCAATCCAGTAGAGAGTTAATGCAAAAATCTTTACTTTCCAATAAATTTTCTGTAACATAAATTTTATCATTTGTTTTCTCACTGCCCTCGTCCTCATCCGATTGTAGTTTACGTTTGGTATAAGTGTGTTGACGTCGTTGTACAATTCCCGAACTACCAAGAAAACTACGTTTATTATTATAGGCATTCCATAGCTTACCACGAGCCGCATGATTAGTCTGTGAGGGTATAAAATAAGCCGAAGCTATCTCATTGGGAAAAGCGTGTATTAAATTATCAGTTAATGTAAGGAAATCTTGACGTCTGAGTCTGTAAACAAAAAACAATTAGTTTTACTTGTTGAAATTCTTGAAAATCCGAATTTCTTACATTCTTTCCGGTTGAAAATTTAAGCATTCATCAATTATGGCTTTAGCAACTGCTGTACGATGTTTATTTTCCAAAGGTCTACCATCATCTGACATTTTTACTATGGGCAATAGGGATGGTATATTACGAATATCATTTGCATCTGGTAAATGATTGACAATTATCTGAACCGATGAACTATTATGTTCGCATGGATTAATAGATTTTGCTGGAGTATAGGATGTATTTGATTGTGAATAGAACTCGGCTGTGGAACAGGAATTTTCTATCTGCTCTTGTTTAGTATCTGGAACTAAAATAATTTCTTTTTTTACAAAACTACGAATATTATCAAAACTATATCAATAAATTTTTTTCTTTCGAATTTTATATTGATACTATAAATTCGAAAATTTGGCCTTTGCATGTTTACGTAACATATATTATATCATGGTCCAATTAGTAGGTCTGCTTGAAACGCCTGCTGATTGTTTGCAGAGTGGTTTTTTACGTGCAATTGTTTTTGTAGCAATTGCTTTAGACATTTCCACCATTTTTTACACAAACAATTGCTTTTGTTCTTGACATCTTTATCATTTTTTACACAAACAAAATGCTTGAAGTTTTTTCTATTGTTGGATTGGTGTAGTTGCGCGCAGACCTACTAATTGGGCCATGAAATATATAAGTTTAAATGTGTAGATCAGGGGCATAACCAATTTTTTGGCATAGTACGTACCATGAGGTCAACCATGTCCTAGTAACCACGAAAATCATAATCTTTTGTAATTTTTTTCAAAAAAGTTTACGCACCAATTGGTTTTTCTAAACAGGTGTATAAAAAATTATTTACAAATTTATTATTTTTTAAATTAAAGCACGGACTTGAACTAACAAAAATATTATTTTACATAATTTAAAATTATTTTGAGGCGGCCTTCTTAATGCAATATCAAGGCGAATTTATTACAGGTGATCTTAAAAGCCCTGCTGATATTAGCTAAAATCACTGTTGGATGTCAAAATTTTGTTTATTCTCTTTTATTATCTTTGTTTCTGTTTTGTTTTATTTCTGTTTTTGACATTTTACAATGATTTTACAAAAACAAATTGCTTGTGGTTTTTGTACGAGTTGTACTTGTTGTAGTACCGAGATTACCTGGGATGAATTCGCCTTGTGCAATATTGAATATTCATAATTTTATACGGTGTTTTTTTTTATTCATTTTGAGTTTTTTTCGTTAAAAACGGTTTAAGATACGTTTTGGTTTGCGGAAAAATCTCTTACCATCTCTAAATATTAATGAAATTTCATACTTGAGCTATTTTTTGTTTTAAATAAACATATTATTAATTTTCCTTCACCAAAAAGATCTTTTTGATCTTGAAGAAAAAATAATTATACGTTCCCTTATAGTTGTTTATGCTCTTTCGGACTGTGCTATGCCAATTTTGATATTTTAAAAAATGTTTAAAAAGTTATATCCCTTGTGTATGTACATACTAATATTTATTAGGACGAAATATAATATTGTTTAGAAAATTAAACTAAAAAATTAAGAATTACAATTCCTTTAATCTGTTCATACAACGTTTCGCTACATAAGCAACAGTTTCGCAGTTATAAATAAATGTATGAAAAAAAAAACATTTTTTGCCTAAAAATTAAAATTTTTTTTTTTAAATTCATAAAAAATCCAAAACGGAAAAAAGGATCAAGTGTTATTAATTTCATGTAAAGTCACATAACCTATAAACAAAATGCGACATAGATCATAGAAATCGATTAACGCGATTAAATTATAAATGACTCTTCAATAAGAGTCGCGTGTAGGAAACCATTTTCTCCCGACAAAAGTATCATTTTTGATCAAAAAATGTATTTTAATAGCGCTAAAGAGTCAAAAAAGACTCAAATTTCAAAAATTGCCAGCTTAAATCAAGACGAATTAACTAAAGGTGGTGTCGAAACGGCATCTGATTTTGACAGTTCGAGCTTATTTGTTTTGATTTGTTAATGTTTTGCTAAGAATGGTTGACATTTCGAGCTGTAAACACGAACAATGCAATGCAAAAAAAACTATGTTGTTTCTGTTGCTGTTAAATTGTTGTAGTTCAACCACCACCTGTAGTTGAATTCGCGTTGGCTTGGATATTGCTTATATAAAAATTGTAACATAAAATAAGTATAGATGTAGAAAACTATATAAAATGTTTTTCAATTTTTAATATGATAAACCCTTTTCTATAAACCCTGCTTTTCTTTTTAAGTGAACAAAGTCACACCTAAAAGCTAGTGATTTTATAATATATACATATTATGTATGTGTAAACAAATTATTACCTCTTTCTTTTATTTCAATATTAAACGAGGGCAACTTATAATACTGGGAAATTACATCTCTGAAATCATCTGCGTAGATTTCACAACAATTTACCGCCAAATATATTTTAGATCTTTTATGTATATTAAATATAGAACAGGCTGCAAAAGAGATTTATAATCAAAATAAGTTTCCTATTAAAAGAATAAAAAAATTACCGGTCGAGAAAAAGTCTTGATATACAAATGGCTCAAAAACTTTAACAAATCTCTTGCAGTCATTGTAAATAGTTTGCAGTAAAATTCTGAAAAATGTCAAAAAAAAATTAGATAAGTTCTCAGGATATATTAATATGTAATATTGTTATTTTGATATTGCATAAATTAATGGAATATATAAATAATATTTAAATCTAAAAAAAAACAATTCTGATCTCAACACAAATTTTATACTTACTCATTTGGCATCCCTGATGTGAGCGAAGAATTTTTATTTCTTTCTTCAACTGAATACTCTGATGCGATCAACAAGTTTTGACTTTGATCGTAGGCTTCTCCAGTCATTGTGCTACAATTTACACCATGAGATTTTGAATTTTCTTGATTTTTATCGATATCCCCTTTTTCTACAAAATCACTATGGTTATAAACGGCTTTAGCCGATAAATACTTTGTATAAATTTTTCCTTGTCTTGTAATTCTGTACAAATCCAATCTTTCATTAGGAAATATGGACAATATAGCATTTTCCAAATCATAGCTAACATGTAAATCAAAAGGTAAATTATGTTTTAAATAATAATTAACTATAAGATCAATTAAATGACTTCTTTCGGGATTGGAAAAGGTTTGATTTTTATCATATATTTCCAGAAGTTCGGTGCCCTCAGGTTTATTTTGCAAAAGTAGTTCTTGCAAATTAATCGGTGGTGTACAATCATGATCTGTTATTATTTGTTCATTCCTCTTTAATCCTGTTTGGAGTTGTTCTTTAAAGCCAAAGTTGTTTCCTCCATTATATCGTTCATGTTTGAGAGGTTTTCCAATTTGAAGCCTCCATTGTTCTAAATTGTGTTCAAAACGTATTTGTATGCCCAAAGGAAAGCCAAGTAGCAGGGATTCTATATGAAGTCTTTTCATTATTTTAAGCGTCTCTATATTAATTTCTTCCTCTGAAAAAAACATTAAAGTTTTCGAACAAAATTGAGTCTTCAACTTCAGGCAAAAATCTTAAAAACCATAATCAAATTGTGGGGAGTATTTTTTAAATTTTTTTCATTTTTTTCAATTACTTTTGTTCCTATTTTCCTTTGTTTACAAAATATATGAAATTTAATAAAACTATGGTAGCATGGCCTAACCAATAGGTCTGCTCATGATACAAATACACAAGGTAGTTCCACTTCTCTCTCAGAAATTATTTTTTGAATTTTATTGGAATTATTTGAAGTTTTTATTTGTATCAAGCTTCAAATAATTCCGATAAACTTCAAAAAATATTTTCTGAGAGAGAAGTGGAACTACCTTGTGTATTTGTATCATGGGTCTGCTTACCTCTACAACAATTCAACAACACAAAAAACAACAGGCATTTTGCTTGTGTAAAATTCCCCGCCGTTGTCAAAATCTTACTACACCATAGGCGAAACAAAAGAAAAAATGTGTTTTGTGTGCATGTACATATGTGTTGCAAAAAACAAAAAACGTAAACAAAAATATACACGTATAAGGAAAATGTAAACAACTTTTGATATCGTTGAGGAAAAAACCAAATAAACATCTGGCTTCTTAAGCAGACCTATTGGATAGACCTTGTTTGGTAGCTTTGTTTAGAGAATAAGTGTACATAGGTATATGTAATGTGAGAGCATAAGAAAAAATTTTCTCAAAATAAAAAAAGATTCTATTTCGCGACGGCTTTCTATGGAAAACTTTTATGTCAAATTATATAGAAAATGTGGTGTTGTAATTAAAACCCGTAAGTGGTGAAGGGTATAAACAAGCCGACTTAGCTATCTGTCTAATTGGGTTTTCCAGCAGGCTGGAGTTGAATTTGTGTTTTATAGGTTTGTTCAGTATAAATTGTATGAAAAAAAGACATTTTGACCATGGTAGAATAAGTGCAAGGTATTGTCATTAGAAATTATGTTCTCAATTTCAATACCCATATAACGTCAAACAAAAGAAAATATGGAAAAAAATGAAAACAAGCTCAAAAATCAATAAAATTAATTTGACATTACATGGGTAAATAATGAAAACTCTCTCTATGAACATACCTGGTACTTATTATACTATGATTATGACATAAAAACTCTCGTCGGTCCAAAATAATTTGGTAACCTACATAAATGTTGAACCGGTTTGACAAATAAATTTTTTCAATTTAAAATATCAAAAATTTAAAAGTGCGTAAAAATTAAAAAAAAATCATAAGTACATTAGGGGTGAGACTTTTTGATGTTTTTTGCAAATATCAAATTTGACATGCCCTAGCCAAAATCGCCATAAAAAATATTAAAAAACAGCTTAAAAAAAAGAGTTAAAATTTGGTGTTTATTAAATTTACCTTTATCGCAATTTTAAACGGATACAGCATATCGTATCTTTTTTAAGAAATCTAACGGAAACGGAAAATTTGCTGTTAGATTTAAATCAGAAGAGCTACCTACGATTTTTCGCATTGGCTCTTTCTTAACACCGCTAATGTATTAAAAAAATATTATCTGTGAATTTTAAGAAATTGCATTTGGTGCGGAAGGTTTTTTTTCACAAATTCTAGCATACACGATTTTTATTGCTTATTTGTTATTGACTATCACGTAGTGATATATAAATTTTTTGTAAAAAATTAGTCATTATCGTAATGAAAATATATGTATGTATATGTATGTATGTACATCAAAACAAAAAATTTAGAGTATAAATGCGAAAATATATGAATGTAAGAATGTATTTTAAATTGTAGAAAAATGAAAACTCAATTTAACCCACTGTGCTTAATGCTTGTTGTAAAAAAAATCCACCCAAGCGGGCAAAAACACAAGTAAACTACACCATTTTCAAAAAACAAAAAAATTTTAAATGGAAATTTTTATTATTTATATTTAGTAAAGAAAATTTAGATTTTTCAGTTTAGTTTTGGAAAAATCAATTTAATAATCTGATTTTTCCAATCAATTGTTTAATATAAGATTTTCTATTTAGTGAGAGAAGAATTTAAAAATTAGATTTTCTATATTTTGTTTAGAAAAGAATAAAAATTTTCTTTGCATATTGAGAAAAAAACATTTAGAAACGAGATTTTTCAGAAATTTTTTGAAAATATCAATATAAAATGATATTATTTATTTTAATTTAAGAAAACGATAAAAATTTTAAAATTGGTATTAAGAAACAAGTGTTTGATAATGGGGAGGAAATTCCATGTCATATCAACCAAGAGTTGGACCCGTCCCCATTCGATTTAAATGAAATTTTGTGAGAAGGTTCCTTTTATCCTATAATAATTATATATAAGCGAAAAATAATCTTGAAATTTTTTTCTCAAAAGTTATGTCATATTTAAAATGTCATAATTTAGCCAAATAAACCGAATGTGTTGAGTTTATTTCTTCAATATCTCGAAAACTACTTTACATACAAAGATGGTTTTGATGATTATTAAATTAAAAAAAGCCAAAAAAAAATTAGAAGACATACAGGCGTGTTCTGGAAATCGAAAACTGAAGACGCAAGAATTTTTAATGTCGTTTTTTTTATATGATTTCTGTTATAAACGAATTTTATGACAAATATTATACAATTATTTCTCTATTAAGAAGAATTTTATAGCAAAAATAACATCAAAAGTGTATTAAAAACAACTTCAAAATTCTTGCGTTATGCGTTTTCAATTTCGAGAACATCCCTGTATGTCTTCTGATATTAAAAGATATTTTTATATTAAAAATGTTTTCTAATTTGTATGGAAAATTTAAGTGTTTTGATTCCAGTTCCCCGGGCAGATTTTTTGTTCCTTTACATTAAAAAAGTAAAGTAAATTTTGGAGCGAATTCGATACCATTTAGTGAACCCGAAAACGGAAAACAATTTGTGTAGCTCGACGAAACAAATTTTAATTTAGAAGTGGTACTCGTGCTGTGAAGCAATTACTAGACCCTAATGTGCTATTAATTGGGGACATTAGAATATTTGGAATATTAAAAAAGGTAAAAAAAAAAGCTGCCAAAGACAACGTTAGTGGAGTACTTCACAGATAGGAGGAGATGGATAATAACTTGCCAGATTTGGTGATCGTGTGTGGCAGACTCGAAAGTTTGTTTGAAAACTCCGAAGCAACAATGTTCAGGTAAAGTCCATATTCTACTAGACTTAATACCATGGACAACAATATGGGCATAAATTAAAGCTTTCGTTACATCAATTATGCCCATTCCGAGTCATTCACAGCCCAATATCGGGGAACAACGTCTAGTGTATTTATTGATGAGGCTGAAGCTCAAGTCAATGTTGGCGACTGCGGAAGAGTCAATCATTCAACGCTTTCAACTACATTTCATCAATCTGCTATAGAAATGGAAAATATGCCAGTTGCCCAGTAATCACACATTTTTACTTTTACGTTCCTTTATATATAGTCAAGTCATATTTTTAATTTTGTTTAAAAACGTTATGTTATTTAAAATAAAAGTTTTTTTTTCTTAATTTTAATTGAACTTTTTCTTAATTCGATTTATATTTTCCAAAGACCTACTAATTGCGTCATGCAAATAATATTTTCTAAATTCGTATTAAAAATCGCCTTTTCATATGTTCAACTCGGAATAAGAATTGAAAATCTTTTCCGAAATCATGCTGAAAAATCTTATATTAAATTCTTTGACTCCAGATTTAAAAAAATCTAATTTTTAAATGTTATTTTCTGAATTAAAAGTTGAAATTCTCATTTTTAAATGTCATTTTCTTAAATCGAACTAAAATTCTTTTTTTCAATATTTTTCTAAAATCCAACTAAATCTTAATTCTAAATGTTCTACTCTGAATTAAAAATCATAATTTTGAATGCTCATTTCTAAAATCGAATTAGAAAATCTAGATTTCAATTGTGTTTTTCAAAATTGAAATGGAATACTCGCATTAAAATTGTAAATGGTGTAGAAGCAAATGTTGTCACAAATATGGCAACGCCCCATTAACAACAAACAAAATAAAATACATAAAGTAATTCTTCTTACTTACCTATCAAATGGGGTAAAATATTTTCCAATTTCCACGTACTTAATAATTGTTTTAAGTCAATTTCTTTATTATAGGCCATTTCTATAAAAGAAAAATTATCTTTGAAATGTCTTAAATTGTTTAAAGTAAACAAATCTACCTCAACTTTTTATTTGTCACAAACAATTAAATTTTATTAAAAAAAACTTGCACTAAAAATATTTTTCGAAACAACCACAGGCAAGTCAAATATGTATCTGGCAAACATTTATGTACAAATTTCTTTTGTACTAAATATATGAATATGTTTGAGAGAACTATAAGAATCTTTTTGTAAGTTGTTATAATGAGTTCTCTTAAAATATAATAAAGTAAGTGTTAACTCTCTTTATTTGCTACTGCACGGTGTTTAAAGTGGACAAATTTTTGCAATATTTTAAAAGATAATAAAGATAAATTTTTATTTACTATAAGAAGAGAAAAATCATTTATAACGAGTAGGAATTATAGTAGGCTTGCCAGATATGAAATCCATAAAAACAGTACATCGAGAAAAAAAGGCAGTACATTAATGTCAAAAGAAGTAAATTTTTTTTTAATTTTATTACCTGGAAATTCTGTACATAAAATAAATAATTAACGTAACTAAAAACAAAAAAATATAAAATTCAATGAATAGCAATTCATAAATAACACAAAAAAGAGATCATTAATATTAAGTATAATAACATATACTTATGCAATGAAACCTATTTTAATTTAAGAATTAAATTATTCCAATTTAAAAAATTTAATTATTGTAAATTTAAAAAAATACAATTATTTATCAATTTTTTGTACTTCGTTAACAATGCCGTATTTTATGTTTTAAAAAAACTCAAAATGTATTAAAATTAAGTTTTTATTATTATTTCACTTTCTAAGTTTTCAATAAGAGTTAACTTCGCTCTTTTCTCCAAAAAGAAAACATTGAACTAAAAATTCTTTCAGTTGTTTGAATGAGGAAGTGAAAATACGAATATTTTCGAAATTGGCCAACTTTGTAGAAGCTTTAAATTATACGAACTTGTCAAAAAACATATTCAAGACAATTTATTTATAGAAAATAACTGAATAACTTCTACAAAATCATAGACTGAAATGTTTGAATAACGGTTAAAAATTTAAAGTTTTTCAAATTTATTATGGTTAAGGCTGAAACGTAATGGTATATAAAGTTTCGTTTTCAATAGAAACTCATCTACACTCTTTTTAAAAAGGCAATTATCCTGTTCGTTATCGCAACTGTTGTACATTTGTACGTTGTGCTATGAAACCACAAAATTTTGTTTCAGTTGTTAAAACTTTTTGCAAATTTGTTTTACTATCTGAAACATATGAATTAATTTTACGTTGTTATTATCCTCTTAAAAAGTAATAATATAGCCTGATTCTGGCAGTCGTGATCATGTACTTTCTCGATTCGAAAGCAATTTTATTTTAGTCGATACTGAACGAATCGAAATTATTTTTTCAGTATTGAAGCAAAATTACACATAAAAATCGAAAAAGTAGCTTTGCTAGAACGAATTCAACTTGCAAAACCTTATTGATATTCCATATTTTTAATTAAATGTTAGATTTACAAAAAGCTAAGTTTACTAATTCCTGTAGATAAGCGGCCCATAAATATATTATGCAATAAGTCGCACAATGGTTTTATTATTTAAAAAAAAAAATTCAAAACATAACCTATAAGAATAACATAAACAGCATTATACAATATTGCCAACACATTTCACGTTATTTTCGTTGTGCAATAAAAATCAAAAGTCTTTTAATTTTTGCCAATATATTGTGCCACCTTCGAATATCACATACAAATTGGCGATAAAATTGTACAATATGTACGTAAAATTAAACAATTTTATTGCAAGTGTATGAGCCGCTTAAGAAGTACTTATTTCCAAACATAAGCGGTAACGCCGGCAGAAAAACAGCACAAAATGTTTTTGTGCAAGCATAAGTTTTACGCAAACACACTTATTCACTTAATGTACCTACTTCACAATACTATTGAGTACATTATTCGTTAAAAAAAAGTCTTTAATTTCTAAAATGTACACAATTTTGTTATATTAAATTTCGCAAAAAACAAAAGTAAAAAGGCCCAACCCAAGGTAAATTTATAGCAGGTAGCCGCGAGATGACAACAATTGTACAATAAAAAACAACAGGGCTTTTCATTGTTGTTATGTGATACGAACTGTCAAACAGCAAAAGGGTTAATAAGAGACAAAATATAAAGACAAAAAACTTGTTTACTTGTTTGCTAAACAACATTTGACAGTTCGTATCACAAAACAAGCAAATAAAAAATAAACAGCTGGCTTTCCGAGACTACCTGCTATAAATATACCTGGGCCCAAGCATAATATGCATAGCCTTGATTAACCTACTGTCAAAAATTAAGATAGTCTCTTAAATTTAAAAAAAAAAAAAAATAATATTAACAAGCATTTTATTCTGTACGGAATGTGCCATCAGTTTCGCATTTTGCTTAAGCAAATGACAGTTTCATTAAATTTAACAAAAAGTTTCTTAAGTTTATTATGGTCTGCCTCATATGATTTACACGTATTCGTACATTTGTATGTACATATGTATGTATGTACATATGTATGTATGTACATATGTATTATTTTGCGGTCTACAAATATACAAATTGTGTAATGGTCTTCTTTTAGAAAGTTTGTTTATTTCTGATTGCTATGGAAAGTAAAAAAATCAAGTTTGACTGTGATGGAAACTGATAAAATTACCAAAATTCGAAAAGCAAAACACACAATATGTGTAATTACACACGGAAGACGGTGGTATGTCATAACGTTCTAGGACATTATGGCACACCAAAGTGTCATATGGTCTTTTTCTGAATCTTCTTGGTTTAAATGTGTCGTAATGTCCACTTTAGTTAGCAAAGCCGGTATTTGTTATACCATAGAGTAGACAATCCTTGCGCTAGGCCGAAGGGAAGCATTAGTAAGCACACAGTGAATACTTTAATGACAATTATTTTATTTAGACCGGGACAAGGCGAATTCATTAAGGTGACATTTTTAAGTCATCTGTTTATTGTTTATTTTTTTGTGTGTATTCTGAATGTCAAGTTTTGTTTACATTTTGTGCAAAAATTATTTTAAATTAAAAAAACACGTACTTGAAAAAAACCTTATTTAAATTTTATTAAACAAGCAAAGTGAATATTAAATATAAACACAAATAATAAGTAGACATACAATAAATTTGCAATACAGGAAAAAGATTTACTTTCTAAAGCAATTGTGTAGGTTTTCAACAAATAATTTTGATATTCACTCTAACTTTATACAAAAAAAATACATAGTACATATTTTTAAGAGAAAGGGGATAGCCACCATAGCTCTTTCTCATGATGCGGTCACCTTTTTGAATTCGCCTTGGACCGAGACAATTTAATTTTTGTTTTTTTTTATTTTGTTCTTAATTTTATTTTTGATGACACGCAACATAAAAATTTAATTAAGATTTAAAAAATAAACTAAAATGTATTTGTTATACAAAGAATTTCTCCTCAATGGTACATATAACTTTTGTTAAGTTTTATCAAACTGTCATTTACTTAAGCAAAGTGCATCATTTAAAACCAATGCGTTGATTAATCATCACAATTAAAAACGATGCAAAAATTTCGCAATCGTTGTGCAATTAATACAGTTACCGTGCAAAATTGACCTCAGGATATTGTCTAGATAAAGGTTATGGCGTTTATGAAGCTATTGCTTATAGTTATGCATTGCAACACTGCGTTTATGAAATCAGCCTTTGTAACATGAACATGTTTAAACAATTTTATTTTAATTAATATAACATATTAAGGATATTCACGTCACAAGTTGCACCCTTGCGAAAAAGCTAAAGTGCAAAAATATAACAACCACACAGGCAATTAGTTGTGCGTAAATAATTTTCTTTGTGGTTGGTGTTATGTGTTTGCACTTTTGCTTTTTTGCAAGGGTGCAACTTGTGACGTGAATACCCTTATTAATTCAATATTACATATTATTTATAGTTACTTAAAATGCCTTATTTATTTCTAACATTTTTTAAAGCTGGAATTTATTCCTAACGATTTAAAAACGTATTTCTATTACGCATTATCGACAACAAAGATGATTTGACATTTCCCACGGAATCTTTAATCAAAATAGAATGTGGATATTTTACAACAGCTTGTTCGCTTACGGCTCTCAGTACGCGCATAGGTATGTGTGTTGAAAATTTTCGCAATTCATCAACAATTATGTTTGCTAAAGTATTTAAACTTTTGCCCAATGGATGTTGGTTTTCCAAACAAAATATCACATCGTAGGGTACTTTGTGCCACGGTATACAAAAGTTTTTAAATTGTTCATCAGTCTCTTCGCATTGCGTTTTACTAGTTAAGGCCACCGAACCAAGTGAAGCTCTAAAGTCAAAATCTCTGAAAGTAAAAAATCCAAATAATAAACAAAATCATTGTTTTTATCACAACTGTCAATATTAAAATGAATAAGGGTTTTTTCATGGTGAAATTACTAGAAGGTGGCAGCACTAGGAGTTGTTGTACAACAATACAACAAAAACAGGCAAATTTGTTTGTGTAAAATAGTCCATTATGTCAAAAATATGGATTTTCACCACACCAAAATGTATTGTTTTTATTCTTTCCGATATATTATAACACATAAATTACAATTTCTACTTAGTTGAAACACGAGTACGTTTGTTCCAAGAAAAGTTTACTTCATAATTCTTAACACGATCCTTTTTGGGGGTTTCGTCAGCCTCGACAAACCAACGCCAACAATTTCTTTCATCTACTAAAATGTATTTAAGTGACATAACCTCAAAAAAAACAAATAATTTTGACATAAAGGAAGTTCACCATGCATTGAGCAAAAAATAATTGATTCTGTAGTGCTGCCACCTTCTAATTATTTCACCATGGTTTTTTTGAGTTAAAAAACAAGTTTTTTGTAATGAAAGGAAACAGAATGTACTAATAAAATGACCTCATAAGCGCAGCTGTTTGCAGTGATTTTCTTCGTGTGTGACGTTTGGCGTCATTTTTTTTTTGTTTAGTCTGGGTTTACACAATGAAAGTTTTCTTTCAGAAAGTCTGACTTTATAGGTGAGAGAGGAAGAGAACAGGCTATTCATCTCCCCCCCCCCCCCCCCCTCTCATCCATAAACTCAAACTTTCTGAAAGAAAACTTTCATAGTGTGAACCCAGACTTATTTATATTTTTTATAAAGGCGTTTTGACATTTGCTGTCTCAATTCTAGCAACAAAATGCCTATTGTTTCATTGTTGTAGTACTATGGTCAATATTTGCAATTTCTTTTCAATAGATTTCTAGCGATAAAAATCAATTGTAGATAATTATTATTTTTGTTTTTGAAAAAATTATTACATATTTAATTAAGTAAAAATATAGAAACGAATCGAAACCTGATTTTCTCATTAATTGACCTAAAACTTTTTTAATAGATTTTCGAGAGATAGTTTTATTTAAGTAAATAAAATTCATAAATATGTACTTACTCTGGTTCAATTTTTATTTCCGTCTTTATATCTGTGCTTTGATTAAAGTCCTCAGATTTGATCACACAATCATCCATTAACTTATTATAACACATAGCTACGACAGTTTCTTCTTCTTTAACGATATCTGTAATACCAGAACTCATAGACTCTGCACCATTTTTACTGGGATTTATTATTTGATTATCTTCAAGAATTGGACATAATTCCATTAACTCTTCGTCATTTACGGTCCTGCTACACTGCGCACTGACTTTATTAAAATGTTCGTTTCTTTTCTTGATAGCGGCCTTGGATCTTAAATATCTCATATACAATCGTCCTCGTTTACTAGTTCTATAAAAACACAATTTTTCATTAGGAAACAATTTTAAAATGGCTCGTTCTAGGGCATAACTGATCTGCACATTAAATTCCATATTATTTTCTAAATAATAATTGGCTATGATACCAATCAATAATTTACGTTCAGAATTTGAGAAACTTTTACGCAAACGATAATTGTTTATAAGTTCCTGGCCATATTTAGCATATTTTAAAATAGTTAGTAAGTTAACTTGCTGAATGGGTTGCGGCGTAGACATTGAAGTAGAACTAAAATCGGTATGTGACTTATTTGGTGCAACGTATAAACTACGTTCTTCTGTTGAAGAAGGAACCTTATTTTTTTCGGTATTTGGATTTAAAATGGAACTGTAATTGTATATAATTAAATCAGTTTGTGTTGATTTATTTTCTAGTTCGTTGGCTTTTATGCCAAGTTTCTTAGATATAAATTGCAAAATATCTTCGCTTATAGATGTTTGTATGGGTTTTCCAATTTCTTGGCGCCATAGTTCCATATTATATTCGAAACGTATTTGTATACCAAGGGGATAATTTTGAAGTAATAGTCGTATGTGGTG
This sequence comes from Pollenia labialis, assembly GCA_949318255.1. Lineage (NCBI taxonomy): Eukaryota > Metazoa > Arthropoda > Insecta > Diptera > Polleniidae > Pollenia > Pollenia labialis. The sequence goes on along the minus strand of OX439143.1, from coordinate 42,590,049 downwards.
TATTTTCATAATTTTTAAAATTTCAGTATCGATTTTTTCAGCTACAAATTAAAAGAAATAATATTTGTTGGGTTATTTACTAAAACACTTGCCCCCAATTTTACCAAGTTCAGTTAAAGCTAACTATTACTTTACAGTTTTACAGCTATAACTGATAGTTAATTATAACTGAACTTGGTCAAGTTGGGGATTAATGATTCAAAGTCTGTATTTTAATCTTTTAAATTACTTATAAAAATTAATAGTTTGTTAAATTAAAGAGAAAACCCCTTATTTAAGAAGTTTTCAGATTTTTTGTAATTGATCTTAGCGGTTTTTTTAAATCGACCTCATTTTTAAAGCAAACATTTAAGTGTAAATACGAAATAATAAAGAATTACAAAAATTTATTTAAAGTTACAAACACGAAAATTATCAATAAATATTAATAAAATTCAAAGTTGTTAAAATTCCTTCCTTCAGTAGTAGGTGAGAAAGAACACCTGGATGGCCAAAATGTCAAACTTTGACCCCCTCTATCTAAGAAACTTTTTGACCAATCTTGTTGAAAACTACTAACCAATAGGACCAACCTTGGTGCAAATAGGAAGACATCGATTTAAAAATTGGGTCACTTGACATGAAATCCCCCATATATTATACGAAATATCTGAACAAAATTAAGTTCTCCATCTCATATGAAATGGGCGTTACTGTACCATAAAACCATGCTTTGTGGTAAAATAAGGTTGTTATAGTAAAGATTTATGTGTATAAATAAAAGGCATTTATAATTTACTAGCTGACCCGGTCCGCGTTGCTGGCCCTAAGCAAACATTAGTGTTGTATTACCAGACGATTTAAATTGATCTTTAAACGAAATTTACGGCCTTTAAATAAAAATCCAGCTCATTATTCAGCTAACTTAAAAAAGTGTTCCCAGTTCCACAGGGAGCGTTTAGAAAAAAGTCCCTCCAGTTTCATCTTTCACAGCTTTCATAAGGGTTTCGTATGCCTATTTTTGTTGTCGATTCAACAGTGGAAATTTTGTTCGAACTGTTTCCCTTAGGGCTTCGTAAAATCGAAGATAAATAGAAAAAGTAGCGTGGTATATTTTTCTTTCGATGAAACCTTAAAATGGATTAATACAAACATTTGAAAGAAAAATTAGTCAAATCGGCTCCATCGAGTTTTCTAATTTTAGGTAATTAAAACAAAGTGGGCGTAAAAGTGGGCGGGACAAAATTTTCTTTCCGCAAAACCTAAGTTAGACCATGGCGATCATTTTAAAGCAAAAATCGTCCAAATCGGTCAAGCCGTTCTCCAGTTATGCGCTTAATAGAAAAAGTGGGCGTAAAAGTAGGCGTGGTAAATTTTTCTTTCGATGAAAACTTAAAGTTGATTAATACGAACATTTGAAAGAAAAATTAGTCAACTCGATGGATCCGTTTTCTGATTTTAGGTAAATCTAAAAAAGTGGGCGGGACAAAATTTTCTTTCCGTAAAAACCTAAGTTGGACCATGGCAATCATTTTAAAGAAAAAATGGTTAAAATCGGTCACGCCGTTCTCAAGTTATGCATTTTGCCACGCCCCTCCGCCCCCAGACCGAAAATCAAAAAAAACAGTGTCACCCGCCTGAATATTCTGAAGGTTCCCTGAAAATTTCATCAAAATCGGCCCAGCCGTTTTGGAGTCCATACGTTAAATACACACATTCTATTTTATATATGTATATAGATTGCAGATATCTTAGCTATTTGTGTACCGATCTGGCCGAATTTAATTCCGGACTATGCGCGATATAAATATCTTATTAAGAAAACCCATTTCAACATACAGACGTAGAGACAATGGTTAGGTTAAGAAGACAAGACAATACAACGGACGAATATATGTACCTTAAAAATAACAAACTGAAAAATAGAAATTTGTTTGTTCATTTAACCGAATTTTTTTATTGTCAAGAAAAATTAAGCACAAGTAGGTAATAATAACATTAAACATATTAGTTCTTAATACATTGGCCACATACTGTTCGTGCTTAAAAGTAAACACGAGCAGTACGGCAACTTATTTTTATAAAAGTGAACAATTTAAAAAGAATTGTGTAAATTGTACACAAGATAAAAATATGAATGAAATATGTAAGTATGTATGTAGGTATGTATGTATACAAAATATTTAAAACTTACCAATTAAATGCGATAAAATGCATTCCAATTTCCACTGCGACAGCAAACTCTTTAAATCTTCTTGAACTCTATTTTGCGGCTTCATGATGTTTAATGTAAAGATGCGACAACATTCAACTTTTAAGTATGCAAAACTTTGTGTAAAAATACTATACCAAATACACACCTTTATTATTCCAAATATTATTAAAACAGAAATTTTGTGTGCAAACTTTTTGTTACAGACATTCAATATCTGCCTCTGTTTCCTTCAACTTGTGTAAATGAGTACAACTAAAGTTTTTGTTTGATTTTTACACAATTCTTCACGAATGAAAGTTACCAGACTATTTTTTTATCAACCAAGAAATTTAAAAATTGTTTCATGAAAAAATGATTTAAAATTTGTATAGAAAAAATAGAATTATTAACTTCAAAATTGTATACATATATTATCTTATTGATTATGGGACTGTTTTAGTTGTAGCTTGGTACGTTATTAAATAGTAATACACTTTGATAAACTATAAGCGGCACTTTTGGCATTTTTAAAATTACGGCAAAAAAATATTTTTATTTTTGGTAAACTTAACCTAAAATTGCAAAATTTTAAAAATTTATTTGTCCATCCATATGGCAAAAATATTATTTATATAGGGCTCTAGTTGGACCCATGAATACGTCCTATATATCAGAAGATGGAAAATTTTCAACAGTAAATATTTCCCATATATTTTTTTTTTAAATACCCACTTCCCGAGCACACGTTTTATAACCCAAGTATGTAAATGTTAAATTTCTTCTTAAGCACGTCGGTATATATTTACATAAATCTGTAAAAACCCGTTTAAAATGGCCATGATACGAGTAAAATACTCCAAAAATAGGGTAAAAAACATCTAAATGTTATAAAACCTAGTTTTAAGGTTAACGTTTGACCCATGGGCACGTCTTATTTATTAAAAGATTGGAAATTTTCCATAGAAAATATATTTCCCATATATGTATGTATGTACATATATATTTTTTTAGGCAACGTGGTATCATTTTCGGGAACCATAGATCGATCTTTCCGAGTTAAAGTTGTATAATTTTGTTAGATTTGGCCAAATTTTTGTAACTTTTGGTACATGGTACAGAACGAAGTAACGTTTTTAAAAACCCCATTTTGAAAATGAGAATGTAATTCCTGAAACACAGAAATTATCTGTATAATACGATGCGGACGTTCACTGTTTATATGTTCATATCAAACCAATGTGTTTGTAACATTCAGCTTAGCCGAATATAGCACTATTACTTATAATATCCTTCACACACACACCACAGGTGGTGGTACAATATTGATTTTCGACCCCATAATGTATATATATGGGTCCTTATAAGATGCGAAGTTGATTTAACGATGTCCGTCTGTCTGTCCGTTGAAATGGGTTTTCCGAAAAGCCCAGATATTATGGGGGCTAGGTTGTGATACATTAAGGTCGTATATAGTCCGGAATTGTTTCCTATTGAAATTTATCAAGATCTGTCCGCAGATGTATATCTAGAGAACGGCAAAAGCCTAAGTTTTGGTTATCAATACACAATATTTTACAAAATTTGGCCGAGTTTAGACAAGTGGGTGTGGCACTGCCATACAAAGATATTATAGATTTCTGTATATCTGAAGAACGACAAGAGCCAAGATTTCCAAATTAGGTACAAACATCTTGGTTTTCAATTTACAACATCATACAAAATGTGGGCGGGATTGGACAAGTGGGCGTGGCACAAAATTGAGTTATTTATATCTAAAGAACGGTATTTATATAACTTTCTGATATTATCGCACCATGGTGAAGGGTATATAAGATTCAACATTGCCGAATATAGTACTCTTGTTTTTAATTAAATTTAAAATGCCGAGTTGCGCTAAAGTTTAGTTTGGATATTCGGATTCATCAAATATTGCAGTAGATATTCTTGTTGGCGAAAAATTGATATTCCTAATATCAATAGTTGTTATCAAATGAAAATGTTGTTCTTTACTACAGTAATGCATTTAATACAATGTTTATTGATAATTTTGAATGTTTTTTATGCTAGAATGTTATTAAATTTTACTCCGAAATCTTGATCACTTAAATTTTCGTCTTTTACTAAAATTTCTGGTTCTGAGGTTGAAAACCAATCTGGACAATTTGAAGTTTGTACATTTCCAATTCCGTCTGACTCTAAATTACAATCTGTTTTATCCGTTTCATTATTGCTGACGCTAGTTTGTCTTTGTATACGACGAGACGAACGAGTTAAAAGTGTTTCAATTTCAGAATTCACTTTATTATTGCGTTCACGTTTATAACGCTTCATATTGGAAAATTTCACATAAATTTTACCACGTTTTTCTGTACGATAGTATTCTAACTTTTCTGTTGGGAACATTTTTAATATTTCCCATTCCAATTTGTGACTCATATTAAGAGTTAAATGATAATCGTTTTCATCAAAAAAATCTACAATGGTCTGTATAAGTTGGGATCTGTGAATGTTTGTTAAACGACTTTTTTCTTTGTAGAACTTCACTATTGACATTCCACGTGAGCCGGATAAACGTAAAATTCGTTTTAAATTAACTTTACTTTGATCTGGTGTCGATTTTGAGGGAAATTTTGGTGGTGGTGAATTATTTGCCGTGTTTGATAACAGCTCATTAAATGCAATTAAAGGCATATTCTCCAATTCTCCTTCATCATCAGAGCTATGTGCTGTATTGTTTGTTGTTGTAATTTCTTGGAGTGTTGTGGGCATAAGGTTTGCTATTTTACTTGGGGGCATTATATTAACTAAAGAGATGTTTGAATTAGCAGATTGAGGCGATAAGGCTTCATGCTTTTCCTCAGTTTCTATATTATCAGTTTCTTCCATATTGTCGTTAAGTAGTTCTCTTTTAGCTCCATTATTTACAAAAGCCTTATTTATTGCTGTTACATTTTGCAGGTTATCCGGGGAACAATTTGTTGTCATATTTTTTTGGCAGGTGAAATAACAGTTGGTATTAGACTGATTTAATTCTATAGAATTTAATGGTATTCCATTTTGAATGCGCCAATTTGTTAGATGATGTTCAAATCGTATTTTTACACCCATCTTGTAATTTTTTAATAAAGCGTTGATGTGATAAAACTGCATCATTTTAAGTTCATTTATGGTAATTTCTTCTTCTGTAAGAGTTTAAAAATTAAGAAATTTTTGCGAGTATAAATAGAAAAATAAATAAAGCTAAATATTATTAACCTATTATTTTATACTCAAATCTTGTAATTGCTTAATGTATTTTACTGATATCGTTGAGAAATGAAAAACATCGTTAGTTTTAGATTTCTATACTCGACAAATATATGTATGTATGTATTTTAACGACAAATGATTAAAAACAACTTTAAGGTAATTTTTTTTATAAAATTGTGAATCCAGATTCAGGAAAAATATTTATTGAAGAAAAGAAACCATAAGAAATGCAGAAAGTAGAAGTTGGTAGAACAGTCAATAGTGGCAATTTAAAAATTTTTTTAATGTCAACGTTCTTAAGATCGAAACAATCCGGTAGACCGATATTTAAAAAGCATCTTGCTCCGAACAAAAAAAGATGAATCAAAACCTATTAATGATCTTCAATTTTGAAATGTATGTACTTATATTCCCCTAGAGTGCAAAGCTCAGAGAAAAGTTGCCCCTTCATTAATTAATGTTATCCTAACCTTCGCTATCTTTCTTTGTAAGTCCATGTAAAGTAGGTATAAAAGATATCAACATAAGGAAAATAAATAACGAACAATTCTGCATTACAAATTAAAAAAAGGAATTTTTTGAATTTTGTCGCTATTAAATTAATTGAGCGCTGCTATGTCTGAATGAATAACGTATAAAGCCTGTTTGTGCAAAAATCTACTAAAATTTTTTTTAATACGTAAAACTAGAATTTAGCCTAATTTTAAATGAACAATGTTACAACGACAAAAAAATTCAAATTATTTCTTTAGCTTAATTTTAAAAACTACCTATTGTACTAAGGCGAATTTACTTTTACATATTTTCGCTTTGTATTGTACCTTCTTATATTTAATTAGATTTTTGGAAAAATAAAAGTTGGCAGCACTGTGAGACAACAGTGGAATTTTTGTTTTTGGTGAAAACTATAAAATATTATACATACATACATATGTACATATATTTGTATTACAAAATTTGTGGGAAAAACAAGCTGACCGTTATTTTTCTTACCTTTGAACAATTCATAAAGTATTCCAACATTCCAAGAGTTTAATAACTTTTTTAAAGCTGCAAAATCCTGATTTATACCACCAGAGCCACTCATTTTTATTCCGCTAAATAAAAACAAGAATGCTACCCATTAAAACTACGTACAGTATGAAGAACTCTAAAATGAATTGATAAACCTAATAAAACAAAAAAAAATTTTGCATTTTAAAACAAAATAATTATAAATCCGCACGCCTCGAATATCCAAACACAAAGAATAGAAGATCCAAACTAAACATCAAATTATTTTTCGATGTTTTTGTACATTTTATTTTGTGCATTTCGTTCATAACTCATACATAAATACGTATAGACAACAAAAACCACGTAATTCATCTGTATACATCTGTTTAATTTACGTACGTATGTACACATTCATGCATAGGTACATACATTTTATACCTTTTCCTTAATACGAAGAGAACATGTAATTATAAAGAATTCATTATTTTTATGAAAATTTCATAGGTAGGTACTAGCAATAGTTTAAAAGTTTCTATTTTTTATAGACGAAACATCTATTAAATGCAGATTTTGCAAACAATAGCTATTTGGTTTATTGGCAACAAGACATACAAAACAATCTGTGTCTTGTTTATTTTTATTTCCAGTGAACAATTAGTTTTGTTTAAATAACGACTTGGTTGTGTGTGCCATGAAATTTAGTGGCAAAATTTTTTTTTCAATTTTCTTTTGTTCTGCTTTTTGTTATTTTACAGCTGGTTTTTGTTTTGATTAAAAATAAGTGCTGCCAAATGCAATGAGGCTTTTAAACCTTAAACGTGCTAAAAGAAATTTGCAAAGACAAAAGCAACACAAATGTGGTTAACGGTAAACGGTTAGCCAAAATTGAATGTGGCAATTAAAAACTAGTATTCAAGCTTAAGTTTTAGATTATAGGGGCGCGATAAGATCCAAAAGTAGGGCACTTCGGCTATTACAAAAGTAAAAACGATCCAGCAATCGTACTTTTGGTTTATTTTAATATCTCTTAATGGAATGTATAGTCCACATACACTTGAAATATCATTGCTAAATTCTTCGTATTGTACAAATTTATTACTAATGTGTATGTGATATTCAAAGGTATCACAATATGTTGGCAAGAGTCAAAATCCTTTTAATTTGGATTGCACAACGAAAAGAAGTGCAATATACTGTGAAATCTGCTGACAACAATGTATGATATTGTTTTGCTTTAATGGTTATGTTTTTCTTTAATAAGAGATGCGCCATATTTAAGTTGAAACCATTATACCACCTATTCAATAAAATATGGCAATATATAAATTATATGGCGAATAACATACATATACAATTGCATATGTAAATGGATAGGGCATTTAGCGTCATGCATAGTTCAGCTTTTATAGGTAAAAATATATCCGAATTTTAAAATAAAATTTGCAATTTTCGACCAATCAACAAATATATGTATGTCTTTTTCATTTAAAAAGTTAAACCTATACAGTTGGAGAAAAGCGCGAATACAAACCACCTAAAACCTTTTTTTAGAATTTTGAAAGAAATCCCAGAATCCCAAAAAAAATATTTGGATGACTTCTGTCCATTAATCCTTACCTAACTAACTATGGTCTAGAAGGTAAAAAAGTTGAACTTAGGAGGGTATGTAGAGCTGTGCCCGTGACACGCACGCTCATGTAAAAATATTTTATTTTTCACGCAGGACTTATCTTTAAAATGCTCACGTCACGTGCGCTCACGAACTGATAATTTGTAATCACGTAAATACTTTCACGCACAAAATTTTTTTAAGTATTACGTTCATGCACGCTCACGGCAAAAAAAATATATTTTTCAAATGCGATAAATAGGGCCCGGACATTTGTGCAGTAAAAATCGAGTTTTATGCGCATTAAAAAATGCATTAAAAATAGAAATAAATGCGCTAAAAATTTAAAAAATGTGCACTTAAAATATTTTTGAACACTTCTTTTTGTTTTATTAATTAAGTTAATCATAGCATACATTACATTTGAGATGATGTTGATTAAGAAAAAACACAACAAAAAATTTATAATTTCTTAAAGTATTAAAAATTTTAAAAAATACTTTAATAATGTTATCAGAAGATTATGTTAAACACATTCGTGATGAGCTTGTGAACTTAATAAATTATTTAAGTACAAATAAAAAACAATAAGAAATCGTGATCGGTTGTACATGTGAGGAGTACGTCCATGGTGGCCGATTCTACATTATACTCAGTTTGAGGTATGTTTAGAGGATTCTATGTGATTAATGAAGTGATTTAGTTGTAATATGTTAATTTTAAGTAATTAACATCTTCAATCAATCGCTTAATTTGATTTAATTATTTGCACATGTTTGCGTGCTATCAAATACATTAAAAGCTTAATTAATACTAGCGGATGACCCAGCGTGTGTTACTACTCCTAAAAAAGAAACACGTTTTGTTTATGGTTTAGTAGGGATTTATCTATGTTTTAAAGTTCATTAAAATCTCTGAGGTAGTTCTTAGAGGGCAGAAATGTTCCACCACCTCCCTCGTGGTCCTATTTTTCAAAAAATATCTTACTTTGTCGATATACGTAAATAGTCATCCATCTATGATTCAAATTTTAATAAAATCTGTTGGATAGCTTCGGAGTTTGGAAAAATGTTCACTTCCCCTTGTGGTCCTATTTTTTAAAAAATATATTGCTAAAGTTTCCATATATGTAGGGAATATATGTAGGGCGGGCAGAAATTGCCCCCAAACTCCCCTTGTCGTCCGAATTTTTGAAAATAGAGGACATACAAACATTTTTTTGTATTGTATATATCGAGCCTTTGGTGCAATATCGTAGTAACTCAAAATTTGAATTTTTTGAGCTGGGTATGCAGAAATGATCTTTGGGGAAAAAAAGATTATGATTCCATCTCTAACTGTTCAGATTTTACAGCTAAAAATGTCTTTATTGCCTCTAGCTATTTCCAACCATATTGATGGTAATATAAAAAAAATATTTAATATTATTAATAATTCACCTTTTTTTAATTACAAAACATTCCTCTTTATTTAAAAACTTGTAAAAACATAACTTTAGTAAACAAAAATGCTATCAAAAATATGGCTGAAAACTTCAAATGCATTTTTCTCAGTTCACGATTTTTTGAATTACTACGGTATTGCACCAAAGGCTCGATATGTTACCTTCTCCGAGAAAAGGGACCTAGTGTGTGAAAATGAAGTTTTGAGAAAAACTCATTTCATCTTATTCTTCACCCTTTTAGGTACCAGAATCCACTCTTAAGTCCAAACACGTTTTTTGACACACTAGGTCCCTTTCCTCGGAGAAGGTCACATATGTACATATATAGAAGAATGATTTAGCAAGTTTAGTTTTGATTGAATTTCAGTATATTGGTCATAACTCAGCCATTTTTTAACCGCTTTGACAGATTTATGTATATACCGACTGGTTTTAGAAGAAATTTACCATTTACTTTGGATATCAAACTTGGACTTGGGAAGAACTATGGTTCCCGAATATGTTGGTCATTATTTTTTATATCTGAACCGATTTTTTTAAGTTTTTTAGAAGATATGTTATACTAAAGATAAAATTTAAGTTTTTATAAAAGTTTTGATGTTTTCTGTTCGGGAGGTACCACGCCCACTTCCCCAAACCCGCCCATTTTTTCGAGAGGTTGTGTATTGATAACCAAGATGATTGGATCTTTGGCTCTTGTCGTTATCCAGATACTGTACAGAAATAAATAAAAAAGCAACAACAACAAGGAATTTTTGGGTAAAATTAGAGTCACAGTATTCCCACGTTAGCATATTTTCTGATAGATTTAACAGATTGAGTTGGTAAACTTCATATTTTTTTGAAAAAATATGCTGACTGCTTTTTAGCTATTACCTTGTTCAAAATCAGATTTTTTACTTTTTAGAAAAGCAGAATTTTTTAGCAAATTTTGTTTGGTGTTTTGAGGCATCAAAAAGCACTGTAAATAGTGTCAAAAGCACTAAGTTGGCATCGCTGACATTTATATTCTTTATTAGTAACAAAAAAACCATGAAAATAAACATCCCATATTTATAATTTTGCAGATAAATATTGTATGTTTGTACGTACATATGTACATATGAATGTATATTGTATCTAATGGATGAATACATACCTACATTATTACATATTTTTTCATTATTTTTATTGACTGATGTTTTGCGTTGCTTTTATTTTTATTTTAGTCAATTTTATTTTGTTGCTTTTGTTTAGTTTTGTAGCTTTGCAGTATAGTCGTCAAGTTTTTTCCGTTCGTTTTGTTATTTTTCTTTCTAACAGCCAGCAAACACTTAGAGACTATTATTTGTGCAATAGTGTGTGTTATAATGGGACTTTACTGTTTTTGTAAGTTTAAGGAGAACTTCTGTAGATACATATAGCTTTGCATAAGTTAGACAAAAAGTGTGTTCACTCGTACACTCTGAATAAAAACGCCATGACAACAACGTCAGCAATCAGTAGAAGTGTAGCAGACACATGTTCAGCAGTAAAATAAAAAAAAAGCTTTAATTTGAGTCTGTTTTATAATAAATAGGTCGCAATGTTTTTTGTATTTAACACATTAAAACCTTATATAGAAAAAAGTATTTACAAATCAACAACATTGCAAATGAAATAAAGTATATAACAAAACGGAGAAATGAATTAAGAGAGCAACTTTTGTTGAAAACGAAAAAGTAAATGCTAGCAAAACTAGGAGAATTTCGATGCGATTATCTCAAAAAGAGGAGAAATACCTAGTGTTTGTTCTCTTTTAAGTGGAGAGTGTGCAAAGTAAAACTTTAATTTTTTTACAATTTAAATAAAAGCTTTTCATTTTATTAGTTTTTCTGGGAGTTTTTAACAAATATTATAGGTAGGTAGGTATGTACCTACCTACATTGAAGTTCTTGAGTTTTCATTATTTAATCTGTGCTGCCAATTTTTATTCCAAAAGATACCTATTCAGGCATGTTCTAAAAATCGAAATGAAGTGGATTTAAAATCTAACAAATTTTGGAAGCGATCCTGTAAAGAAAGTTCATAATAATAATAGGTACCTACATATGTACCTATGTATGTCCTTTTCACACACTTCACGCTTTGAATAGGCACCTACCTACCAATTTACTTTTCAAGAACAACCCCTGCTTCATTTGGCACTTTTTGTGCTACAAATCAAATTTCCAATGAAAAAGTAAAAATATTAATGTTTATTTTTGTTATCCGGTACCTAGTACATACATACATACATACATATGTATGTAGGTAGGTACATATATTCTATTCAAAGAATGTTGATCATAACATTTTTGTTCCGTGCGGAAAACCTTTTCATATTTTGTGCAAAAAGTCATAACGCCTTAAAGTTTCAATAAAAAACATATACCTACGTACCTACATATGTAGGTATGCAGGCAAATAATTTACTTAAACTTAAAAACGAATTTATGTACCTACCTAGGTAGGTACATACCTATGTAACTTAAAAAATTAAGGGCGAATTAAAAAAATAAGTTTTGACTACTAAAAGAATAAAATTCGGAAAACGGGGTAGTGATAGAAACCAATTTTTAAAGTTATCATTAAAAACTGATTTCTAATAAATATGTACATATGTACATAGGTACATAGGTATTTCTTTTATTATCTGCCTTTATTCTTTTATATCTTATATTAAAAAGGTCCATAACATAACGCAACAACCATTTCACTATTTTTGCATGATAATATTACTGACAAAAGTACAATTGTACTGACTGTACCATCCCTGCTCTTATTTTATTAATTTACATATGTTTATGACTTTATCTACATAAATTTACTTAAATTGTAATAAGCTGTGCTGGCGACTCTCCTTTAACAATTATCTAAAAACTAAATATCTTCTTGTCAATTTAAGAGAACATTAAAAAATAATGAGATTATTATTAAAAAAGCTTGTCTATTAAAATTATTTATGTACTACACTAACCACTTCTCCTATAAAAATTATAATTAAAATTTTTTTTATTTAAGTATTTTTTAATCAAGATTTTAAATGCAAAGCCTGGTACCATGATACATACAAAGTATTTAATAGAATTAAAAAAACATTAAAAATATACTTTATTATTTAACTTACAGTATTTCCCCTTGTCTTATATACTCAAATCACTTTGTTCATATATTGCCTTCTTTTACTAAGTTTAAGGTTTTTCTCTGCTGCTTTTTTTACGTATAAATTTGTATTAGCATCAGGGATGATAAAGTTAGTACACTTGTACATTTTCAGTAATGACACACAATTAAAGCTAGCTTTCCCTCAACAATAAATTTCAGTGTATTTATCAAATATGAAAAACTGGGAATTTAGCACGTCATACGGAAATCGCATTAATAATAAAAATTTTAAACTTTGCGCTTTTTTACTATTCTATTAGCCCGTTTTTCATGTCTTGAATCGTTAAGTATCCAAAAAGTTGGCATCACTGACTCTTAGGATAAGAGACAGAGCTGTAAATTAAAAATTATTCATAAATGAAAATAATTAATTCATTTTTATACCCTTCTCCGAAGGAAAAAGGTTATACATTCATAGGTACATACATATATACATACATACTTTTTGTCATTCCCTTTGTAAGTCATATAATTTTATCACATTAAGCCCGGAATTGTTTGGTATTGCATTTCAGCCTAATGGGTTCACAAATAACTGAGTTATGAGTAGGGTGTTTAATTAATCGGGTTTTGTTTTTCTTCGATTAAACGAATAACTTACTCGATTAAATTAATAAAATGTTAAAATTAATCGGTACAATTCTCTATCCAGAAATTTTATAAATTACGAGATATTTTTCGATAATTTTAGAAAAATATAGTACTTGAGTAAATATCCCTTCTGTTTTAAATAAAACTTGTCATTGTAGCTCCAAATTGTTGCTTTACTTTCGGACACTTAGATTTTAAAAGATTGAATATTTACCTATAACTTCGGATTTTTTGAAACTTTCCATGGACATTCCATCCTCTGCTATGCTTCTGCAAATAATTTCCTCCAGAGAATCTATAGAGGTATCTTGTTTAAAATATTTATTTCTTGGACCACTTGTAGCTCCTTTTTTTTGTTGGTGGATCATCTTATTCAAGTACTATTTTATAGCCACCGTGTAAGTACATAGTAAATACCTAAGTAAAGTTGTTTAAAAACATTTACGTTAATACATTTTTTGACACCTGTTACATTTATCTTTATTAGATGTATAGGTTCCATGGGCAGCCATCAAAAGACAGCTCACTTGGGTCCTTTATTGGTCCCTTTGTGATAATTTATAGGTTTATCCTTCGTATAATATTTTTAAACCAAACTCATTCTTAAGCGAGAAATGAATGAACTATTACGAGCGTGTGCTAGAAATCGAAATGAAGTGGATTTAAACTCGATCAAATTTTAAAAACGACCCTGTAATGAAAATTTTTTATTAATACGATTTTCGTATGACGTGCTAAATTCCCAGTTTTTCATATTTGATAAATACACTGAAATTTATTGTTGAGGGAAAGCTAGCTTCTTTTGTGTAATAAATTTTAAATTGTTTTGAAAAAATTTAACAAAAATATACGCTAAATTACTCACTAAACATGACATTTGGTTTGTTTATTCGAATCGAAACTTAAAAAAAATTATACATTTAACAGAAATACTATATATTATTATCATTCGATTAATCGGTATAAATTCTTCGATTATCCCTTTAATCTAAATTAACAATTTTAAATTATTCGAACAATTAGTCGTCTAGATTAAATCGACTGAACACCCTAGTTATGAGCAAAAACCACGACTGCTTCAAAAATTAAACAAGGAATTTTTAAAGCAGTGGTTTTTTCATTTTATTTTTGTGTGGAAATATCTGGAAAACGGTAGGAGCCAAAGTTTCCAAATTTGATACAATTTTCTTGGTTACCAAAACACAAGATCCAACAAAATTTGGGTGAGATTGGACAAGTGGGCGTGGCACTTTGCATACAAAAATTTAAGATTTCTGTATATCTGGAGAATCGTTTTGGGTCTTTCATGATTTTTAAAAATACAAAATTGTATTTTTTTTTTGATAGAATAAAAAAAAAAACGAAAAATATGTAATCACAGAACTAACCATAACTCATTTAATTTTCATTCTATTTGTATGCATGTTTAACAAAGCTTCTTTCATATAATGTTTCATAAACTTAAAAAAAGTACAATTGGCTCGCAGCCGATCAACTTTGAGCGTGAAGAAAATAAAAGTTTAATTTTTTTTTTACTTAAACATCCTTTACTCAGCTCTTTTTTTTTTGGTGATTTCCAAAAACTTTATTGTTTTTCAAACCTAACAAAAAAAAAACTATTTTTAAAAACACTTAATAAAAAGGAACTGCCTGTTCATCATACTTACGCTTAAAACAAAAACAAATTATAAAATATTGTTTTTGTTTTACATGTTACTTAAGCGAACGAAGTCTTCGATGAACGGGCCATAAAGTTATAATTTTTAAGCTTTAAATTTTTGGAAAAAAGTCAAAAATACTATTATGTAGTACCTATAACTTAAAAATGCTAGCTGAGGGAGAAAATGGAGACTATATTTGAAATCAGGAACTTCAAATTAGTAAAATAAACATTGCAATAAAGTTCTAGTCAACAGAAAAAAACTTTAATTTTGTTCCCTAGAGTCTTGTAATTTGTATTCTATGTTGCTTTTCTAAATTTTTGATTATAATTAAAAATTAAAAAAATTTTTATTTGCCTGGTTATGGCATTCACTTTCTGGCAACTCTGATTTATTATCAAAAAGTACGATTACACCAACATTTCCAGCCCTGTTGTATTTTATTTTTCTTGTTTTCTATTTTGTGTATCTCTGTATGTATCCATAGTTGTTGTTTTTCCCCCGCAGTTTTCAAAAGAAAAAGTAGGTCAATTGCACGTGTGAATGTTTTTATTCTATTTGGTTTGATTTCATTTAAATTATTTTTTATAATTTGTTTACTCTGTGTTTTATTTCTTCTGCTATTAGATATGTACCTATTATATCTACATATGTATGTATGTATGTATTTTAAAATTTAATTTTTTTTACTTGGTGTTTGGATACCAACCCATTGTGCTTTACAGTAGATATAGGATATAAGAAACTTTAAAAATGCCACTAAATTATTTCTTATACCTACATACATATGTAGATACACATACAGTGCACTCTGGAAAACGTCAACTAATTAAAACCGCGGGTGTTGACGTTTAACAAATTGTTGACGTTTACGAATGTAAAATTTTTATATAAAAAACATATCGATAATGTGCTTTTAAACGTTTTTATTAATTATAAACTAAATCCAAACACAAACAAATTCAAAAAGGAAATATAAAAGGCATTCAACCTGACTAAAACCATAGAAGACAACTGGAACTAAAAGAATACATTTTAAATGAGATCATATTTTTAATTTTACATGCACACATATGCATTTAAAAAAATCTGTTATTTTTTTCTGCTGTTTTTTTCTATCCAACACTTGGAAGAGAGCCTTCTCTCTTAAACGTCTTAATACATTTAAGTCATTTTGCTCAACATTCTCGCATTGAGCCCAATCCAAAGCCCTGTTAAATATTTCGACGGCTTCGCTTGGTTTTATTGTCTGCACAAAAAAGCAACTGAACATAAATAAAAAGACAATACAGACATACAGTTGTAATTTTTTTTACTCTACTTACAAGGTGGATCCCCAATTTCTGAATTGATTTCATAAAATAAATGTGTGTCTGTACAAATGTGTGTATTTTAACTGCTGCTAAATTCGAAATTTTATTTTATTCAGAGTTGACGTTTTAGAGCTTTATAGTTGGGTTGACGTTTTAGAGTAGGCAATGTAAAAAAAAAAGGGTTGACGTTTTGGGATGTTGACGTAAACGAGTGTTGACGTTTTCCCGAGTGCACTGTACATATAAAATTTCCATTTCAAAAATAACACTGTGACAAATTTAATTTTTTTCTTTTTGGCAGGAACACCAATAGATAGTCAAACTGCGTGCTTAATTTTCATTTCCTCATACCTATTTTGTCCTTTTAAAGGACTTACCATTTCTGAAGATGCTTATTATTTTTATACCATTACTAGCTGACCCGGTCCGCGTTGCTGGCCCTAAGCAAACATTAGTGTTGTATTACCAGACGATTAATATTGAGCTTTAAACGAAATTCACGGCCTTTAAATAACAATCCATGGAATACCTATCATAAAGTTTTTTTACAGAATAACTTACATACATATTAAGGCAAATTGGAAATTATATTTATTTATTACTTCATCTTAAGCCCAGGGGATAGACAATGTTTTTTTTTTATTTGGTGTAAAAACCTATACATTTTTTGGGGTGCCAACTCGGGAGCAAGCCACATACAACTGGCCGTGTGAAAAACATGAATTTTCCAAAATTAAACCAGCAACGCGGATCGGGTAAAGCCGTTCTCAATTCATGTGTTTAATAGAAAAAGTGGGCGTTAAAGTAGGCGTGGTAAATTTTTCTTTCGATGAAAACGTAAAATGGATTAATACGAACAGTTAAAAGAAAAATTAGTCAAATCGATGGAGCAGTTATTTGATTTTAGGTAAATCGAAAAAAGTGGGCGTAAAAGTTTTTTTTGAACTCTCACCTTGCAATGTGTACAGTAGCTATTGGATATATGAGTACTGATTATAATTCATTAATTGGTTTTCTCTTAGAATCTTCAACTCAAATTTTGGTATTTTATGTTTAAATTGAGAAATTTTGAGGTTCTGTAAAAAAAGAGCATGTTTGCCTATATGGGCATTTCCAGCGAAAAGTCTACTTTTTGTCACGTAACGCCAGAAGTATTTTAAATTGTTTCTCAAAAAATTTTATATGTATCGTTTACTTTTTTATATTTTGGTGTAAAGCGCAACAAGCTCTACATTAAGTAACAAAAGGGATAACGATTGAACAACATGGTCCGAAAATACAACCTTATTTGCAATCTGGCGTTACATTAAAAAAAGTAGACACTTCTCTGAAAATGCCCATATTTACCTTAAAACGAGCAAAGATTTTTAAATTTGATAGCTTGAAAAATAAATCTATATAAGTTCTAAGTTTACTAAAAAGGATTTGTACAAAACTTTTTGTTCAATTCGCAGTATTTTTCAGTTTTGTAATGCAATCAAAACCCACTTCCGTTTTTTTAACGTCACGCCAGGGCAGATTTTTGCTAATATCTGCAAATCCTTAGCGTCGATTACTGTAATTTTTTTCTGAATGTAGAGCTACTTCATTACTTTGTATATATAAAAACCCTTTTTACAAATTTGACTTCGTCATTTAATTTTTTGACATTTTGTGCTACAAAAATCACGACACGTCAAAATGGAAATGCCCATATTCGGCACAAATTTTCCACTTTTCGGCATGTAATGATCCTATTGTCGGCATGGCTATTTTTGAAAGAAAAAACCAATTTTTACAGGAATTCAATTAATCATTTATTGAAAATTAAAGTTTTTTACTTTCTAAAATGCTTCAAATGTACATTTGTACGTTTATGTAGGCATTGCATGCAGAGAAAAAACATGTTTTAATATGGTCACCTCCAACAAAACCATTTTTAAAGATAATTTTAAACATATTATGTTTAGTTTAACCATATTATTGTCTCCGACAACCATTTTATAGTTAAATTAGTCCTCCATCATGACACCATAACCATATTATGGTTGCCTCAAAACATGTTGTGGTGAAATATGACAATAATTTGTTTAAAAATTAACAATAGTTTCCTCTTTTGCAAGAGCAACATGCTATGGTTGCAAAACAACCATGTTAAACATATTTTAGTTATTATTAACCATAACATGTTCTGAGGCAACCATAATATGCTTTTGGCTTCTTGATGGACGACTAATTTAACAATAATATGGTTGTCGGAGACAATAATATGGTTAAATTAAACATAATAAGTTCAAAATTTTCTTTATAAATAGTTTTGTTGGAGGTGACCATATTTAAACAATTTTTTCTATGAGTGTACACACGTAGAAAAAAAGTTTCACTTCCAACAAAACTATTTTTAACGAGAATTTTAATACAATTTATGGTTAGTTTAACCATATTGTTGTAGTCACAACCATATTTTGATGTTATGGCTAAATATGACAATAATTTGTTTACCACTAATAGTTCGATTATAATTTAACAATAGTATTTTCCTCTTTTCGAAGAGCAACATGCTATGGTTATTTATATTTTTATTATTACCCAAAACATGTTCGAAAGCAACCATAATGTGGTTGTGTCTTCTTGATGAAGGACTATTTTAACCAAAATCACCGGTGACAAAATTATTGTTAAATGATTTTAACCAAACTGATTTCATTCTTTAATTTCGAAATGATTTGTAAGATTGCAATACTTTGTAATTATCAAAGTCAGGTTTATTTCTAGAAGAAGGAGCGTTTCATTTGAAGGAAACGAAGGTTTTCATTCTGATTTCATTTTTTTATTGCAATTACTGAGTTTGAATGCAATATTTTAATTGCAATCAATTAATAAATAAATTGAATAAAAAAAATTTATTGTATTCATCATCGGAAAATTGATTGTTTGATTTTAATTTGAAATTCAACCATTAGGACTTGTTTTATCGCCATTAAATATTCTGGACGGATCATCTAAAATATCAACAACATTTTGTTCAATGAGATGGTTTTTAAATCAGTTAAACATTTGCTGATGCCCTCCTCAGGGACTATAGCTCGTCCTTTACTAATTACCTCGGATTTCTTAACAGCCACTTCAGTAAACTTAAACATTTGCATTGTTTTCTTGCTTTTCATGTTTAACTTTACTGAAATTAGTATGTAAAGGAAATATAAATAATTAATAGTCCTTACAAATTTTAAAAATTATACTGTTTTGGGACCCCATAAACAGTTTAACTAGGATTAAAATTGCTGCCGACTTTAGGACAACCCTTATTCTATAGTCGGCAGCTCATGAAATGACTCAAAAGAAATCATGCCGACTACTGGGTAAACTCGTTTTAAACTCATTTTCTGTTATCTCAGAGGCAAGAGGCACGATTGATGAACAATTTGCTAAAATTTGAGTGTATTTAGAGAAAAATACTGATTTGCCAGTAGTCGGCACCAAAGGAAATTTTGTAAATTTTTGTTCCTAATGTCGGCACCCAACAAAATTAATAAAATATTTACTTTTTGTTAATTTTTTTACTTTTACGACAAAATATAATAGACTTTTTACCTTTTCAAACTTTATTGGTAATGTTTGAATGTTTGTTTGTTTGTTGGCTTATAGACTCCGAAACTACTGAACCGATTTTCCTGAAACTTTTACAGTAACATCACGTGAGCCCTAAAAATAAAATAGGCTACTTATTTTTTCGATAGGGGCAGGGGAATTGGTACCCCCCATAGGATGCCAATATTAATTATCGCATATCTTAAAAGCCGCTGGACGCATTTTGCTGAACTTTTTGAAGTAGGATCTTCTGAGCCCCAAAATTGAAATAAAAAAGCAGCGGGGGAAGTGGTTCCCCCCATAGGACGCCAATGCTTAATATCGCATATTTTATGAACTGTTATAGTGAGAATGTTCAAACTTTGTGGAAGTCACTCTTATGGTATACTACACTTTTGAAAATAAAAACAAAGCGGATAGGCGCAGGGGGGAAAAACATCCCATAGGATGCATATATTAAATATCGCTTAACTGAAGAACTATTAAAGGGGGAGTCTTCAAACGTGGTTGAAGCTACTACTATGGCAAACTAAAAATTTCAGTATAAAAATGGGCGGGGTAAACAGGGGAGGAGCAGTACCCCTCATAGATAGAAATATAAATAGGAGCCACTGCACGCATTTTGTTGAACTTTTGGTAGTAGGATCTTCTGAGCCCCAAAATTGGAATAAAATAGCAGCGGGGGAAGTGATGCCCATCATAGGACGCCAATGTTTAATATCGCATATCTTAAGAACTGTTATAGTGGGAATTTTCAAACTTTCTAGGGTAGGCGCAAGGGGGAACTACCTTGCATAGGATGCATATATTTAATATCTCTCAACCGATAAAGTGGTTAAAGCAGTGTAGCGAAGCGCACCGGGTTAAGCTAGTAATTTTAATAAATAATATGTCTATTTGCCTTTTTAAGTTAGCTCTACCACTAATTTTTTTTTTGAAAAACAAGGGTCACCGAACAATTTCAAAAACTTGTCACTCAAGACTTCAAAATTTGGCAAAAATACTCATCTTACTCCAATGCAATTATTACTAATAGAAAGATGAGTAAATTTTCTTGACAAACTTCATGCTATTTATGAATGTAAAATCCGGATTTCTTATTTATTGACGTTTAAATCCAAAAAATGCCGACTACTGGTACATGCCGACAATAGGAGCACTTACCCTATATAGAAGATAGATAGATGTAGGTAGGTATACCTACCTATGTATACCTAATTTAAATAATATTTTTTAGCAAACTCGGTACCAAATAAAAGGGTAGGCTCTGTGCAATTTTAAAAACATATTTACCTCTCCTGAACAAAAGTAAAAAAAAAAATGTTAAGCTGATTTTTCCCCTCATTTACGATTTAAAAAAATTTTTGGAATCCAAAAGAGATATCATAACTTTTGAAGAAGAAAAACAAATACGAATTACATGCCGAGATTTTATAGCTCAATTAATATGTCAACTTAGACAACAAATGCCAAACAATTTTCATAGTTTAACAAATACCTACTAACTTTTTTGCGTAGAAAGCAGTTTTAAAACTAATAAATGCAAATTGAGCAAACATTTTAAAGAAGAAATAATTGATTTCACTGTAGAAGAAATTACAACTTTGGAACATCAGTGGCTAAATCCATATGAAATTGGCCATAAAAGTTCTTAAAATACAAATCAGTTTTATTTTATTCAAATAATATTCAGCTTGGGATGTTCATAAAATAATTAAAAAACATTTCTGTAAATCCAACGCTTACAATTTTCCATCTGCCAGTATAAGTCATCGTCCAGACAAGCAACTTTTGTTGCATCAGTTCTTGATTTTATTGGTGAGAGAGGTGAGAAAATTGGTAAGGGCTATTCAATTTCATGAATTCTGCAGTTCTGTTTTGTTTTGCAACTCTCACACTTTCCAACTTGAAGTTGGCTGTAGGTGTTTTTGTATTTATATACAAAATATAAAAAGGAAACGAGCAAGGACAAGGTAAAAATACAAAAATTGCAAAACTATAATTTCACAATCTAGACACTAATGCAATTTCAAAGCAAAATTTGAAAAAATCGATTGTTATCGATGATTTTTTAAAAAAAATTTTTGCATACTATCAAAAGTGTCGACTATCGATCGTTTCAAGCCACTAGTACAGACCCCTTTAAATGCTATACATAATTGGAATTGTAAAACAAGATTTCCAGGTACACAAAAAAACATCATGGAATAGAAAGAAAATGGGGTTAAGATTAATTTAAGCGAAAAAAACAATGTAAAAATGTGATATTTAAAATTCTTAAGCTTAGTAAGACGGTGACCAAATACACTTGTCAAATGCTTGTCCAACAGGCGATTTGATTCGTGTACTTGTGCTGGATGTAATATTCGCTATCATATCTACATTTTTTGATTTTCCATCCAGCATCGTCGGTGTGACACATTAACTCCATTTCCATCCCTGTTACTAATGTATTTGGAGCGTTGCCAATAGAAAAAAGTCTCTGACCATGATGATCTGCCAATGGCAACGTAGGCTGTTCACATAATTGCAGATATTTTTGGCACATTTTACTGACAATATTGTTAGATCTGACCACTTTCTGTACGAAGCTTAAAGTGCTGTTTTCACAACACAAGTGACTAAACGTGTACTAAAATTTATATGAAAAGCACTCAGTTTTTTGAGTGTAAACAACGTAAACGTTCTTGTTTATTTATGGCATATCAGCTTAAAAGCTAAGTGGAAGAAAACGTTACGGCTTCACATCACCTTCACGAGAGATGTCTTTGCTCTCAAATCGAATGTCTAATGTGGTATGAAATGTGTTGTAAGGGCGCGTTTCTGTTGAAACCACGTGTCAATAGTATCCATATCATCCAATTCAGGCCAAAATAAACTGGTTATCATCGACCTATAGCGCTTTTCGTTGACGATTATGGCCTGGCCAATATCATTCTAAGCAGCGTTTAAAAACTGCAGTCAAAATGGAAAACTGCAATTTCTTTCACTTCTTCATTTGTCATTGGCCGGAAAAAAACTGTTGCTTTTACTTCTGATTCATTAAATGTAAACAGTCGCTGTCGACCCAACTTAAAAAGAGAAAAGTTGTACACAAATTTCCGTTTCTTATTCGACAAAGAAACATGGACAGATGATAACGCTTCCAGATCAAAATTTACACAATTTGTAAGCTTTTTGATTTAATGTAAATCGGTATTGTCCCAAATTCAGAAATGGTTCTTATTTCTGAAGAAGATTTTCCTTTGAAAAAATCAGTTTGAAATTTTATAGTTTGCACCTTCTGTTGATGCTTTACGTCCAGGGTGATTTAAGAAAACAGATAGCCGCTTTCAACAGTTCAAATTTAGAGGACCCTTAACAATTAAGCAGTTATTTAGGTAGGCATCATTTAAAATTTTCTGCCGGATTTCTTTGTTAATTTCTTTGGTACATGTATATTTCTTCTTGAGTGCCTTGTGCACGCCAAGATTTAATGGAAAAAATAGAGAAATAGAGCCCTATTTTAAAGTAAAAGGCATGTGTAAGCCATACGATTTAGATAAAAATAATTAACCAAAGGAAACGTCATGGGAAATGGCTGGTAAGCTATCGAAATGTTTCTGTATTACTCTTTTTTATTGTCCTTAATTCGAAATATGTAGATTGTAAAATATGGTAATTTATTTTTGACTTAAGTTACCAATTAAATGAAACTAGGCTGCATAACTATTTTTAATTTCAATATTTTTCCTTTTCTTTAATTGTTGATTATGAAATTTTGTAGTTTTGAAACCTAAAATCCGATAAGTATAAAAAAAAACTTTTATAAACTGGGTCATTCGATATGCATGTATTTATTATTATTATTTTTTCCTTTTCTCTATTAAAATTTTAACGAGATTTGTGTGTGTTTGATTGTGTAAGTGTAACGGATTGTGTCATTGAGTCAATGTAACTGTATGTGTGTGGTATTACACAAAAGGAAATGAAACAGGATATTTATCTGTACACCAAATTTTCTATATATAAATTTAGTGATATCAACAAAATAGGAAAACATTGGAAATAAAAAATGTCTTTAAAAAAAAACTTTATTTCTACTAACACAGTGACAAAACTTGCAACTTGTAGCAAGAGGCACAAACAGCGAGCGCATGATCTTAAAGTTGGGTGGGAAAAAGGACACCCAAAAAACAGGCGCATGTACGAGTATATAATACGAAAATAATAAATGAAATAAAAAAAAAATGAAAATGTAGAAAAGTAGGTCAATCGATAAAAATTGCGACTATATACTGTACTTTTACAATGATACTCAAAAATGAAATGTAAAAAAGTAAACTAAAGTAAAAATCCACCCTCTTAAGGAAATTGGAGCAGTTCTGTTTGCTCAGACCACCACCACCAGAGCACCTGCCAGCAGCTGTCAGTTTGGGGCGGTAAATCACACATGCGAACTACAGTTCATTAACGTACTCAATTTTGAGAATCTGGCCAAGTAACTAAAAAGTATAAAAAGCCCTTTAGGAGTAACTAATATATACATATATGCGGCAGTACTAGTTTTAAAGGGATGACGTTTTTTTATTTTCTTTTTATCTTTCTTTCGACGTTGCCAAAAGGGTGGAGTTGCTTCTTTAGCTTTTTTCCTCATCGTTACGTTTGCTTAAAGCTTTGAGGAAAATACATTTTTTTCTCATATTTATCGTTTCAAAAATTTTTCTTTTTTGCAAAAGTCTTCCAAATGTTTTTTACTTTTTATCCTTGTAGTGGTATGTGTGTGTATCTTAAGGATATTATTTTGTTTGAGGCCAGGTTAATGTGTATAATAAGTAAATGTTTGCGCATGTAATACTTAACTATTATATAAATATGTGTATACATACATATAAACTAATGTAATTTTACACAAAATATTTGGTATATCATATACAAAGTTGTATATAAGGTATTTCAGATAATAATCATCATATAACATTGTTTTATATATGCACATACTACTTGCTATAAATATTTCAGTATCTGTTTTGCTGCTTTTTTCAATATCCAGGGTGGAAATGGAGAGATTATATTTTGTTGTTGTTGTATGCATTGTACAGTTATGAGTATACGGAATATATAGGACTTAAGGTATATTAATCGATCAAAGGCCATATCACGTCCAATATAAGTTTTTCCTTAAAGGAAATTTATACTTTTCGAAAATGGCCTGGCTAAAAACAAAAGAAGGTCAGTCGATACATTTTTTTTTTCATAATAATGGGAGTTGTTACTTTAAGTTAATCTTCAAACAGTTCCAGTTCAAACACATTCGTAATGTTTATAAATACGAGAAAAAATTCGTTTGCGCATTTCAAATATGTGACAGAATTTTTGGCTTTTTGCTAAGAAAATAAGAAATAGAATCTGGGAATGTATTTCCAATGTTGAGTAACTTTTATTAGATAAATTTTCATATTATTAAAATTACAATCCTCAAAAGGTTTTATACTTTAATAGTCTTCTTTCCTCAATACTTTACAGGAATATTTTGTATGCACAATCAGAATTTTTGTTGGTATATTTCTGTTACAAGGCTTAATTTAGCTATCCTTTGGCTACCTAGCAATGAAGTAAAAATTAGAACAAGATTTAAAAAAAAGGTTTGCCCTAAAAAAATGTACAGAAACTTTATGTGGTTTTGTACATCTATGTGTACTTATCTTATGTTCAATAAACAACACTATAGGAAATATTATTTTTCGCGTCTCTTGATCAACCGACATGCAAATGTCTATATTAAAAGCCAGGGGTCTCTAAATGTGTTTATTCCGGCCACTGGACCATATGTAATCTCTATACCAAATTTGTCAAAAAAAGAAGAAGTGTCAAATTTTTACCGTTTCTACTTCATAAAGAGTCTCCTATATGGGTGTTTCTCTGGTTATGCACGCGATATTTGTACGCGCTTTATTGTGTTTGAATATTAAAAAAATAGAAGTGGATTGGAATTTTAGAATGAATTCTAGAATCGTTACATTGTTTGTGATGAGTTCTTTCTAAAAAGTGCGAAAGTAAGTGAATTGTAGGAGGTTTTTATTTCGGAAAAAATGTTTTTATAAAGGTTAGTAATGGGCCTTTATAATCATGTTTTGTTCAAAAGAAACTATGCATGGGTTGGCGAAGAAAAAAATAAATTGTAAATTACGCACGTGACATTACGCACGTGATACTTTTTACCTTCATACATATTTTAGTAATTTTACATATATTTTCAGAAGTTTTTAACAAAAAAAATTAAACTTTTATTCAAAAATGAAAAATTAAAAATAAAAATATACTACAAAATTAATCCAACTTAATTTTTTCCTTGAGTGAGTATCCTGTTCGAGCAACATTTATTTATTCATTATCTGTTTTCGGTGGACCATTTCAGAGAAACACCCATATATAAATCTGGGCCTTATACTTTCTCTATACGAAATTTTTCGAAAAGAGAAAAAGTTTGAAATATAAGAGTACCAGATGTTTTTGTTTGCTAATATTGGATTTAATCTGAATGCTTAACACATTTATCGAAAAGAGAAAAATTTGCAATTTTATCCCTTTTTCATCCCTTAGAAAGTACTAATTTTATCGTTTAAAAAGTAAACTATATATTCATCTAGAGCATATGCCATCTGTATATCAAATTTATCCAAAGAGTAAAAGTATCAAAGTACGATTTTCCCCGTTTTTAACTCTTTAAAAGTAGCCTATACTTGAATCTGGGCCGTGTTTCTATATAAAAAAAATTGAAAAAGTGAGTTAAGCAGGAGAAGCTCTTAAAGTTTACGGGCGATATAACATTCTGTTCTAAAAAAGTACCAGTTGCTTCCGTTTTCACATCATTAAAAGTACCCTATATCTCTATACAAAATTTTTGTAAAAAGTACCAGAAATTACACTGTAAGCTTATTTACATACTACACTCAAAATATTATGTAGGTAAAATGAACAGAAAATGAAATATAAAACAAATGAAAATTCATTTAAAACCCGGTCAACTAATTTTTCCTTTTAATCAAACTAAACATTTGTTTATTTTTAAATGTTATAAAATAACTCACTAATAACGGTAAAAATTACTGATTTTAACTTTTGATTCAAAATTTTTAATATCAAAAAACAAATTAAAAAAAAAATTTCTTAAATATAAAATGCATATAAATTTTTTTTAAGGAAAAAAGAAAACAAATTAATTTTTTAAGTGTACGGAAATTCATTCTTTTTTTGTAGTTTGTTTTTTAAACAACGTGCCTAAAAAGTTAAAAAGTAATTTTCATTTAAAAATGTCTATATTTTGGTTTAATTTCAACATAACGGAAAACTTTTAAAATAATCTACAAACAGTAAATGAAAATCCTTAACAAAACAAAATTTTATTCACACTATCAGCCATAAACCTGCTTTTGTTAAAATGCAATCCTGATCAAATGAACTGGACTATTGCTTAGAAAATGTTTAAAAAACTTTTTAACATTCAAATAAACAAACTTACAAACTTTCACATTCATTACATTAGTAGAGCAAAAAAGGCTCAAGTTACTTTCTGACTATTTACGAATGTCAAATAAAACAACTAAGAAAGAATAGGCGGTCAAGCCCGACCATATGGTATCCTACACCACAGTATATAACAAAAAAATATTTGCAAGCTTACCCTATTTGGAACCCATCGGCAATTATGGACCCGAAAAAAGCTTTTAATACCATAACTGTCTTATAAACAAAATAAGTATTGTGCTGATTGGTCTAAACTTAACCATAGGTGCCATATAAACCCGCTTCCTAAAATCACTTTAAGGTAACCAAATCTCATAGAGATGCCCATAAGTCCCAAAAGGGTATGCTCCCGAAAATATGTTGCTATAGACCGTGGTGAAAGGTATCATATGGTCGTGCTTGACCGACTTTACTTTCTCACTTGTTTTTGTTTCAAAATTGTTCGAACGCAAAATTTCAACCAAAGCCCTTCGAGGTAGTAGTGAACGATATAGGTATATCGACTTTTTAAAACCACTCGATGTAAGGTATCGATGCCCCATGCTCCTTATTGGAGCCAAAGGAACGAATATATATATACAGGGTGTCCGCCGAGGAGGTATACTACTTTGTTTGTTTATAACTTTTGATTAAATGATACAAAATGGATCTTATATTGACAAATGTTTTATTTAACCCTAGAGTACTAACCATATTTTACGTACGTTGTAACTAATGATCGTCGATTCGACGATGTATTTTTTAACTGCCTATAACTTTGGCTTAAAACCAAAAATACTTTTTCAATAAATGCTATTTATCATTGTGGCACCTTATCAGCCTATATAAAAAAATAATTTATTTTTAATTCATATAGATAAACGAAATATTTCATTTTTGTACTACATAATTCATTTTATGTTGCACATATTTTTGGGATCATAAAAAAGGACCTACAAAATATTGTAAGGATAACTGAAAAACTAAAAAATAGTCAAAACTTAAAAAAGAAATTTTTGGCTTTAAAAAATAAATTAAATTTTTTTTTATATAACACTTTGAGCCAGAGTCACAAAGTTCAACATTTCAATTTTAACATTCGGCACTTTTTCCTATGGGCGTGATCTACACATACTTCATTCGTGTTCTTTTTTGTATTTTCTCCTTAGCTGGTCATTGCTGCCACTATTGTTTTGAGAAACAACATTTACAATATTTGCTCACAAAGTTGAAAAATAAAAGTCACGTTAATACTTACCTTCGACGATTCGACGAGAACAAAACCAATAAAAGCAATATTCTAGCAATGCGTTTGAAAAAACACAATTACACACAGCAAAAGTAAGGTCTGGAACAGAATAAAGTAGTTGTAGTAGTAGCTGAAGTTGAAAAATGCTCTGTAGCGCAACAAAGTTCAAAATTTTGAACTTTGCGCATCAACTTCTACTGCAACAACTTCTACAACTTAGTATTCTCTTGACACTACTTTGAAACTGCCGTTTTTAACTCTTTACAGCTCTCTTCGCTATTCGCAACGTTGTAATACGGCGACTATTCTGTTCCCCACTTAAAGCATTTACTAACAGCATACACAATTTTAGAGTGTTAGGCACACCCATTTAAAAGTAAGTTAACCGAAAGGGAGAAAAGCTCGTCGAAACGTCGATCATTAGTACGCAAGGGTTTATGTCGGTAATTATGTATGGAATACAATATCAGATAAATGTCCGCCTCTGTTAGCCTTACAAATGTTCATTATGAATTTTTCATGAAAATCGGGGTTGTCATGGAGAGCTGGAACATCCTATTGGTGAAAAAAGCTCTTGTGTCAACTGAATCTTAAATGGAAACAAATGCAAATCCTTGTGCAAAATTGTGACCAAAGTTGTTATTTGAAGAGCAAGCTCCTGAGCACTGCGTCAAATTGAGGTTGATGGATTGCTTTGAATACTTTCTTGAGCAGAAGTAATGTTTTCAGCCGATCTTGCAGTACATTATGGCCCATGATTGGGCCTATCACCTACAGACCCGCTTATTTCGAAATCATAGTGCGTTGTAGTAGTAGGCACGTTGTTTCTCACAAAACAAAGTCGTGTACCTTCCCGGCGTATTGGAGTGCCCGTTATTTTTATTTTTTTTTTATTTCTTATATTCAGTCCCCCCAAATCGGCTCAGTTTTATGTTAAAAAAAAATACAAAAAAATTTCATAGCGATAAATTGTATTTTATTGTATTTTGTGCAAAAATAGAAGGAGATGATCCAGACTAATAATATTTTGCAAGTTTTGAAAAAGTTCCGTCAAATTATTCATGTACCTCCCATATATCCCTTTTTTTAAAAAAACTAACT
Organism: Pollenia labialis; assembly: GCA_949318255.1. Classification (NCBI taxonomy): domain Eukaryota; kingdom Metazoa; phylum Arthropoda; class Insecta; order Diptera; family Polleniidae; genus Pollenia; species Pollenia labialis. The sequence continues at coordinate 42,560,443 of OX439143.1, read as the reverse complement.
CGTACAATTTGGTGTTTCGAAAAAAGCACAAAAAATAACACTTATCTTGGTTTACACTTGCAAGTGCAAGTTCGAAAAACTCAATATACTCACACTTTTTCACTAACACCATCACATTTTTCGTACTTGCAGCCCAACTTGCAAGAGAATTTGCTTGCAAGTAAATATTTGACACTTGCAGCAAGTAAATGACAAATGAAGAAACAGTGTTACCGTGGAAGAATTTTGTTTCAATTTACTAGTACTTAGTAATATAAAAGTAATGTTTGTAGCGGATTTTATGTGTATTTATAAAAAATAACAAATACAAAAAAGCACAACTATACAACAACGCATCATAATGGCAATATTAATCATACATTTTAAGCATTTAAAAAAAAAGGTTAATCAAAATATTATCTCAGTAATAATATGACATCGCCACTACGGCAATACTGGAGTCACATATTTTATAAAATAAACATAATTGTTTCATCAAGATGGACCGAAAATTAGTGCTGGTTCACACACGTCCAGTTTGACTCTCTCCTAAAAACTCAAGACTTGACGAGACAAACTTGACGTGTGTGAACCGGCACTTAAATAAAGAAGAAATTATTAAATATATTTTGTTATAGCCTGGTAAAGTTTTTAACATGGTAATGTTTTTGAACCGAAAAACAAACCTTTTTAATAAGATGTTTTCGCTTCAAGAACATTTTAAAATGAACTTACAACTGACTGTGTAAACACTCAAGCTACTTGCAAGACTTTCGGCTTTTTCTTCGAATTTTTCGTTAATAATACGTATGCACTACTTGCAAGTAATTACTTGCATGTGTAAAGGCAGGGTAAAACTCAAAATTGTACTTGTTTTTTATATATTTGTATGAACTATTTTAATTATGAAATATTTAAATTGTTTGTATCATTGAAAATTTATGTATGTAGTACATACATACATACTATTAACATCAACATTTAGATAGATTTGGTAATTTTCAACAATTCAACATAGAAAGTGTTGCCGAGTTAAATTTTTTTAAAAAATGGATATATGGGAGGTACATGAATCCTTTGGCGAAATTTTTTCAAAACTTGAAAATTTGTTTATTATTATCATATATACTCTATGCTAAATATTATTAGTCTGGGTCAACTCCCTCTATTTTTGCACAATTTTGTTCTACATCAAAGTATTGTGGGGCGTCCGCCCCTCAAATTTGGCCTTAAAGCTCATTTAATCAAATGTAATTTGTTTGCATATGATTATCTGTTTAAAAAAACATTTCACAAGAATATATATGGCAATATTTTAGCTCTTCTAGTCAACAACATTAGTCTCAAAGAAAGTTTTTTGCTAAAATTAATATTTTAGAAAAAAATGAAGAAAACAACAAAAATTATTAATACCAAAATTATATTTATATGGAAATTATTTGTTCTAAGCATGTAAGGTAAGAGCTTACATATGTCTGTTAAATTATTTCGTACAAATACATACTAGTGCTGGGATACTATCGATATTTTCTACTATCAAGATTTTTCGATAGTTCAGATTTCACTATCGATATATCGGTATTACTATCGACTGAATGTTTGTACTTGAGCAGGAAAACTTCAACTAGTTTTTTATCAAGCTTCGTTGTTTTTATCATTTTATTGAACGTATGAGACGTATGTATGTACGCACGTTATTTTAGATGACAGTTTAAAGAAATTGTGCTGCTGAAAAGCACCTCTCTGAAGGAACAGAAGTAGCAGGGATTATAAGATATTTTATTGCAACTTTAGATAATGTTCTAAATTGGTTTTGATTCTCAACCCAAAAGGTATTCTATACTAGGAATTGCAATTGCATTTGTATTTGCAATTTTTTTTACAACAATACAAAAATAGTTGAAATTTTAGTCCCTATACAAATTTCGACGTAAAGGCCTTTAATAAGCAGCACATCTAAGTAATCCATACCACCTGCCATTATTGTTGTTTGTATTCATTGCTGTAATTCAGCGCGAATTAATAATAGCAAGTAAAAAACTGCATGTGTCCCAGTAAAAAAGATTTGGGGTTTTTTAAGGACTTAAGAGAAAAAGCGCATAATCGAGCGCTTCAATAAGAGAGATCTTATACAGCAGTAAATGATTAATAAATGATTAAGAATAAAATATATAAAAAGCTGATTTTTAGTGCTGACAACGATGATGTTTTAAAGCGAAAAAAAAAATTTATAATGGTTTACGAAAATTATTGAAACAATGCATTTAAGCAATTAAAAGCTTAACATCAATGAATATGTTAATATAGTTAGCCCTTAAAAAAGCGCTTTAGGAGTGCTTTGTTTGCATGTTAAAAAAACGCTTATTGTTAGCAGATAATAGTCCTCCAAACCGGGAACACTCAATACAAAAATCGGGCATCCCATCAGCAGGTTTGGAGCGATTTGAGGTATGCATTCATACATTAAACCTGCTCCTTTTGGAGCACATTTTTTACTGGGTGTATAGCTGCTGTAACCAGGGCTGTCAGATGTGGCGATTTTTCGCCAAACGTGGCGATTTATAAGCCTTATTGGCGATGCAATTTTGTGTTTGGCGACATGGCGATTTTTTGGCAAAATTAAAAATGTTGAAAACCGAAAAACTGTAACTCGATATAGTCAAGCCATAAGCCAACGCAAATGAAACGCAATACGTACGAAATTTAAAAAAATAATGACAATTACGCTGTTTCCGCTCAGAGCAGGGTTACCGATGGAAATTTTCGAAAAGGGTCACAAAAAGTGATTTTCCAGAAAAAGGAGTAAAAAAGGGTATTGCAATAAAAAAAGGGGTCAAGTTTTTCCATTTTAATAAATACAATTAGACCAAGTTTTTTATAACCAAACAAAAAATATTTATTTCGGGTAGGTAGTGATTAAAAAAGTAAACCTTTTTATGGAATGCCCTTTCCTGTTTTTAACACCTGACAAAAAGATTGTTCTTCATCATTATAACTCATTTTTTTAATACTTTTTATGTTATTTTCCGACATTTTCTTCATTTTTTTTACCGATTTAGCGATTAAAAATAAATTTTAGGGATTGCACCAATTTTGCATTTTTAATAAATACTAGACTTAGCTATCATACCGCTGTTAACAAATATTTGGGAATTGCAGCAATTTTCACCGAATTTTTTTATTCCTATTAGTTTTAGTGATTTTGGATCAATTTTTTGGCGTTATATTTGCAAACTTTTTTCAGTTTTTAAATTTTTCGCCGTTTTAAAAATAGCCCCATACATAAACCGAAGTCACCTATTTTACAGGGCACTCTTAACATTGCCGATTTAAAAGGGGGCGAAAAGTTCAATGCCTTATAAGAAACGACCACCTAATTGCATTTTTTAAATAAAATGTCACAGTTTTTTTTTTGGAAAAGACACCACCACAAATAAGTTATTCAATAATTAAAAAAATAGCAAATATGTATGTATATGAGGTATGTTTGCTGCTAGGGAAATTGTACTTTAATTTGCTCTTTACGTTCAGCAGTGTTGACAAAATAAAACAAAATGTGAGTGCTATTTCGAAAAAGGGTCAACAAGTGGCACAAAATAGGTGAAAATGATACAAAAGTATAATTTATAAAAAGAGTCGAAAAAGGTATCAAGAGTAGTTTAGCGAATGTAAAAAGGTAGTTAAAAAAAATGCAACTTATGTATGGTCTTGTGGCTTCGTCTTGTTAAAACCAGTCCAGTTCATAATCTTTAACTGCAGGAAAAAAAAGTCGGTTATCAATGATGAAGTCGTATGATAACTTATCATACGCCTTCGCTCTGAGCGTTTAGCAACAATAACCAACAAACACGATTTTTATTACTAATTTAGTATTGACTATCGCGTGGTGATATGTAACTTGTTTTAACATGCCGATGTTGCCATATTGTGCATAAGTAATTTAGTAGAGACACAAGCCACACTGTTTTAAAAAAAACAAAATTTGGTATTCCTTAATTCTGGATAAAAAAGCAATTAGCAAATAATTGAACCATCAATTCTGGAAATTAAAAATCATTTTATTGTCATCTCTAATAACATTTTAAAGTAAATAAATAAACCCATCGCAGTGTTTGCAAGTCAGCCCATGGTAAAATAAACAGTCACCAATATTGAAAGAGTACTTAAAATTATATTTATGTCATTCTCTGGCAGGGATGATAAATGACATTTTCTAAATTGTACTTAATTAAGTAAAAAATTGTAGTTTTTTGACCCTAATTGTACTAAAAATATTTTTTACTAGTTTTATTATTAAAATAACAGAAGTTAGGAAAAACATGTAAAATCAATTAAAATGGATAATCATTCAAAAAAGCAAATTTCGATCTACCAAAGGTTAAAATACAATTTGGTTTTAGGATTAATGTTTGACTATTGACGTCAGCAGTCGTCGATGGCTGCGAGTGTAAGACGGCAAATCCATCTGAGGAGATCAAGTGGTTGTGATCGAAACATGTCATGGTAACCAGCCGCCTGGGTTCGAATCTCAGGTAAGTCAAGAATGAATGATTATCAATAACAATTTTAATTAATTTTCATGTTGTAAAATTCCTTTCTTCATAAAAATAATTTCATGAAAATTAAGGGGGTAATTTTGTTGTTCACTTCACTTTGCGTTGAGAAAATTTTTATATAAAATTTTTTGAATTTTTGAAACGCAAGGTGAAGTGAACAATAAAATTACCCCCTAAATTTGATGAACTTAAGCCTGATTAAAATATTAAAAATTTGGATAAAACCACAAATAGTTCAACAAAAATAACCACAATTCTAATTATTGTTAAAACTAAGGCACGAGCTCTATGTGTACATTTTTCTTTCAAGTGGTGCTGAAAAAGGTCAACAAGAAAAAGAAAGACAAAATGAAAAAACAAAAAAAAAATGTACTTTGGACTTCAAGAAGAATTCTTGACATAAGTACGGAAAAAACAGAAGTTAGGAAAAACATGTAAAATCAATTAAAATGGATAATCATTCAAAAAAGAAAATTTCGATCTACCAAAGGTTAAAATACAATTTGGTTTAAGGATTGATGTTTGACTATTGACGTCAGCAGTCGTCGATGGCTGCGAGTGTAAGACGGCAAATCCATCTGAAGAGATCAAGTAGTTGTGATCAAAACATGTCATGGTAACCAGCCGCCTGGGTTCGAATCTCAGGTCGGTCAACAATGAATGGTTATCAATAACAATTTAAATTAATTTTCATGTTGTAAAATTCCTTTCTTCATAAAAATAATTTAATGAACTTAAGCCTGATTAAAATATTAAAAATTTGGATTAAAAACCATAATTAGTTCAACAAAAATAACCACAATTCTAATTATAACAGAAAATGTAGGAACATATGTACATTAAAATTCACTTGTACTATACTTTTATACATACATACATACGTATTTTAAATACATCTTTGGCAATTAACAAAAAACATTATGCTAATACGTAATAAGGAATTAAGACGATGCTTCTTTATCTCGCTTTTTTAAAGTTGATAGAGTATTTTTTATACTCCTCTTACTCCCACTGGAGCATAGGGCGACAAGTGGAATAGGGTATAAATACGTTTCACCCAGTAAAACCCCCAAAAGATATTGTATAAGAGCCCTTATGCGACCTATACACGTTGTAACTGGTCGTACAATTGAGTTGAATAGAACAGTTGATCGTTCGCAACATATGTTACATTTTTTAACCAACTTTTCATTAAGCTTTAACTATTAAGAAATTATTTTTATAAAGACTTCATGAGTGCCGATTTTTTAGCACTAGTGGCGATAAATGAAGTGGAGTAAGAAAAGGAGCTAGAAAAGAAATTAAATAATAGTTCCGGTAGTTTTTGTATTCTTTACTTAATTGTACATTGGAATTTCGTATAAGTTTTTTAAAATATTGTTTGTTTTGCACGCTGCTGCTTTCAAAATGTTAGAATGAAAATTAAAAACGAAGGAAAAAAATCGCCAGCAGACGTACCAATTTGGAAGCTCAAATCAAACTGATTTTTTATTCAACCGATGACCAACCGCACCTCTAACGTAACAAATGGTTGTACAACTTGATCGAATTGTACAACAAGTCGCAACATGTAGCGCCGCACTTTACCCTGTTTCCCAATACTTTAAGAAATCAAGCTTAAAAGTTTTCGTTTATTTATAGCAACAATATTGATCAGACTGTAGTATATATTTTGTCTGAATTAAATTTGATGCAGTATTCACGAAAAGGCGGTTTCTTCGCTTTGTTTTTATCATATTTTGCTACGAAAAATTTATTTTCCATATTCGCCGACGAATGTTGTGTAAACAATATGTCTTTGGTAATTCTTCTGATATTTAGACATTTGTAAATTGTACTAAATATATCATTGAAGTACTTTAGTACTTTTGCAATGCAAATTGTACTGAAAAAATACAATTGTATTGACTTTATCATCCCTGTTCTCTGGTACTGACCCCGCTGTTTACTGAACAGCCCACAATTATAAGACACCAGCAACATTGTTTCGCAATTATTTTACTTTAAAAATTTGATGTATTTAACTAAATAATTTTAACATATAGAAAATGGAAATTGCTTAAACAAAACATAGATAGCTAAAAAATTATTTTTGGTAGTTACATTTTATAATACAGTGCCAGCTCGCTAATCTGAATTATCCAGTAATCCGAATTGGATTTATGACGTACAACATACTATATAGTTTGCATTGATTGCAAGTTCGCTAAACCGAATTTTTATTTATTTTATTTTTCTGCTTTTTTATAATTTTAAGAAGCGATTTTCTGTGCAAACTCTAAAAATTTGCAACTAATTTTAACGCAATAATGACGTGAGAATTTTTGAAGAGGATATTCTTAGCTGGATTATTAAATTTGACAATACTTCGTGGGAGCATGTGCACTGAAATTTTGTTTGAAAATACGTTTGAAACGAATTCATACAAGGTGGTCTTATTTTGAAAACGTTTACAGCACTGTAAAATATTTTAACGTTGTGTCCAACATTGAAAAAAATATTTAATATTGTTTTTAATTTTAAATAGTGTGTTTTAAATTATAATAACTTTAAAAAATTTAAATTTCACAATTTTAAGCGAAAATTATAGAATTTAATAAAGATTCCCCAGAACCACTAGATATTTAAATTATTTTTTTAGAATACGAAACTTAATTTTTTCATTCTTGATTAATAAAAATAAACTAAATTTGTTTGAAATCCTGGCCTGTGTTTTATTTTCGGATATAATGAATTATCATACATAATAACAGCACATCCAGTAATCCGAATATCTCGTTAATCCGAATCAGGGTCTGCAATCATTAATTCGAATTAGAGAGCTGGCACTGATAACTGAATATTCCTTTGTTTTTACGGAATTCGCGGTTGAATTTCTGACAGCAAAAATTAAATGAAGTTTTCATTACTTTAAATTACATTTTCATTTAATTTTACAAAAGATAAATTTAACTTTATCAACGGACAATATTAACTGCAACTGAAAATCCGTATTATTATGCACTTAGTTCTTTGAATAACTGTTGGAATCAGTTAAAAATAAATTTGTATTCGTTCATTTAAATTCGTTCAAAATATTATCGACATTTTATATTCTCTACATGCCAATATGCATTGTTGCATTTCTTCAATGAGTTGCTAAGCTTCATATATTTAATGAATCATTTTCATAAAAAAATTTTCATTGGTATAATGAATATTTTCATTTTCGAAATAGAATTTCATAGTTATAATGAAGTATTTTTGTTAAAATCGCTTCATTGGATTTCACAAATAGAATCTGGGAATTTATTTCTCATGTTGAGTAACATTTATTGTACAAATTTATTTTTAAATTTTGAGGATTGTAATTTGACTTAGAAAACACATTCGAATAATATGAAAATTTTCATTGCATTTCGTAATTACGTTAAAAATTTTCATTGGATATATGAAAACTTAAATTTTGCCAAGTTTAACAAAAAATTTTAATTGGGAACATAGAAAAACAATATACAAACATAACTATATTTATAAATTAATACAAAATAATAGTTTCCTTAAAAAATGTTTAATTTTTAATTAAAAAATGTAAGATTTAATTATTTCATACATCTAATGTAATATGCCATTAAATTTATGAAATCAAATTTTTTTTTATAAAAGCAACATATTTCAAAAATTGAAAGAAAAAATTATTTTTAACATTCAAATAAATCTATAGTCTCAATAATTAAAAGTATGAATATATTTCGAAAAAGTATTCCTTCATAAATTAAAATTTTCCTTATGACAATGAAAAATTTCATTATAGAATGAAACAAAAACTTTCAATCCATAAATATGTATGTTTTTAGTTGTCTTTAATATGTAAACACGCTAGCAAAAAAAAAATCAACGTTGTTATTGTTGTTTTGGACAATTTAATCTCATATTTACGCTCTTAATTGAGTAATGGCAAAAAACATAGTTTTTTTTATTAAAAAACTACACTGCCCCGGTAGGCTAGCAGGTATTGAGCTAGTCTATCGGCGCCGGGGTTGCGGGATCGATTCCCGCCAGAGACACTCACTCTATCTAGTTCCTGCAGACAAGCATAAGGCTCCGCGGGATTATCGAAGGGAATTAATAAAATAAAAATAAAATTAAAAAAAACTAAAAATTAAAAAAATTGGAGGTCTTCCTTAAAATAGTGATAAAAAATATTATTTTCAATGAAATTGTGTCATTAAAATCTTGTATATTTATCATCAAATAAATGAATATTTTCATGAATATTATGAAATAAAATCATTGAATCTAATAAAAATATATTTATTCATCCAATGAATAATATTCATAGATCTTATGTAATGTTTCATTAAAAACATTTTAATGAAACAGGTTTCATTGATATAACGGAGCGCTGCATAGGTTCCTTTTTATTGCAATTTTTCATGGGATTAATGTCAAAACTCATTATTATTATTGTAAAGAAAATTCTTTCAGTGTAGTTATGAATTATGAATAAGATCTTTAACTATCTATGAACTATTTTTTAGTTTCTGTTTTGTTAGTTGCGACTTTAGTTATGATTTCTGAATATAAGCCATTATCTTTGTTTCTGTTTTGTTTTGTTTCTTTTTTTACAAACACAAATTGCTTGTGGTTTTTGTACGAGTTGTACTTGTTGCAGGACCGAGATTTCCTGGGATTAATTCGCCATGGATACATGTTAAAAACATTTTTAAAATTTTTTGTATTGCCATAACATAAAAAAATCATTTTTTCAAGAGAAAGAGAAAAGTCATATCTATGCAAAAGTATAAATCTTGTACAATTCAGTTGAATAGTTCTCGAGATTTTTCGAAATACCTAAAACAACTGCAGAAAAACACGATTTGCGCGTATATCTCGAAAACGCTTCTTGAGAAAAATAAAGGAAGCCATATTCGTGTTCAGCAGCCCCAATTTAGCTTATGTGTTGTTTTCACAACACAAGTAAAATTTAAATGGAAAACTCTCGAAAAAACTGAGTGCTTTTCATATAGATTTTACTACACGTTCAGTCACTTACGTTGTGAAAACAGCACATTAGAAAAATATCTTATTTTTGGGTTAATGTTTTTTTTTGTGGCTACTGTAATAGCAAACCTTAAGGAAAAAGATCTCATTTAAAACATGTATTAGTAAAATTCAGATTACGTATGCATAAAAGATAATTTAAATTTAGCCAAAAAATTTGACAAGTTTCGAAAAGTTTTTTTGCAAATCGAATGGATAACAATCAGTTGTAGAAAATTCAACAAGTATCAAAATGAATTTACGTCATTTAATAAAATAGATAACAAATTTTAAGAACGGTAATAATAACACTTAGAAAAACTTTATTAAATGCAGGAAATTAAAAGTGTGAAATCGCGGGGTTTTTTGAGAGTAACTTATACAAGTTAAAAAAAAATAACATTAATTGGTGGTAATATGTAGCCCAAGGAATAGTAGAAAATACAAAATTAAAATTTATTATCCAATATAAACCTTTTGTGATTGATTTTCGTATAGAGATAGTGAAATTAAGTTGATAAGACTCGCCGTTAATGTGCTAATTTTGCGCTTATCTGTTTACTAAATTACTTTTATTATTCCATTTAATACAATAAAAAAAAAAAATATTTTACAGACGTGTTGCAAATGAAGTCAATCCAACATGTGGTGGAGGTGGATTGAAAATGGGCTTATTATTCTCAGCAACATAATCCTTGTAGGCAACAAAATTCACACGATCCCAGTCCAAACGTTCGCAGACACGAGCCGAATAATAACTAGTACAATCGGCCGTCAACAATTTAAATCCCATGCGGCGGCCCAAATCCATTAGTTCCAACTTTATGCGAACGCCTAAATTTTTACCACGAACTGTGGGCTTAACATAAGTCATAAACGAATACAATAACTTGTCGACATTATAACGTTTAAAGACATCGGCTTCACGACTGGCCACACCCAATAATTTTAAAATCTGTCCGTATTTGGTATTCCCTTCCTTTTCAGCCGTTTCAAAGTACTTGTCAATGGATGAGGGATCTTTGGAAACTGCAGTATTAACAGCCACCAATTCCTCTTCACCATTTTCTTTGACTTGAACACCCAAGATGCTGGTACCGCCTTTTAGACAGGCTAAAATATCAGCACGATCCGTTTCACTGGGCACAACTTTAGGTTCTAGACAACTCAAGGGCTCGTCGCGATAGAAGTTCTCAACAATAAAATCCACAACTTGTTCGTACTCGTGGGGTTGAACTACGCGAAATTTAATATCATCGTTCCACATTTTGCAATGTGTAGTTTTCTAATGAGCTGTTAAAATTAAACTAATTCATATTGATATTAATTTCAATAAAATCGGTAAAAGCATTTTTTCTTCTAATTAAGTTTATTTGTTTGATTGTGTTTTCCCACAAGGCGATAAGAACACACTTATTTTTAGGAAGTATTTAAGATATATATTTTTTTATGAGTGCACGCAAAGAAAAAACATGGTAAACATATTCTAAGAGCAACATAATATGATAAGAATTATGATTGAAGTCACCATATTACGATTATTATTGAATCATATTATGACCAAATATATTCGTAATATTACATCATAATATTTTTTCCTTAATTATATTCTTATTATGTTAATCATAATAAGAAGTAATCATATTATTGCCCTGTCAATCATAATAAGTTACGAAGTAATCATATTATTGTTATGTTAATCAAAATAAGATGAGAAGTAACCATATTATTATCATGGTAATCATAATAAATAAAAAGTAATCATATTATGATACAGCGGTGCTGTCACAACAGTAAAAAATAAATTGAAATTTTTTTTGCATCGATTTTTTATTCTATGGCACTTTTTCTATAATAATTTCTTTACACTTGTTTTTTAACGAGTATTTATTTTTATTTTTTAACCACTCACTTAAAATAATTCAAATAATTCCATAGGCATTGAAAAAAAACGACACAAGTGATTCAAAATTATTTTACAAATGGCGCTAACATAGGATTTTAGAATAAACATATAAAAATAAAAATTTTTTGTGTACGACAACAAGTTGCATATTTTGAAAATTGCAAAGCAGATTAATTCGGTTTAGAAAGTTATTAAAAATAGAAAAGCAGAGGAGGGACCTATGGAAAAGCCTTGTATTTAAGGTTAAAACTAAATTTTATCTTGAATATTTCAGATTTAGCTTCAGATGATAAGCAAATGGCTAGTCGCTTTAATAAGGCACGCAATGCATTTGCCCAACTCAACCCAGAGTTAAATCCACATTGCTGTACGGTTGCGAAACGAGGAATATGGCACCGCGTGATACCCAGTCCCTTTAGATGTCTGTCAACTCTGCAACAAAATCAGCTGGCGTTTTGCATACTGTAATTACCATGCTTTTGCTTTTACTAACATGGGGCCTTCACCTGCCAATTTTTTGTCTTAATAAACGTCAAACTTCATATGAAAAACACGCTGACAAAAATGTTAGAGTTTTTTTATATTGACTTTGACGTTTGGTATGGCAAAAATTTGTCAGGTAAAGGCCCCATGAAATGGATTGATTACGGATGACGACAGAACTTAAGTTGAGTTCTCAGCAGCGCAATCAGCCAACGCCGCTCAAGTTAAAATATAGAAAAAAAATTTGGATATTTTGATATGAGCGGAGTTGCCTGAATGCTTTGCTGGGAACTTAACTTCAGTTGTTTTGCCATCCGTATTGACACAAACGTTTTATCTTACGACAATGAATCAAAGCAAGAGTGAAATTAATTTTGTACAAGTCTTTGAATGAAGAATTTGTTTCAATCGCCAAATAGTGGCGTGCAGAGCAAAACAATACTTGAAAAACTATAAAATAGTTGGTTTGGGGCAAAACGAATGCTTAATATTTATCTCAGAAACCATACAAAATTTCGCGAAACTGATTTTGAACTCAGAAAGGGGTTTTCAAAATATATACCCCGTAGGTCAAACCAATAATATGCTGACAATATACCAATTATTGCCGAAAACGGGCTGGAGATTGATTAAATGAAAGTGAATAGTGGTACTTAGACAAAATTGGTTGGCCCTTAAAAGTTTAGTGTGGCAAAAACAAATTTAGTCGAAACGAATAACGCTATTGACAAATTGATTCACAAATTAGAAAGAAAAAACAAACCTAAAATTTACCATAGTAAGAATTGTATATGACTGGAATTTATGGTTCCAATTGATAATGGAACCGATCTAAGCCTAGCCATGGATTCCATTACTTCCGAAAAATACTTTAGCGAAATTTCCATTAATCCATTAAGGACTATGATTACCAAGCAATATGTATGCATTAGGGTGGCAATGAAACATATGGGAAAATTTTTTTTCCAGAATTTAAAACAAAAATGTGAAGATTCTTTTGCCACTAGGTATAAAACTTACTTGCTGAAAATTTGAGACAAATCGGATAACTCTATCCCGTGCACCTTTGAGGTGAAAGCTAATAAAGCTTACTAATATTAAAAAATAAAAAAAAAAAAAAATCGAAAAAAAAATTTTTTGCTTGTATGGATTTTTTTTTTTATCATTTGAACTTTGACCTCAAAGGTGCACGGGATAGAGTTATCCGAATTGGCTCAAATTTTCAGCAAGTAAGTTTTAGACCAAGTGGCAAAAGAATCTTCACATTTATCATCAAAATTCCAAAGTTGATTTTTCATTGTCACCCTAGTATGCATATTAAGTAAATATACACAAGTAATCGGTAATCATACTTACGATACGGTTTCAATTCAAAACAATTGTTTGATTAAATTTTAAATTGAAAAAATAAATTTCTACTTGTAGAAATTATAGTATAAAAAATTCTATACAATAAATTAAAATTTTTTTTATTTATAACTATGTAGTTGCAAATAAAATTATCTAAATACGAACAGCTAAAGTGGTAACGCCCTCATGTGGTGCAGGGGGATTGAAAATTTGCTGACCGTTATCGTCTTTATAGTCCGCGTAGGGAATAAAGTTGACAACATCCCAACCCATGCGCTTACATAATCTCGCCGAATAAAAACTGGTGCAGTCTACACTGATCAATTTGTAGCCCAATTGTTTTCCCAAGGTCATAAGTTCTTCCTTAAGACGGGTTCCAAGATTTTTGCCACGGCATGTAGGCTTAACGCAAGACATAAAGGAGTAGAAAAATTTATCAACACCATAACGATTGAAAAGATCAGCTTGGCGATTGGCAATAGCCAAACATTTTAAGATTTGGCCATACTTAGTGTTGCCTTCTTTCTCAGCGGCTTTCAAGTATTTCTCAATGAATGAGGGATCCTTAGGCAAACCAATATTAACACCCACCAATTCTTCCTCACCATTTTCATGGATAAGGACAGCCAGAATACTAGTGCCACCCTTAACACATTCCATTATATCGGCATGATCCGTTTCACCAGGCACAATTTTGGGTTCAATACTACACAGTGGTTCATCGCGATAGAAATGTTCAATAATAAATTGCACAATCTTTTCGTATTCGTGGGGTTGAACAACGCGAATAACAACATCACCAGCCGACATCTTGTTTAAATGCGTCCCTTTATAAAGCGTGAAATAAACTAAATGCATTTAAAATTCTAATTAATTTAGCACATTCTCTTCTTAATTTTTATCAGCTTGCGATTTTATTCACAATTTTTTTTCCACCAGCGATAAGAAGTGTATTTGTTTTATTGTTTATTATTTTTTTGAACGCTAAACTAACATTATTTCAATAAAAATTGAAATTTCATAATAAGGGTGATCACGCTGGTCATTGTGCAAATTTGCAATTTGTAATTTGATTGATCGTGAGCATACCAGCTTTATTTTTGAGCAAATGTATTATTTTTTTTAAAAAACCTCTGGTAGCCCTGTCAAAAATCTGAATTTGCTTGTGTATAACAAGCAAATTAAAATATTTTGTTTTCTTTTTAAGTTATTTAAATCAAAATTTCTTATACATATGTTTATATTCAAACCAGCGTTTAAAAAACTGTAGTCAAAGTAGAAATACTGTCATTACTTCCACTTCTTCATTTGTCATTGGTAAAAAAAAACTGTTGCATAAACTTCTGATGCATCAAATGTAAAGTGCCGGTTCACACACGTCAAGTTTGACTCGTCAAGTCTTGAGTTTTTAGGAGAGAGGGGAAAAGAAATGGCATTCTCTTTTCCCTTCTCTCTTAAAAGCTCAAGTCTTGACTTGACTTGTGTGAACCGGCACAAACAGTCGCTGTTAAACCAACTCAAAAATCGAAAAGTTATACAAAAATGTTAGTTTTTTGTTCGACAGTTTTTGGTTTCGACTTCTGTTTTTTAACCCCTGATTAAAAGCAACGAAAATCTTAAATTTACAAGTTTCCTTAACAAACAATATGGCGCTAATGCCCGTAATTCCTACAAGTAGATATCTAGCCGTGTATAGATAGATATCTATGGTTTAGGTAATTTTTTATAATTTTAACAAGTATGTCTTAACTACTGGTTAAACTGCAGTTTATTTTACATCATCGATTTTTGACAGTTAATTTAACAAAATTAATTAAAATACAAATGTTGCTATATTTTAAATAAAAAAAACGTAGGTAAAATTTACGTTGAAATTACCAAAAAAGTTTTACCGGATAGGTAAAGATTACTGTTAGGTGCGAGCACGATTAAATATGCATCTATTTGTAGAAAAACGGGCATAAATTGTCAAATGTTGTTGTTAACATTTGTTTGCAACTGAGCAAATATGCTCATGGTTTTTTTTTTAGTGCAAACAAAGTTAAATAAAGCAAATTGCATTTACGTACATTTTGTTGTTGTGTTGTGCAAATGTGTGTATTTTGGCACACATTTGCACCGTTTACATACTTTGCACCTTCGTGAAAACCCTTAATATATGAAATCTTAAAAATATGCTTCTATAATTTATAACACATTTAAGTTGGTGTGCAGAGTAGAAGAAGAAGTCCACTTGTGTCTCAAGATAAAATAAGTGTGTTAAAAAACTAAGGACTGGGTGAGAAGTTTTCTATGCTTGTGGCAATTTCGACTACAAACATTTGGTGGGCTAGATTTGTGAAGCGTTCTATAGAGGATGAAGAAAGTGGGAAAGCTTTTTCGAAAAGAGGTGGCTTTTGATACTTTAACATGAATCAAAACATGTAAGAGTGCTATATTCGGCTATGCCGAATCTTACATACCCTTCACCATGGTGCAATAAGAGCAAACAGTTATGTTAACACCATTCTTAAGATATAAATAATTATATTTTGTGCTACGCCCACTTATCCAAACCGTCCAGTAGGTGAGTTTAAAAACTCGTTTATTTTCATAATAAAATCTTGATAATTCGGATAATTGATTGCAGATCCTAATCCGGACTATCAAATTATCCGGATTACCGTATACCTATTTAAAACAGTGTTTTTGCACATTTTGAATGATATATTATTATATATTATATATATGTATATAACTTATTGAAATACGATGTCCGGATTGTCAAATAATCCGGATTAGCGAGGTCCGGATAATCAAGGTTTTACTGAAGTTACATACATAAGTCTGTACATATATTTTAATAAACTTAATTTTAATAAAAATAAAAGAAAATAGTAATTTTTGGGAATTCAGTATTTCAGTTATAACAACTCAGCCAGTTTTTAACCGGTTTGACAGGTTTAAAGAACAAACTTTCCATTAATTTTAACTATAAAAGTTGGACTAAGGAAATTTAATAGTTCCCGATAAAGCGTATTTAAAAAAAAAATTTTATTTTGGCCATAACTTTTCCGTATCCGAACCGATTTTGTTGATACTTTCTACTAAAGATTTCCGATCTTTTGATATATAAGGCGTAAACATAGATCATATAACAGCCCAAAAGTCCAAGTTTTTATACAATTTTTGATATTTGTTGTACGGGAGGTACCATGCCCACTTCTCCAGTCCCGCCCACATTTTGTAAGATGGTGTGTATTGACAACCTAAATGTTCGTACCTGATTTGGAAACTTTGGCTATTGCCGTTCTCCAGATATGCAGAAAAAAAGTAATAAAAATACAACAATAACTAGGCATTTTTTGAAAAAATTAGAGGTAGTCGCGGTTTTTTGTACATATCTCAGCCATTTTTGGACCGATCTGGATGAATTTCAATAGCAAAATTATAATAAGAATACAGAAATATACACCAACCAAGCCCCCATCATTTCTGGAGGGCTTCGGAAAACCCATTTCAACAGACAGACGGACATACGGACGGACGGATAGATGGACAACCGGATTTGAACTTCGCTTTTTATAAGGACCCAGAATATATATACCATATAGGGTGTGGGATCAAAATTGTAGAAATAAGACCCCTTTCAGACTCGGCAAGTTAGTTGCGCAAGTAACATCATTGCGAAACTCACCCACTAGTTTTCCACACAAATTCGGGTGATTTTGCTTACAGTCCACCATAGAAGCGGCCACACTATCGAACAAGCGAAAAGTTTAAGCAAAACTTTCATTTAACGTTTACGTGATTTTGGCTATTTTAAAAATAACTTCTGGTAGCCCAGTCTATTCCATAATACGATTCTTAGATAATTATTTAGTTTGCCGATAAGTCGAATCATGGCACAGCAGGCTACACGAACACACTACTACTAATGCTGCTTGCTGCTTTTTAAGTCGTGTAGTCAGCTACTGAATTATGTTGAAGACGGCAGGGCAGCTACAATTGAAAATATATAAACAGCTGTTTTTGTTTACTATGTATTTATATTTATTTTTTTAACTTTTATAAAATGGAAGAGCATGCTTAATTGCAGACTTACACAAACTTAATTTAAGATTATAGATATATAAATATTTATTTATTATGCATTTTATAGCGTGAAAACAAATGAATTTATTAAAAAAATATTTAAAACATTTTAATTTTCTTGTTTTTGGAACTAATAAACAATACAATTTTAACGACAGATTAAAAAAAAATATATATATAACCTGCTTTTAAAATAAAAATTTTTCCGTCAACGCATGTGGTAGAGGTCGTAAAAGTTTTAGAACACTTTGGCTAAGTACGTAAATGCATAAAAACTATGCATCACTGCTGCACATTTTTACTGCACAACAGCTGTGCACAGTTTGAATTTTTGAACACAAGCTAAATTTTAAAAGTTTAATAAGCAAACAAAAAAAATAATAATAAAAATGTTATCAATAACAACAGTGTTTTCTGCAACTGGCTATTTAATTTACTACAGGGCATTTTTATAAACACACATGTATTCTATTTTTGACATATTGAAGTCGGTAGTCTGCTATCTCGAATGTGTTTATAGCATTTGTCTTAATTTTAGCAAAGACAGGAACCGCATAACTAAAAAGCTTTTTAACTTGAAAGTGAAAAATGAAAAAGTTAAATACGTCAAACTAATGATGTTTAGATTAAAACATTTTTGTAAAAATATCGTTATATTTAAATTTATTTTATGCAAAAAATGGGCTTTTTATAGAAAATATTTGCGAAATTTAGCTTTTTTTAAAAATTATTTATAAAAATTTTGATGAACAGTTCAATATTTAAGGAAAATGTTTGCGAAAATTAAGATATTTAAAGAATATGTTGGTATTAATAAAAAAGAAGTTCAATATAAAACGTTAAGAGTTGCACTCTTGGACTCTATGCAAGTGCGTGAAGATAGAAATTTCTTAAGATCAGATTTTGATGAAAATTAGGGCCAGTTTAAAACATTATACAATTTTATCATTTTCTTCTGCTATTGTTTTTTAGAAAAAATAGTTTTATTAAACCTTTCACCACAGATGGAAAGGACATGTATAAGTTTGTTATTCCTGTTTTAATATCTACAATATTAATCTGAGATCTATAGAGTACATATCTGTGGCATTTTGACTAAACATCTTAAGTCGAGATAAGATGGCAAAAAAACGTTTTTAAAAAACTCGGTGAAAAATTCATTTTTATTAAATAATAAAATAAACCAAAATTAAAGAAAAATTTCGTTTGTAATACAAAATTTCTTTAATATTCTTTAATAAGGCTTGATTCTTGAAACATGTACAAATCAACCCGGGTTCAAATCTCAGCTCAGCCAAGAAAAATTATCAATAAATTTTAATAAAAAATTCCAAGTTGTAAAAAATTCCTTCCTCAGTGAAAATAATTTAATGAAAATTAAATTTGATGAACTCAAGCCTAATTAAAGAATATCAAGAAATTAAAAATTAACAGTTCAACTAAAATCAAAATTGTTCGTAATACAAAATTTTAAAAACGTAAACAAAATTTTTTATATATATGGGCTACTTCAAATTTTTTGAGCACCTGCTGAAACCGACATACTATGGCTCTTATTTCGTTAAGTTTTATGAATTAAAAAAAACGTTGTACAGGGTTTGGATGACTATACTTGAAGGATATGACGTGCAAATTTTTACGTTGAAAAGTCCTCACCTTAAGAATTGGTGGTCATCTAAAATTCGAAAAATTAAAAAAACGACTTGAAACTTGCAAGAGTTTTTTCATTCATTCCGTTTTCTTTGTAATAGTTTTAAGCGTTCAGATCCAAACCCATACAAAATATAGTCACTAGACTTGGAGGATATATCCACTAAAAAAAAAATTTTGCTATCGCTGCTGGGTGAAAAGTTGCATGGGGTTTTAAAGTGGAACCAAAATTTTCCGAATTTTGCAATTTTTGAAGATTTTACATAGAGTTTTTGCGCCGTTTAATAAAAATGAGTTTTAAGCGCAGAATTAAAAAAACTGCGTAATTTTATAAAGTTTGAGGTGTATCAAGTTGGTGTCAGCGCACCAATAACGTATCACGGACATCACAAACTTAAAAGAAATTAGCGTAAATTTTTTAAAAATGTATCTGTTTTGCGTCTGACAATCTGAATTGCCTTTTAAGTTGGCTAGTGTATTGCGTGATGTGAGTAACTTCGTAAAGGGCACCAATTTTTGCAAAAAAACAATTTATTTTTAAGCTTTTTTTTATATCAAAACATGTCATGGGAACATGTTTAGGTATCTAAATAGATTCTTCGCGACGGACTAAACTGGTAAAGTGCCAAAAAAAATAATTTTTTTCAACCCTGGCGCGTGCAGTGGCAGTTTTTTCCAAACACATTTCGCTTTGTGACAACTGAAGCGCTGTATCAATTCCGCTCAAACGTACATCGAATAGAAGACTTTACTGCGCTTGATACTAAAATTGAAAACGCACCAAACAATTTTAAGGATTTAAAATTTTATGGAGGAAACAAAATGTTTCTAACCTCAAAAAGCATCCTTGTATGAAATATTTGATTTGGTTTCAGATTATACATTTTAAAAGTTTTTTTTCCCAAAATATTGCAAATTATGTCTTATACTAGCCGTAATTTTGTAAAATGTTTAACAATTTTAAATAAATTTTTTTTCCAGTGTATTTTAAAAAGTATTCAAGCTTTTACAAATATTTTAGTGTGCTAAGAAAGCCCTTAAGGGGTATTATCCACACGCGTTATCCTTTTTAAATTTTAACAAAAACTGTAATTTTTATATTTTTTTTTTAATTTTAACTTTAAACCGCAGTAAAATTTGCGCCGAATAATAAAAATGATTAACGCGAACGGATTTCACATGCTCAAATATCGGTTTATACACACGCAAATCAACATTGACAATCAATCAGACAAAAAAAAAAAAATTAAAAAAAAAATGTCTAGGTGTCGTAAATTTTTGAAGTTGCTCATATATATATATATTCTGGGTCCTTATGAGGAGAAAATCTCATTTAACGAAGTATTTTGTGTATGTTAATAATCCAGAAAGTATTTTGAAGTTCTCGAAAAACTCACCAAGTAAAACAAAAAATGTTGTAAATTGTTGAAATAATATACGTCACTTTATCTTTAAATCAAGAGCTGTTAGGGAAATGACACCATCGCACAGTCTGGTAGATTGCAAATCTAACTGGACAAAATTAATAAATCACATTGGGTTCACTTCTCACTTCTGAATCAAATAAAAAAATGAGTTCAAACATATAAATAAATATAAAAAATTTACTTTTTTAAAAAAGAATATTTTTTTTTAAATAAAATGAGGCAAGAAATAAATAGTTGTCATTCCCAAGAAAAAATAAATTTTGAAGATAAAAAATTGGTCCTCTGAGATAATTTTTACACTGATAGAAAAATACATCTTCATGTTGATGATGCCCTAACATCAGAATTGTGACATCAATGTTACCACAAATGGCATCAATGATGCAAAAAGTATCATCAATCCAATGATTAACGTCTTCGTACGATTTTGCCATTTTTTTTACGTGTCATCCATTTTATGACTATAGTGACATCAATCTTCATATAAATTGTGACGCCAATGTTATTACAAATGACAGCAATGATGCAAAAAGTGACACCAATCCAATGACGAACGTCATCATAAAATATTGTCAGGCTTTACACGCCATCTATGCTATGACTTCATTAACATCAATCCAATGCCAAATTTTGTCTATTGTCAAGAATATTTTCATGTTTAAAAACTAAAAAAGAAGCGAAAATTCCCATATTATATTTTTTTAAATTATTTAGTTACTAATCCAAATTTTGATATTTTAATTAGGCTTAAGTTCGTCAAATTTAATTTTCATTCATAGTTACATAAAATTTTTAAAGTAGCATGTTTCGATAACCATATCGGGCATGCTGCTGGTGTCTTATAATTGCGAGTTCTTCTGTAAACAAAGGGCGGGAATATAAAAAAATAAAAATAATATTCTCTCACTTTGACTTAAATTAATCCTTGTGACTCAATATAATGACAGTTTGTCATTAAATTGAGCCTAATGAGTCCTTTCTCCAATGTTACTGAGCCATCGCACTGATGACATGGTTTACTAAACTGTCTCCGATTCGTCATTTCTGTGATGCCGATGTGTCATCCCATTGATGACATAAGTTGAATTTTTGACCCTGATGACAATTTGGCCACTTATTGTTGAGGCTGACAACAGCACAATGATTTAAATTGTTATGAGGTTAAAAACGGAGACACTTGTCATAGTACTGATGTCAAAATACATCGGCATTATGACGTATTTTCTGTCAGTGTAGCTTCTTACTTATTTTCAATTTGGTATTACAATGTTTTATACAAATATGGCAAAATAAAATTATTTTAACCCAATAACATATGCCGTTATTTAACATAATGTTCATTTAGGAGAAACACACTTTTGTCAAAAAAAAAAAAAGAAAAAAAAGTCACCCACTCACATGACACTTCCATTTATGGAAGCTTGTACAAGAGTAACTTAAAAGATACTTTTGCTTTATACATGTTTTGGTAAAGAAATTAAATTTGATATTTATCTAAAAACATGCTTATAACAATTAAATACTAATAATTTTCACCTCTTATCTTGTCTTATTTTTTATAAAACACCTTCTATACTGTGAATAACAAAAATTACGGGCTTATTTACAAAAAGCAGTTTTATTTTAAGTTTCTAAACTGTTACAAACTAAAATAATTTATAGCTATCAAGTTTTAAATTAAAAATTATAAAATATTTGTTTAAGTAAGAACAACAAATTATGTCTACTACCCAGTTATACATATTCTTAAAAATCGCTTGATTTCTGATCACATTACAAACTAAGCAGTTAACTTGTTTTATTCATTTACAAAACTACGTGTGGCCTCATAGATTCCACGATAAATCCTTCAAGTTGTTTAAATTTTAAGTAACTCCCTTATATTTCACCGCCTACGATGTCTTCGTTGAGATCTCGGATTGTAGGCCCCCAAAAATGCATTACAATTGGAGCAATAATGATTTCCAGTACGACAGCTATTCATACAGTATGGAACTACGCAAGCACAACAGCACCAACTACGTCATAGAAAAAATTACAAGTTGTAAGTAAAAGTTCTTAAAAGTTGTAATAATTTCAACATTTTTACCCCACTAAACACAAGATTAAAGCGCTTAAATGTGTTTTGGTATTTGGCGTATAGCACATACGTGTAGTTTTATTGGCGCCGCAATTAGGACATGCCACAGTCGATGGATTAGGTCCAAGTTTTGAAGACAAATTTGTTGATGGTTGAGCTGGAAGGAATTTTAAAGATAAATATGCATGTGTGATTTCAAAGAAAGAAAAGTCTTTAGAATAATAAAATGAATTGTGAACGATGTAGTCCTAAAAACCCTTATATTTTTATATAAATTTCAGGAACTATACTATCAGCCCAATTATAAATAAAAATTCCCCGGGAGTTTTTTCCCTTTTCCCATTTTTGCAATATAATTTACATAGGAAAAATGGGAGAAGGGAAAAAACTCCCGGGGAATATTTATTCATAATTGGGCTATATAAGTTTCTCCCGCAATTAGCTGTTATATGTTACACCCCACGGTAAATATTTTTTATTAGAGATTTTTGTTTTGCCTTCAACCGGATATAACTCCTTATTTTTAATAACGGAAACTCTTAATAATAAGATCCAAAAGCGTCCAATGCAACCTGTAAAAATCACAGTTTAGCTTGAATTTCGCGCAGGGAGCGTCATTTTGCTCACTTCATTTCTTCGAGAACGACGTTGGCCAGTGCGTTACCGCCAACGGAGAGCGATATGTGTTGATGATCTTCTTTTGACCTTCATTGGATGATTGGGACACTAACGACATGTGGTTTCAACAGACGTGACTCAAAATTTAAGCCTATTTGGACATTCTGCAGGAACGGTTTGTGACCACAGTCATCTCCCGTAGAGGTATTGTGAACTTGCCGAGATCGTCTATTGGGGTAAGGCAAAGCCAACATAAACTTTATCATCGACCACTCTGAAAAATTAGAACTTATTTCAAATGCGTGCCACACAGCAGAGCCGCGGCTGGCTTTTGCACGATGCTTTATTTTACACATAAGGGCATAGATACCCTTTCAAATAAATAAACAATTTCGACTACCTTCAACATACTTTGTTTTTTATACCCTTCACAACAAATAGAAATAGGGTATTTATAAGTTTATCATACCGTTTGTAAATTCTAAAACGAAACCTTGTCAATGAATAGTTGACTCCCAAGAAAAACTTTGATAAAAAATAAGCAAGTGGCAGTGCAATAAAACTGAACTGGCAAATAAAATAAAGTAATTTGTTTTTATTTGGGTTTTTTCTCTACCCACTTGCGACTTCATTTAGAATTGACAAAAAATCAACCAATTGTAGTTGGGATTGGAAGAAAAGAGGCAATTTAGCTATTTTTTAGTCAATCTAGCGGTTTTATTTCTTTTTTTTCCTATTATGTGGGCTTTTGTAAACAAAAAAGTTTACACAATTGTTCGAAACACAACGTTGGTGCTTTTGTTAAGGTTTAGTACATCAGCGTTAAAGCTAAGCGAAAGAAAACGGTCCGCCTTCCGCTCTTGTTTATATACGACTGTTAAACGTTTCTTCCTTTTAAGCAATGTGGCCATATTAGGTTTTTTCGAGTTAAGTTTAAATTTAAATTTCGTGTAATTAGTTTATATTTCAATATAAATAAAACTGTTAAAAAATAATTCATACATGTTCTGAAAACAGGAACTCAAGTGAAATTGAAATTAACCAAATTTTCAAAACGAGCCTGTTTATTTTGGTTCATAAAAATATTCCGATTTCATTTTTACTAGATTTCGATTAACAGAGCAGCATGCCTGTTAATATAATACTAACATTGAATTCACTACTGTGTTAGTGTCCCCCTATCTTTCGTTGAAATATTTATATGCCAAAGTTTATGTACCACATGTAAACCTTTTTGGTACTTTTTTTCTTTCCATTGAAGTATCAAATTTAAGTGGGAGCCCATAATTTAATTCGTTAGTTTTTGTCAATAAATGGAGACAATGCTTTGTAAAATGTACCAAACGTTACGTTTTTCACTTCTAAAACGTTCGAATTTTGAAAAGGTACCGATATTATATTTTTATTTTTTAGATTACTTAGTAATGTATAGGATATTTAGTTTTTATGTTAATTCGTTCAAAACGTAGATGGGTAACAAAAAAGGTCCCAAAATACAAGTTTCAACCAAACGTTTATTCCCCAAAAGGGTCGAAGTTCAAAAAAGTACGAAGAAGACTATCCCCTTCGTTTTTTAATGAACAACGATAAGTATTAAATTTACACGTTTTACCCTTTTATGGCTCTTAAACATTTGAATTTTCAAAAATCCCGCCTTAAACGATTGACTTGGCTAGAGACCAATCTCCGGCCCGAATTTCATATTTTTTGGCTTCAGGCGTTTATGCTGTGCAATGATAAATCAGTCAGTCAGTAAGGTTACATTTTTAGATAAACCTGCATAAACACTATTTAATCTATGAAAAAGAATGAATTAAATAAAAGTTACTATTTGAAAGATATAAAAAATGAAGCTATATTTTTTGGCTTTAGAGTTTTTTCTTTAGCTCTTTTTAGCTTTATTTCAAAGATTATTTAGCTTTGCTTGAAAACCTGCTGCCCTATAAAGTATTTCTATTCTGGGTCCTTTTAAGTAGTAAAGTTAATTCATCAATGCGTCTGTTGAAATGGGGTTTGCGATGACCCCAGATATGATCGGTACAAGGTTGTAATGTATTTGTGTCCCATATGCTTCTTTTAATTTTGCTATTAAAATTTCGGTGCACAAAGGATTAAGCTATGAGCATGACTGTCTTTAATTTTTACCCATTAAGTAAAAGTTTTACTTTAAATGATTTTGTGGCTGAAATAACACCCAAACGAGAAATGAAATATTCCCCAAATTTTTTCCATACATTTTTCATTTTCATTTTTCATATGAAATAACACCCAATTTTTTGGGTCCTTTTACATTGTTTTTGGTAATTATTTCATTCCTCATTTGGGGTTTTCAAATTATGAAATAATCTCCAATGAAATAACACCCAACAAATTTTTAAAATTCGGGGCTTGTTTCATAGCGTGTATAATTTGGGTTTTATTTCATTTTTTATTCGGGGGTTATTTCATTTTTAAAGCTGTTGGTTTTTGGGGGTTATCCTTGGTGAAACTGACTCTTATGAATTTTGGGCATAATTTCATTTTTGTTGCTGATGGGGTATATTTCATTGGGGTTATTTTATTTTCATCATTGGGTGTTATTTCATATGAAATAACTCCCAAATATTGGGGGTTGTTTCGTTTTCGCTTTGGGGTTTATTTCATTTATTTTTCGATGTTATTTCATTCACTGTTTTTGGGTGTTATTTCCTATTTTTTGGGATTTATTTCATTGGGGGTTACTTCCTGGGCGTTATTTCATTGGGGGGCTTTTCGTGGAGCCTGATTTTGTTATTCGTGCTTAATTCCCAATTTTTTATTATTTGATAAAAACACTGAAATTAATTGTTGATGGGATAAGCGCATTTCACTGGTTGCTTAGGCCAGATCATCAGGAAACTTCATACATAAAGATTTTAGAAAAACTAAAGATATTAAACCAAATAAAAGTGTTAAGCGTATAAGAATTATAGCAACAGTTCTACTTGTAACAATATCAAAGTTAAAACAAAATCATCAACAATAAACAGTGAGTTTATCTCTCCTTACATTCCCCACTACAATTACTCATAAACTTTAACTTTTTGAAGTCCTCTTATAATTTTTAAACTTGACTATTTAACTTTCATCTTAAACAAATTTAGCAGACTACTGGCAGAGAAAATTAAAACAAAACATCAAAAAATGACAAAAATAATACCACAATAAAATTTTTTTTCCCGAAATAATGGCTTAATGGCACAGTAGCGCGCATTACAAATAAGCAAGGGGGATCAAATTTGGCTCTTATATTTTTTATAAGTATAAGAATAATTAAATATTGAAAACAGCCATGTTGGCCCACTGCTTCCCTTGGCTGTCATACAAGTTTCCTGCCGAGTTAAGCGTCTTAGTGCGATAGGGTCCTTACAAAATAAATTCGGTGAATTGAATTGAGTTTCCCACCAGGGGGTTTTCATCACCTTTATCGCCAAAATATCCAGAATCGCCAAAATTTTATTTTCTTAGATTTTTGGTAAAAAAATATTTGCCAAATAGGAGTTTCATATAAAAACAGTATACAAGTGTATTTTTCCATTATTAAAGTTTTCAATAAAGCTAAATTTATTCTTGAATCTGGGAATTTATTTCTAATGGGGAGTAACATTTATTAACTATATAAATTTTCATATTAATTCGAATGTGTATTTTAACGAAAATTCTGATAGTGCATAGCAAATATTCCTGGAAAATATTGAAGGAATAGACTATGAAAGTATAAAAGCTTTTAAAATTGTAATTTGACTTAGAATACAGAATCGAATTAATATGAAAATTTTTATACAAAAGTTATTCTAGTAGTGTTTTTATATTATAGGATTTTTAACGTTTAAAAATAAAGATCTTAAAACTTAGAACTAGTCGCAGATAATACCCGATATCTAATACTTCAAGACAACACAGTATTCTTAGCACTATTTTTAAAAATTTACTTCTTACTCAGTTTCGTTTTCAGTTCTATGTAACTAAAATCCGGGTTTCCAAAAATTTTGAGGGACTATTTTATTAGGAATATTTAAACAAATTTTTTGATAATTAGTATGTGGTTATTTTATTGAACTGTTCTTGGTTTTTAATCCAAATTTTAATATTTTCATCCAAATTAATTTTCATTAAATTATTTTTATGAAGAAAGCCTGATTGAAAATATTAAAATTTTTAAGATTGACTGACAGCCGTCGTCAATGGCGGTGGGTGTTAAACGGCAAACCCCTCTGAAAAGATAGTGTGGTTACTATCGTAACATGTAAGGGCAACCCGGGTTCGATTCCCAGGTCAGCCAAGAATGAGAAATTATCAATAAATTTTAAGTAATTTTATGTTGTAAAATTTCTTTCTCTACAAAAATAATTTAATTAAAATTATTTTTGATGAACTTTAGCCTGATTAAAAATTTTTTGATTTTTTATCGTAAATTTATCGAGTCAAAATGTGTACAAAATTGCGATTATTTACGCACTGTTCACCACATTGAAAAAATACTAGGGTGATCGATTATTCGACTTTTTTCAATAACCGGTTTTCGAATATTCCGAATAGTTGCTATTTTAAAAAAACCGGTTTTCGGTTAAGTATTTTAAAAATAACCGGTTAACCGGTTTTAATTCGAATACATTAAAAAATCAAAATCAAATTAGATTTTGTAATAAAAAGTGAATTAGAACAAAAACAAAACAATTCACGAAGGTAAGGAACCAACAAGCATGAGCATAGGGCCTCAATTCATAGATATGACTTAAGGTATGTTCAGACCACAAATATTTGACGATAAAATCAAAAAAAGCGTGACCAGCAAATTGATTAAACTTAAGCATTATTTTAAACAATTTCTAGTTATTTGCTAAACTTTATGTCTAAGATGATAATTGCATTTATGTATGTATAAAGTATTTAAGAAACCGTTAAATAATGTTTGCTCTAGCAAAAGCAAACAATTCTTTAAGAAAACTAGTGGTTAAGTTAGGAGTCAAATATAAAATAGGTGTTAACATAGCTTTAGAATTTATGGAAAACTTTGGTTTTAAAAATATAGGAATTTAATTAATTTATTATTTGACATATTTTCCCAAATTTGTCGTAAATGAGTTTGAATTTGTTGCTGGTTAAGCATGTCTATATGAAGCAGTAAACTTCACCAATACTTTTGAAAAGTGGCAAACAAAACCTCTTATCCAGGCTTATATATTTAAATTTTTTTGTTTCAGCATTATAGAAACAAAAGTAATATGAACATGCTTTTTGTATGAAATATCTGTCAATTCGTCGATCACAATTTTAACCCTTCCATGAGATTGTTTGATTCCTTCAATTTTGATTTTAAGTTCTTGGTGTTTTAATAAATAAAACTTAAGCATTTTTCCATTTCGTTGATTTCGCCGGTATTGTGTAGTTTTAAGCATGAAGATATGCTAGAACTACTTAAGAGTTTTTCTTTCATTATTGTCAGCATATTTTAGAAAAGTATTATTTGCAGTGTCTTAAAAACTACTTGGGACAGGGTCAAGTTTTACTTGGCGTATATTTATGTCAAGCTTGTAGACTTATTAAAAATTATTAATAAGTCGTGACGTTAAAGAACCTTTGCAACTTATCATTTAAGGGCCGTTTAAGCACCATTGTCTTTTATATCAGTTCGATATTATCACCAGAGATGACATCTTTCAAATGTCAAATTGCTGATTACTTTTTAAGCTGAACGTTGTTTGTAGTGTTTTGAATTGTTTTTGGTTTTTGTTACAAGAACACACGCTTAAATACGCGATTTGTATTTACATTGCTCATAATGCTTTTTGTTCTTTTGTTAAATTTTGTATTGACATTCTTTATTAAAAGTTAAGGTTTGCCAAATATTCAATTAGAAAAATACTTCAATTACGGGTGCATTCCTAACAAAAGTAAGGAAAACGTATATAAATTATACATTGCTAAAATAACCGGTTTATTTTACTAAAATAACCGGTTTATTCGATATTCGAAAAATGAACTTTTTAAAATATTCGACTTGGGCAAAACTAAAATAACCGGTTAAAACCGGTCGAATACTATTCGATCGATCACCCTAAAAAATACGCTTGATATATATTGCCTGGTGTAAATGGAATTGTTTAAAAAAGTGATTTACTTTCGGTATTAATTCTACCCAGTATACATTATTATTGTTAAAATTCTTAAATTTCAATTTCATTTGCAATCGAAAACGATTCAGTTTTTAGAATTTATTTTCCAAAATAAATTGAAAATGTCTAGTTTTTCGGTAAAAATCAACTCGAAATTTTGCATACTGTTTGGTAAATTTTATTTGAACAAACGTGTGAAAATCTAAGAAAGATTAAACTTTATTCCAAATTTCTATATTTCTTTTTAGGTTTATTATCTAATACAATCGCATTCATATTGTGATTTTTAAATTTTGTTAAAAATTTTAAGAAACACATTTACCAGTACTTATAATTTTTTTATATTAATAAGATATCGCCAATTTTTTAGAACATTGCCAAGAAACTTCAGACAGCCCTATTTCCAACTACGTGGATGGGTATATCGTTCTTCTTAAACTAAGTATGCGCCATTTTGTCGAAATTGACTTTTTGCGCTTTATGTTCAAAAATAATATTAGCCAGCCGATTGCATTCTCATCTTAACAACTTTGTTAGAAAAACAAAAAAATTAAAGCCATTTCGAAAATCTCGTAAGCGCCATACAAAATGACATTTGGATGCAAAATAGAATGGTTTTTATATTTAAAGTTGAAAATACTTTTACATCCAGCAGTTTATTCGATTTTGAGATACACATTTTTTTTTAAGTTTCAGGCCAATCGAAGCATTTTTTGTGCGGCTCCATGCCCTCAAAATCAATAACTTTGGTAAAAACGACATTTTGCGTCCAGTAACTTCACATATGTATATCCCATACAGCACAAATGTTCCTCAGGATTCCATTATTTTAATGAAATGGAACTTTTTTCTTGTATGCCAATGCTCTATCTCGATATCTAAATATGGCTCTGGTACAAAAAACCGTTCTGGGCAGAAATTCGTTTTCGGATTCTAATGGGTTAATGCGTGCCTATAAGGGGTTAATTTCTAAGATCGACCTAAACTATTTTTACATAACCAACATTTCTTTTAAATGATTCAAAACTCTATCTCTACCATAAAAGAATCAAACCGTAAAATATATGGAAAACATGAAATTTGTTGAAGATGAGTTATTCTTAAAACTTTTCGTAAAAGAAAATGTTGACATTGCAATGCTTAAAACATTAAATGTGAGGGATTCACAAGGTGTCATAAGCTCATATGTCTTAAAATAATAACATGAAAAAACACGACTGATGTGAACAACCCCTCATAATTCAGTGTCCAATTTTGAATTTAAATCAGCTGATTTAAAGCAAATATAAACAATTAATATTTATCTATTATAATAAATTAAATTAGATCTTATCTATTTTCCATTTTTCAGACACAAATCAAAAATAAATTTTATTTTGTTTGCAAACAGTAGGACTCTGCTAATTGACGCCGCAATTGATTTGTTGCAAAAATTGCTTGCCGCAGGTTAAATTCGGATATTAGCCGGATAACATTTAACTTTAAACCAAAACTAATGCGGCTCGGCTCAGCTCTGCCGCTCTGATTAGTTAAGACAGCACAATAAACATAGCCAGCAAAGTTCTATTAATTTAATACACTTTTTGTTTACAAAGCAACAACAATATTTTTAAACCATTGGAAAATGTTAGAACATTATGACAATATAACATGATAGCACACATTAAGAGTCATAATATTGGGTATATAGAAATTGGGATATCTGATTTAATTTTTTAACAAAAATAATAAAAATTTTCATATTATTTGAATATGTATTCTAAGTCAAATTACAATCCGCAAAAGCTTTTATACTTTAATGGTCTTAATCCTTCAATATTTTCCAGACATATTTTATATGCACTATCAGAATTTTTGTTTGTAAATTGTAAAGAAAATTTATACAACTATTAGATACCAGCAGAATGTAATGCATTTTCTGGCCAGAGTTAAAATAATTAAGTTAAATACATAAAAAAATTTACAATAGGCACTATCCAGTTATAAGATACAAAGAATGCTGACGAAGGCCGAAGCGGGCCAGAAAATGGATAACACTCGGTATAGCCGAATATAACACTATTTTTATGTTTTTGTTTTTTTATTTAAAAAGAGAGACAGCGCTTTATGAAAGGCCGCTTAGAACAATATTATCTTTTATATTATTCTAAGGCCTGGAACAGAATAAAGTAGGTGTAGTAGTAGCTGAAGCTGACAAATGTTCTGTAGCGCAACAAAGTTCAAATTTTTAATTTTGCGCTTCAACTTCAATTGAAACGACTACTTCAACTACGCATTCTGTTGGCACTATTTTGAAATTGCCGTTTTTAACTTTCGACAGCTGGCAGCGCTATTTGTAACTTTGTATGTACTACACTTAAACATTATTGAATCTCTTATTTTAACCTCAGGTACAAAAACATTTTTTTTTTTTTTATTATTTATTTTGAAAAAAAATTATACCTATATAACAAAAACTTTCAGTGTTTATTTAAACCGCTTTCTTAATTTTTTTATTATTTGAAAAAAAAAAAAAAATAATAAAACCAAATTTTGTAATCAGTACGATTATTAAACGGATAAAAGTTGCGCTTCAGTAATTTGTTGGTAAGAAAAACAAAAATTTTAAAAACATGTTCGTTATGAAGTTATAAAATAATATTAATAATTGAGTATATTTATTATCACGAATTTCTAGGAATTGTTTAAAAGCTGGCGCTGGAGCTGCAAAATAGTCTGCAATTTTTTTTTGTTGAAAATTTTGTACATTAAACAAATTTCTGAAAAGTTATTTTATATGAAATATTTAAAATTATATAAATTTTCATATTAATTCGAATGTGTGTTCTAAGTCACACTACAATTTATACAGTTTTCATACTTTAATAGTCTTATTTCTTCAATATTTTCCAGGAATAATTTCTTTGCACTATGATATCATAAAAAAATAGTCTATCAGTGCGAGGGTTGCACTAAAGACTCTGGGGCCTAATTCTGGTAGTCGTGATCGAGTACTTTCTCAATTCGAAAACAATTTTATTTCCGTCGATACTGAACGAATCGAAATTATTTTTTCAGTATTGTGAAACTCAAATTAATGCTTTATAACACTGAAAAAATAATTCCGATTCGTTCAGTATTAACTAAAAGAATTAGATACTAAATTGCTTTCGAATCGAGAAAGCACTCGATCACGACTGCCAGAATCATGCCCCAGGTCTGGTTTCGCTTCAAATGCCTTAATGTCTAAGTTATGTTATGTTATGTTATGTTGTGTATTCATAACCTACTTAATTCGAAAATTTTAGCTCTTGCTGTTCTCCAAATTAACAAAAATCTGTAATGTCTTTGTATGGGAAGTGCCACGCTCACTTGTCCACTCCCACACACATTTTGTCGGATGTTGTGTTTTGACAACCAATATACTTGTATCTGTATTGCAAACTGCAAATATAAATAATAATAAATTAAAGAAAAACAACAACAAGGGAATTTTGGGTAAAATTAAAGGCATTCGTGAGCTTTTGCTCATATCTCAGCTATTTGAGTACCGATCGGGCTGAATTTCAAAAGCAAACAATTCTGAACTATATAAGAGAGAAATATATAAGTACCAAGTCCCCATAATATCTGGGGTCTTTGAAAAACCCATTTCAATAGACACATGGACATTGTTAAATCAATTTCGCTCCTCATAGGGAGCCAACATATTTTTACTTTATAGGGTCTAAGATCCATATTGAAGAAATTACAAACGGAATGGAAAACGTTCCTCTACCCTTTTACCTTCGGTGAAGGGTATACAAACACAATTTCTCTAAAAAATCCTGTTAATATATTAATGTTATTTCTATATTATTTTTTTTAACTGTAAACCGATTCTTCGTTTAAGACAATCCTCAGGCGTTTAAAATGTAATATTTTTCTTATTAATTAAAATTTTAATCCAGTTATATGGCAACCCATATTACGTTTTTTTTGCTCATTTACACTGAGCTTAACAAAACATCTAACAGTTGCATAATTACTTTAAAAAATAAACAATTCAAACTGCCAGTAATACAAAGTGAATCTGTTTTTTTCTCTGCCTTACTTACTGGTAATTGGCATTCCATCAGTTTGTTGCTGTGGCGTCAATGGTTGATGAGGCTGTTGATTCGTGGTTGGCTGTGGAAAATTAGCTTGTTCCACTATAACCGGTAAATTGTGATGACTCATATGGGGACTATAATGAGAACTAGTAGGAAAATTAATATCTGGTGTGTTCAGTGTCCAGCTTAAAGGGGCTGAGGGTGTGGTCTCTTCCGACGTGGCCATATCGTAAGATGGTGGTGGTTCTACGGGCAAACCAATGGCAGCCGCTGCAGAACTACGCTGATCAACGGATATTGTGTTGGGATCTGGATAAAGCATAGCATGTTTTTGGTCCATCTTTATTGTTTTTTACAACTTTGAAAACAAGTTATTTAGTTTTTTTCGGCCAAATTAGCAGTTTTTTTTGAATATTAATTTTCTTAGTTTGTTTGATTTCTTATATTTTTTTCTGTTTTCTGTTTATCTTTTGAGCAAATGAAACGATCTCATCACAGACACTGTATATTTAAAACTAAAAAAAAAACAAAGTGCGAGTTTTTGTTTTCAATGCTGGCTTTTTTTAGTTTTATTTAATTTGTTTGGCGTTAAAAAAATTTACTTGACTTTCAGCGCTTTTGTGTTATTTTCTGGGATTTTTTTTTTATTTAACTTGTACTCTATGAAACTTGTTTTATAAAACCAGTGACGTAAATAACATGTCTGAGCATTTTGAAAGCTTCAAATGAAAATATTGACTCTCAGTTTTTTTAATGTTTTGTTTTTATACGATTTGCGTGGTTTGCTGGTATCTGTATTTGATTTTACTGTATCTGTGTTACTGTATCTGCATTTTTTTTTTTGCAAATTGGGTTACCAGATGGGAAATAAAGAACTAAATTTACAGTGGGTCCTATGTGTTTACGTTTGCGGTTCATAGTTTAAAATTTTAAATTTTTTTTACAAAAATTTTGTAAAGATTTCAGGTCATGAACGAATACAAGGCCCATCTATCAGGTCTGCTTACTTGTACAAAAACAAAATACGATTCTTTTTAGTTGTCAAAAAATTACTACCACATATACAAAGCAAAAGGAAAAAACGTGTATGTGTGGCATACCATAAACGAAAACAAACGTATACATGCACATTAGGGTGTCCCAAAAATTTTTTTTGTCAGAGGCTCGTGCATAATTTGAAAGCTTATAGGGTCCAGTATTTTTGAATTTTTTTTTAGATTTTTAGGAAGAGGTTTAGAGGTCGCGCAATTCAAGTCTTTGTTAAAAATCTGGGGTTTCGGGCTTTTTTCAAACTTGACTCACAACTTTGTCAATAACCACGTTTATTTAATTTTTTGACCGAATATTTCTAAAGAAAATTTCCCAAACTTTATTTCCATATGCAAAAACTTTAAGTTCCGGCAATATTTTTGTCCATTACGATTCCACATATTAAGTATTTTTGTAATTTTTTAACAAATTCTGCAAAAAACGGTTTAAGAACTTCCCAAATTTATATGAAAGGTATAAAAACTAGTGACGCGATTTTAAATACCGATAAGTTCTAAACAATTAAGAAAAACAAAAATGGAATTTTGTCCTACAGTTTCCGAGTTACACTATTTTTATAGTTTGTACCTTAAAAATGGTGATACTTTTTTCGTTATAATTATTGTATATTTCCATAAATTTTTATAGTTGGGTTTTAATTGTCATTAACTTCTGACATTTATTGATCTAAATCGTTACACGCTGTCATTTTCACTTTCTATTTTATGTGTATTCTCCGCTATAATATTGTCGTTATACGATTTTACATAACACAATTTTTTGATTTAGCTGACCGACGAATCAAATAGAAAAGTTTTTTGTGTATGTGGCAGCGCATAGAGAAAGGGACCTAAGGGTAAAAAAATTAATTTTTACTTTTTTTTTTTTGATGGGGACATCATCCGAGCATCGAATGAGACCGATCCTATGAACCAAAAGTGTTCCCTCCCAGAGATATGCGCGTTTTATGAAGTGATGGTACACCAAAATGACTCTCCTGAACAAAACCGGGTTTTTCCCTTATGTCCCTTTATATTTGCGCGTCACATATATGTATAAAAGTTTTCGTCGACGTACCGGTAAGGATTTTTTTTTTATTTTTTTGTTAGTTCAAAAATGTGTAATTTTATTCAAAATATATATGAATTTTGTGAAAACAAGAAATGTGTGGCTTGTGGGAAAAATTTTAGATGCCCTGGATCCCTCCAAACCGCCGACAAAAATGCAAATGCTGCAAAGATTTTTTAATAAAATATACTGGGTATAAAGATAAAAACGGGTATAACTCAGGAACGGTAAGAATAAATTTAAAAATTGTTTATTCATATTAATTAGAATTAATTTGTCTTTCAAACTGCATCATTAGTTTTTTTCGTTTTCATTTAAATTTAAAAAGTTGTAAAGCGTTATTACAAAATTTTTGAAAAAACTACGACAAATTGCAATTAAGGGTATCTAAATGAGTAACCTCATCACCAAAACTTATAAGTTTTTCACACAGGAATAAAGCTTGGATAATTTTCTTTAAAACTGTTTCCTCAGGAGTGCAGAAACTCGTGGTATTAACCAAGTTATCCGTAAAGTTAAAAAAAAGGCCGAAAACTCCGGTTTTTTATGAAACCTCCATTTGCGCGACCTCTAAACCTATTCCGAAAATTCTTAAAAAAAAACCAAAAATACTTTACCCTATAAGCTTTTAAATTTTGATTGAGCACCAATGAAAATCATAAATAAATAATTTTTTGGGACACCCTAATGCACATATAAGCAAAATGTAAACAACTTTTGACAACTAAAAAGAACATAAACAATGATCATCAGGCTTCTTGCACAGACCTTTTCAATGGGCATTGGACGAATATTACTGCACATAATTTCCTATGGTAAGTTATGAAGCGATCATCATTATATTCTATGATATCATTATTAGTCATAAAAGTGTAAATAAGACTAAAGTTTAGCCTAATCTCAATATTCCTTTCGGTTCTTAAAAAAAAAAACATGTCCATGAGTGAGCTTAATATTGGACGTATTGTAAATTATGTACCAATTATCACAAAGTTTAGAACTTTGATTTCTATTCCTTTTAAACTATTGGGGGATTCACAAGGTGTGCTATCAAGTCATATCGTCATAATGTCCTAAATAATATATTACAATTGTTTAAAATTAATTGATACGTCATAACTGTACAGTAGAAGACAAAATTATAAGCGGTCGCCCACAGCAGTCATATATATTTCTTGTAATTATTTTAAGACATATGACTTTACAACGTTATGACTACTTTGTAAATACCCCATATGTATAATGAATCAACTTTCGCTACATTATTATTATACGTTCGATTTAAGGGTTATTACAGTGTTGTTTTTGTAAGTGGGATATTAATGGGACCTATTGTATATTATAGATTGATCGCTATGCAAAAAACATATGTACAATTTTTAGATATATAAAACAAATTTATGTCATATTTCATGAGAATACCTACATTTCGCCGTCGATTTCATACCAATTTTTGCTATTTTGTTGCATTAATACAAGAAATCAAGTTAAGAGTCCACTACCTATATTAAATTATTAAAATTTTTGAATATGTTCTTAAAAATAAACTAATTAACATTAGCTTTAAGTAGGGATTGGAAAATCTATTTCGATTTAAATCGAAAATCGATTTTGTGGTAAAAAAAACGATTTTTTGCAATCGAATTTACGTATGCGATTTTATACTGAAATCGATTTTTGGTCTTTAAAATCGATTTTTTTTATTTTTATCAAAATGTTGGCAATTTTGAATTGTAATCTTAATTAAATGGATAAATAATGGGCATGCACAATAAAACTTGAGATTTTTTGGCATTCCTGTGGAAATACGCTAATATTTAACAAGACCAGTGTGTGAGCGATAATTAAATCTAGTTATAAGCAGAGTGAAAAACAAATAGTATGTAATTCATCCTAGTTTTGTTTTCTAAATCTAACTTAATAGTAACTGAGAAAAGAAACAGTCGCCACCGATTAGGAACTATTGCCATAATCCTTTGAAATATGTACTATCCATACATTCAGGCTTGTCACACAGAAATCAATTCCGCTCAAAAGTGATTTCGTTTTATGTGGAGCAAAATAAAAATATTACTATTTAAGGCATATAGGGCCACATTTGGAGCCGTAACTCTTTTCATACTATAAATAAATAAATATTAGACAAAAAAAAAAAAAAAAAAAACAAAAATGCGAAAAACGTGGTTTATCGTTAATCTTCAAAAGAATTTTTAATGACCCTCTTATACAAACAAATTTAAGTTCACATTAGTTTACCATTGCCCAGTTTTAAGGATAGTATCTAAATCCATATTATGTTAATTTTCATTTAAACTTATATCGTATTTAATAACAGGGCCCAGATCGTCGCAGTCGTGATCGAGTGACTTTGATCGAAATTTTACTTTTTGAAATCGTCCCATCCGTTTCAAAAAACTTCTATCGAAATTTGAGGTAATGTCATTCGATAACGAGTAGTCGATCGAATGCCTTTACTCGAAATGTCATTCGATAGGCTAAGAGCTTTCGTAAAAACATTTAATTGTTTTTTAAAAAAATTTACACACATTTTGAGAATAATTATTAGATTTCTTCAACGAATAGCTAAACATGTAAGTATTAAACTTTTTTCAGAAATAAGAAATAAAAACAATAACATATAGTTTTGCAATTTTTCGCAAATTTTAGTCATGTTTGCGGTAGAAGCGATTTTTGTATTGTAAGCTTTTTGATTCTATGTATTAGCTATTGGCAATTTTGCGAATTTCCCCTAATTTAGCATTTTTACAAAGTTTTTTCAACTCCGTATACTTTTATGGACTTTTAAAAAATTTTATGGCTTATTCGAATTATTAAAAATTTTCGCGAATTTTCCCAGATGCATTACGGATAATTGATTTTCACGGTTAATCGAATAAAAATTTTGATTTTACAGTTTTTTTAATATTTTTATTATTTAACAAGTGAACATAAAAAAAAATATTTAAGAAGTTTATCTACATTTTGAAATAAAATTTTCTACTAAAAACATGAGACAAAAAAGGACATTAAGCAAAAAAAAAAAAGAATACATTTTTTTTTAAAAAAGTCATGTGATGTTGTTTGTCAAATATTTTTCAACTGCCATCACTGATAATAGAGGTTATCACGGTTACTCAAAGCAAACAATCTGAAAACATTGCAAACAAAAACTGGTCATTGGCCACCACGGTTAATCGGGGATACCGGTTAACCGGATCACGGATAGTCGAGGCCCGCCTGTACTAGACTTTGCTTTCATGCAGCTGTTTGCAAATTTTTGCGAATTTCCGCTAATTTAAAATTTTTTATCGAATTTTTGCCATTCCTTGTACTTTTAGGGACTTTTAATCAATTTAATGACTTGTTTGATATATTAAAACTTCCGAGAATTTTCGCTATTTTTGCAAATTTTCTGAATTTGTACAATTTTTGCGAATTTCTATAGTTTTCCAAATTTTTTAAAATTTTGCGTTGCTCTTTTTGGCAAGCGCCGAAAACCGATAAGACGAATTCACTATTAACTCTGTTGATTTATATAAAAGCATAAAATCTATTACATTTTTTAAACAAATTTCGATTCGAAAGCTTTCGAATGCCGCAATCCCGTTTTTGATACGTGACGAAATTTTATTCGATACGAAAGTTCATTCGAACACGTGTGCGACGATTTGGGCCCAGATTGATTTCTTCAGTTTTATTTGAAGAGTCATATTTAATTAAGATACAAGTTTGGTAGCACCATTAAATACAAAAAAAAATATAATAAAAAAGTGTAAAAAGGTGGTCTCAAAATCAGCCAACTGATATTCAGGGTTGCCGTTGAAAATTTCGAAAAGTATCATATTAAGGGTATTAAAGAAAAAAAGGGTAAAAAAAGGATATTCTAAAGTAAAATAGGGCCGTTTATTAGTTTGTATTAATTGAAAAGATTTGACTAAAATAAAAATAATAATACATTCATGAATTATTAATCAATGTTAAAACTAAGAAACAATTCACAAGTACATTCCAATATTAGTCATGTTATTAATAAAAGAAGTTACTTTTACAAAAACCTTTGATAATGTTTATTTATCACTTGTTAGAAATACATACTAATTCTATATTTTCTAATTTATTTTTCACTTGGAGTCCATTCTTCCAGCTCCGATTCGAACAAATTGAGAGAGGAAAGCATGGACTCACAAAAAATGTCATTGGCATGAAAAAGGGTCAAAAGTGATGCTTTAGTGTCACAACGGCAACGCTGCTGATATTGCTTTGAATGTTGTTGTTGTATTGTTGCGATATTGAGGCCACCTTGCACAGTTATATACAATAAAAACTAAAGTTGAATTTAAATGTACCAGCTTGGTGATTTAAGTTACCTTTAAGTGCACTTGGTGAAGAACAAAATTTTGTAGTATTTAAAACGTTTTGTATTTGAAACTTTTGTTAAGTTTAACTATAGCTTTAAGGAGACTAGAAAGAATTTGATTTGAAAGTGAGTACGTTTTCAACAGATGGTTAAAAATATGGAAGTGGCTTAGTCGGCTTTGAACTACTGAAGGATCCAGAATGTATAGGGTCTTAGACAAATACTTATTGGTGCTTTACACGGAATATGAAACTTCGATGGTCGATATTTTCAGTGATTCTGTGACATAATTGAAGTTCAATATCGTAAATGCATCGAATTATCTCATCCTTTGTTCTTGGCTTATAAAAGTGCACTTATTATTTTAACTATCCGCATAGAAAGATGGCCAAATCACATGATTGTGACGGTGTCAAATCACATGATTGTGACGGCCAATTAACATTGCCACGACGTGAGATATCACGGCCATTGAATTTCTCGCGCAAATGAACCATTGTTTTGTTGGCTGTGTGGCAAGTGGCACCATCTTGTTGGAGCCATATATCGTCCAGGTCCATATCATCAATTTCTGGCCACAAGAAGTACGTGATCATCTCGTGGTCGAATCGAATCTTCTGCCACACTATCTCGAACAACAGCAATGTTTTCCGCTGAACGAACTGGGCCAGCATACAAAGGTGTTTTCAAGTTCCCTACAAACCCGGTTTGCTGAAATTAGCGCACATTTCTTCCGATTGTGGACACATTTGGTCGATTTTGCTGACCAAAAAAACGAAGTGCATTTTTGATTAGAACGCCATTTTCGTAAAAGGTTTCTACACTTATCACGCTCCTCAATTGTGTACCTATTCATGATTGAATTTGTCAGACACTGAAACTAAGAAATTTCAAAAAACTTTATATTAAGGCATGACTAAACTAACATCGTGCATTATGGTTAAACGGCGGCATGAAATAACCCCCCAAAATATAAGCCCACAAAAAAATAATGAAATTTCCCCCCAAAGTGGGGGGACGTATGCCATATGCAATAAACCCCTAATTTTGAAAATTAAATAAACTCCCAACGAAATGAAATAACACCCCAAACAGATATGGGCGTTTATCTCATATGAAATAAGACCCCAATTTCTGGAATGAAATAAGACCCCAATATGTATAATACAATTAATTGTAGGATTTCGTCCTCTATGATATGGCAATCATAGGCTTCGATAACTAAAGCTCTACTGCAAAGCCGGCCTTCGGATTTTCTCCTCTACGGTATAATAAACATTGGCTTCGCTAACTAAATCTTCACGGCGTAGCCGGCTTTCGGCCGTGCGCACGAATTTCCTCCTCTATGGTATAACAAATACCGGCTTCGCTAATTAAAGCGAAGGTAGCCTTAGGCCTAGCGCAAGCCGAAATTAAAGAGTTTAATTAGCGAAGACGTTGTTTGGTACAACATAGAGGAAAAATACTAGGCAAAATATTAAGGCGGTGTTTGTTATACCATAGAAGAAAATGTCCTTGCGCCAAAAAACGTTTTCGTAATAAATTTAAAAAATATATTGGGGCTTTATTTCATAATGATTTTTTGGGGAATTATTTCATATGGAATAATCCCCCAATTAAGAATATGAAATAGCACCCAAAACAAAAAGAAATAACCCCCCAAAAATCGTTGTTGTTGTGATCTGTACAAACTTTTGGGGGGTTATTTAATTATTTTTTTGGGGGGTTATTTCATGCCGTCTGGTTAAACAACCTTCTATTATTGCAGCGTTAAACGTTAGTACTTCACTCTCCTTTAAATAGCAACGTTAAACGTTAGTACTTCACTCTCTTTTAAAGTTGGTTTTGTGTAGCTATGTATGATGTTGAAAGCTTAATTGCCTGCCTAAAAATTTGTTTTCCCAAGTTTGATGTAAAACATGACCATTCATCTTCACTAGACATAAATTTACTAACAATAACACGTAAATTATGTTATTGTTTGGTGTGAAGTGCGAATATAAGTGTTTTCACAGAGATGGTAAGAAATCTGTCATATAAGCTTTGTTATTCCTTTGTTAATATTGATATAGGACCCCATAAAGTTTAAATCTGTGGCAATAAATAATATATATTAGCTTAAGGTGGCATAAGTGCTTTTTTCATTTTATTACATATTCTCTTTTATTACATATTCTCTTCTTCAAGATCTATTACTTAGCTAAATTTCAAGTACAAAATTATTAATAAAACTATACGCATTTATATTTTAACGTAAGTCAGTTTGGAAAATAGTACATAAAGCCATAACATCTTAACTCAACTTAATTTTTTTAAGGTAGCTACATTAATATTTAAATGTTTGAGCATTGAGCAAAGTGCGAAACTGATCGCAATTACATACGAATCAACTGTTTATTGATGCCTTTAGAGATATATTTGACCCTACATTTTTTCAAAATAAAAGTTTACTGCCTGTTTTTCAAAACAAAATAAAACGGAAGTGATAGGTGCATGATAGTTTCTCTGTGGTATAATCATTTTCATAACGCTGTTTTCGAAAACAATTTAAATTACATAAATATGCAAGCAGTTAAGGATTTAAAACAATAAATTTAAATCCTTAATTTTTGTTCAATCTTTTTCAAGCTTTCTACGAATTTGTTAAATTAAGATACAGTCCAAAAAATACATCTTATGTATGGCAATTTTAACTTAAATTCACCACTGTTGAAACCTTTTACAACATCTTTGAATTGGCAAAAGTTTTCAGCATAGTACATAATTGCTTTCAACCATGTCCCCCATCTGGTTGTTATAGGCTGTAGAGGAAGACATTAATCCGGATAATTCTTTTTAAATGCGGCAACACGCGAAGGTGCTTTACAAAATATTTTCCCCATAAGAAATCAATAAATAAATATCATCGAAGTTGTGTTTTACCTCTTCTGCGGAAGGGTGCATGGCAAAATAAAGCAATTAAAACAAGTTTTTTTCAAAATATGCAATAAAAATATGCAATATCAGCAATATATGCAAAGATATGCATTCAAAGCAAAATATGCAAAAATATGCACTAACAAATCGGTGCCA
This sequence comes from Pollenia labialis, assembly GCA_949318255.1. Classification (NCBI taxonomy): domain Eukaryota; kingdom Metazoa; phylum Arthropoda; class Insecta; order Diptera; family Polleniidae; genus Pollenia; species Pollenia labialis. The sequence goes on along the minus strand of OX439143.1, from coordinate 42,517,568 downwards.
TTTTACTGCAAATTTCTTGATTCGCAAAAATATTTTGTGTATGGTAATCTCCGACTGACGAGAACAAATATGCATTTGCATAAGAATCCGGGCCTTGCTTATTACCTATTGGTGTTAGCAAAGTTTGTCGCAAGTAGCTTCGATAGCTATTTGATCAATCTTTAGAAATTTTTTTTTCGGTTTTTTTTTTAAATTTAAAAGGAACACCAAAATGGTAAACTTTGACCCCCTCTAACTTAGAAACTTTTTGACCGATCTAGTTGAAAATTTGTGTCTAATAGGACTAACCTTGGTGCAAATTTCATCCAAATCGGAAGACATCGATTTAAAAGTTGAGTCACTTGACACATTTTCTTCAAATGTGTAATTTGGAACAAAGCCAAGTGTAATTTCCAAATTCTTTATTGGCCACACTGCTCAACAGAAAGAACAATTTTGGTGTTACCCTACGTCTATACGCCCAATTTGTATTTGTTAACATAAGCAATAACGTCGGCAGAATGACGTCACAGAAATGTTCTATGTTTAATTTTGTTTTCAGAGTGGAGTAAACGTAGTATCTTTGGCAACCAATTTATTTTTAATTATTTTTTTATTATTTATTTGTAAATTTTGTATTTAAATTTTATGCGTTTTATGGTTATAGTTTTTCCTTTTTTGTAACTAATAATTGATTTTGATAGCTTGTGCTAAAAGATAATTGCTCAGCAATGTATTATGCATAACATTTGTTGCTGAACATGTGTTCAAATATACATACATATATTTATGCAGTCCACACGTTAATATCTAGTGTTGACAATATAATTTGGTAGTTGCTACGGCAATAATTGCCAAACAAATTGTTCGTCTCGACTTATGGTTAGGTAGCAAGGTTGGCACGAAGTCAATCTTCACATTTTCACCTAGACACAAATATGGTTCATTGGTAGTAATAGGAAAGAAGGAAGAATACAAAGACTGAAAGCATTAAAAAAGAAAAACTACCATACTAAACACAATACTTCTTAATATACCCAGTCTCCAGCCGACCGTTGTACCGACTGGTCATTCCCATTACGAATCCCGTCCGTTTCTCGAACCCACACCTCGAGACTTCTCTCAATTCGAATCCGAAGCTACTACCCAGCCATCTCAGTCTGCTGTCCAGTTGTCTATTACCGCGACTCATAATGTCTCAACTGTCTCTTTCTAATCTGGGTCCTCGCGCAACCTTCATAAGTCCGACAATTTAGATCCCATTACCTCCGCCATCCTGCCTATCATTCAGTGGCAATGATAATATATATTATTAGTCGCGAATAGTCCCGCTCTGTACCCATTGATTAATTTTCCGAAAATTAATGATCCCCCATTTTCTAGCCCAGTCTCGCCAACTCATCGGCCATTTCATTATCGATGATGTTGCTGTGATCCGGTAGCCAGCATAGGCTCACAACATACTCTAATAAGATCCCTGAGTGAAATTTCCTAAAATAAAAATACTCCTGGCTGCCATTCCCATCAGAAGATGTAGAATAACCTCTAGAGCCGATTGGCCCCTGTCATGCTGATCGAGGCCCACCTCTGAGCCTATGACAGAAGGTTTCTCCAACTTACCAGTCCCATTGCCTCCCACCAAACACAGCATGCATACGTTAGAACTATTAAGTATATTTATGCCAGGTATGCTTACTATAATTTTGCTACTGATATTCAGCAAGATCGGTCCAAAAATGGCAGATCTGTCCAAAAATGAGCAAAAAGCACAACTACCTCTAATTTTTTTACGTTAGTCTATTTATAATAACAAATTAAAAACTGTTGTCTCATCTGTACGTTTAATCTGTTTACTGTCTTAATTACTTTTTAGTTGTGCCGCTCAACTTGTCCCAAATAAAAAAATTGGTTATTTTTGTGTTGAAAAAAGTAACCAAAATGGAGAAAAAGTACAGAAGTACACATTGGAAAAAAGTAACCAATTTTGGTTAAAAGTAAACAAGACGGCAACGCTGGTGCCGGACGTAATATTCGTCGTCATATCTAATTTTTTTGATTTTCCATTCAGCATAGTCCCTGCAAATAATATTGGACCACCTGATCCATTTTGAATAAATGTACTTCTCCATGGACTGGTCCAATGTAATACAAGCAACGACATGTCTTCGTTTTTTACGACATGTTTTCATTTTTAAACTAAGTTAAAACTGATCCTCTCGAGTATACCATGGAGTAGTTTTAAGACTACTCCTTTGTAATCCAAAGCTGGGTTAAATGGTCCTGCCCTAGGAAATCTTTATGTTAAATAGACCATGTTTTTTCCATACGTTTGGGTTACATTTGGACTAGTCCTAGTCCCTTGTGGGCTACATTTTACAAGCGTGTTTGGACTAGTCCTATTATTTGCAGGGGTTGGTGTCGCACACACTAATACTACCATGGCGCTTGATGAGAAATGCTTGACCGTGTACATAATGTTAATTTTTTTACACGAAATAATAGATTTTGAATACAAGATAAACTAAACCATGTCAAATTATTAAAACCATTTTGGGATAATAATTTATTAAATTTTACAACTAAAAAATCAACAAAAACAGAAAATTTCAAGTTTTAATTAGGGCAGTTAATGTTTTTTTTTTTATAACAATGGAAAAGTGAGTTTGTAAAAACAATAACTTGTTAGCTGCCAATTACATAATATGCCCCCAAAGGCCTTAAGTCAAATTTTTTTTATCGCTAAAACTAAGGTAGCAAAATATTACTGATAATGGGCTCCAATTTTTTTTTTCTTATTTTAGTAGGACTGGTATGTTGTATGCTGTACTGTTTATACCTGACTTGTTATTATATACTTTACTTTGGTCAAATACACACAGAAAAAAATACCAATGTAAAATTAAAATGGAAAAATGTTGATTGAGAACAGGGTTGATAAAGTTGGTACAATTGTACTTTTTTTGGTACAATTCGAAACTAAAAAGTACGCTGGTACCCCCGTGACTGATTTGGTACTATTTCCAAATTTTTCAAACCTACATATTTATAACTGATATAAAATGGCAACTCGTATTTACTGTCCAATGACTATAAGCGGAGTTTAGTGTTTGGTGCAAATAATCTTGCGAAAATGCAAAATGTCGCGGCTTTTTTATGAAATCTTAGGGAAGCTCTACTTTTTGTTGTTGGATTTACAAAAACAGCTATGATATTTTGCAAGACCATTTGCATGAAACACTGAACTCCGCTTTTGTAAATAAATTTTTTCACCTGTTCATTGAACGATTGCTTATGCCACATTCTAAATTTAGTATCAGCAGCAGCATATAAGCGTACATTTTCTGATGGTATTGACAAATTTTTAAAAGATATAGGAAACCACTTCTGCGAAAGTTCTACATTGTAGAAGAGACGAATTCCTCTCAATTCAAGATTATTTTGGAACGAACTCATGATATTTTAAAGTATTTGTCAACAAGATGGTTGTAACGTCAAGAAGTAATCAACAGAATTTTGGAACAGTGGGAGACAACTCCATTATTATTTTACTCCGAATAATTTTGAAGGAAATATTACAAGCGCTAAATTAAATTTTCTTTTTGTTGCATTAAATTTTTGTTTTTAAAAATATAATAAAAAATAATTTATAAAATGCTGATTTAGTACAATTGGGGCCGAAAAAGTTCGATTTTAAAAGTTCGTTGGTACGATTTTGGTTTTCTCAATTATCATCCCTGATTGAGAATCATAGAAAATTTCTGCAAAAGTATGCCCTTTATTTAAATTTATCATTATTTCATATTAATTTTAAATGAAACATATTAAAATAATCTGAAAACACGTTTATTTAATACATATTAATCACTGTTAAAATAACAATGTTCAATATTGAATCCATAAAACCCTGTTTAATATTAAAATCAAAAGTTTGTCTTGTTAAATTAACATGTATTCATACTTTATTATGTAATTTTTTTTATTTTTATGTTAAAAATATGTTATAAAAAGAAGACAATTCCCGTATTCTTTTAATTTCAATTATTTACTTAAATAGTACAACAAGCTTTCAAAGTAGAATGATGACGAAAACCATATTGGGAGATTCTGCTGATGCTTCTGCTAACAAAGGAGAATACTAAATAAGTGAAACATGTGTTACAGGGGTTAGTGTTTTGAATTATTCTTAAATAAATGCATATTTTGTCTCTGAAGCTTCTTCACACTGTTATAACACACTCAAATCAATTAGTTTCTACATGAAATTCACGTTGTTTCAACTTGAAATAAATTTCATTCAACGTGATTCGGATTGTTATTTCAATAGAAATGATATTTTGCTCTAACTTTACTGCAATGTTAAATTAACATGAATTATAGATATTTTAAAAGAAAAAATGTTGTTCGCAAGTAATTGTAAAATCAGGTGGAAATAACATGAAAAACGTATGAAGCAAAATCAACACCGAACAATTTTAAATCAACCTTGTTTTCTACGTTTTTAACTTGATTTTTATCTGTGTGTAGGAATTTCAGAGGAATACAACTTTTAAGGGTCAAAAGGGCGTTAAAGAGATTTTACTACCAGCGCTTTTAAAGGACGACCAAATATTTACTGACCCGATTGATAAAGCTAACCTCTTGGCTGAACTGTTTGCAAGTAATTCGTTCTTGCCGGAAAGCAATCAATCACTGCCCGTGGTCGGAAGAGTATCATGTACTATGCCCAAGATATTTTTCCGATCACGCGCAGTCAAAAGGGTTCTTTCGGATCTTAACGTAAACAAGTCACCGGGGCCGGATGGCATATCAGCACTGGTATTGAAACAGTGCTGTTCGACGTTAGCTCGTCCGTTGGCCAACCTTTTCAGCTCTTCGTACCGTGCGGGAATCTTTCCCTCTTGCTGGAAGGTGGCCAATGTTCAGCCAATCCCCAAGAAGGGTGAGGCTACTAACCCTGACAATTACCGCCCAATCGCAATTTGCTCTTCGCTCTCGAAGGTGATGGAGAGCATGGTTAATTACCATCTTGTGAAATATCTGGAGACGAATTCACTTCTCAGTGACAGACAGTATGGTTTTCGTGGTAGCCGATCTACAGGAGACCTGTTAGCGTTTCTTTCAGAACGTTGGAGTCGGTCCATTCACCGCTTTGGTGAATGCAAAGTGGTTGCTCTGGATATTTCCAAGGCGTTTGATCGAGTGTGGCATGGTGCGCTTGTGTCAAAGCTTATTGCTTTTGGTGTCGGTAATGATTTCTCTCGATTTATATCGAGTTTCCTCAGTGATCGCACTATACGTGTTGTTATAGATGGGATTGCATCAAACGAGTTTCATCTGAATTCAGGGGTACCGCAAGGTTCTGTCCTTTCTCCTACGCTATTTCTTATATTTCTTAATGACCTTCTTAGTCATACTTCAAATCCTATCTACTCTTTTGCAGATGACAGCAACATTTGTCATTCATATTCCTTCGATCATAGGCCAAGCCTTGTTGAGATTGGGGGCAAAAGGCAGAATATGAATGACACACTTAATCAGGACCTGGCTGCAATCTCTGAGTGGGGTCAAGCGAATAGGGTCGAATTTAATGCACGCAAGACCCAATGTTGTATGTTGACCCACAGACGGGCCGTGGGACCAACTATGTCATCTGTAGTAATGGGTGGCATTGATATTGAAGAATCGGATACTCTTGATGTTCTGGGCATGAGAATACAGTGCGATGTCCGCTGGAATAAACACGTTTTTAAAGTGTCGAAAGAAGCATTCAAGTGTTTAGGTTTTTTAAAACGGTGCAAGACTTACTTCACTTCATCCGATCTCCTTACTATCTATACCACCTATATCCGACCGAAGATGGAATACAACTCCCATATATGGGCAGGGGCTTCAAAGTCTATTTTGAACCTTCTGGACCGTGTACAAAGGAGGGCGGTGAAGCTCATCAATGACAGTAGGGTATCCAACTCTATTGACTCATTGGAGCATCGTCGGAATGTGGGTTGTGTGGCACTTTTCTATCGATATTACCATGGGAGGTGTTCCACTGAGATGAGTGAACTTATTCCACCCGCCCGAGTATTTCTTCGTAATACTCGCTCATCCAGTGGATCACATCCGTTTGTAGTCGATTGTCCTGTGTTTCGCACAACGCATTATAGAGAAAATTCGTTTTTCAGTCGAACTATCCGTATGTGGAATAAACTTCCCGCAGAGGTCTTCCCCGATACTTACAATTTATTAAGATTCAAGTCAAATGTCCACAAACACTATTCCCTCTTTCCTCCTTCCCAAACCTTATTTTCCTGATCAACACAATGCACTGCATATATAGGGGGCATCCCCTGAGTGTTGGTTTATCGCTAAAAAAAAAAAAAAAAAGAAAGCTGAATGTGTCTTCTCTAACTCCATATATAGTTTTGAATTTCCCTCCGTCCTGGCATAACGGCTGGCAGACTGGCTGGTAGTTTGTCCATGTAAGCTTTTGAGCAAATCAAAGGTCGCAATTTTATAGATAATTTGACAAAATTTTGTGCACACGGTTCAAGTATAAGAAGATTGAATCCTGTTAAAAATGAAGTGAAGATATAATTTCACATGGCCCCCGTAGAAACTTTTTTCCAGAACAGTCTTGGTACCAATAAAATATATGATGTTATTGCTACTAAGACACGGTTAGTGAATGCATCCTATTTAGAACCCACGGCCAACCATGGATCCGGCACACCAAAATAAGACAACATCTTTTGTAAGTTGTTGTTATTTTTATTTTGTTTTTCTTAACCTACTTACAACTACAATTAATGTTGAGAGAATTTCAACTAATTGTAGCGGGGAATGTAAGACGAGATGAACGCACTGTTTATTGTTGATGTTGTTTTGTTTAAACTTTGATATTATTACAAGTAGAACTGTTGCTATAATTCTTATACGTTTAACAGTTTTATTTGGTTTAATATCTTTAGTTTTTCTAAAAGCTTTACGGATGAAGTTTCCTGATGATCTGGCCTAAGCAACCAGTGAAATGCGCATAGGAATAGCTTATCCCATCAACAATAAAATTCCAAGTGTTTTTATCAATAATAAAAACTGGCAATTAAGCACGAATAACAAAATCTCTTGAAAGTTAGTTAAATGATTTAAGCAAACTATTTTTTTGAAAATGGGATTTTAGTACAGAATAAGCATTTACAGAACCGTTTGACATCCTATTTCGAATTTTAATCGACAAGAGTTCTACCAATGAGAAAGCACGTTGCCTTTCTAAGGATGTTTGCAGTTGTAATCAAAAGAAGTGTTTTCACCACTTCTTTCAAAAACTTGTAATCTCTTTAAAAAAAAAAATTATTTTCATTAAACCGAATCAGTTTTTTCTTTAATAATTTTTGCATTAAACATTTTTTGCAATGTTAAATTTTTACTTCGTCATCATCCGAAATAGTATAATATACTGCATTTCGAGAATCTTATCTAAAAAATCTTTTATACAGATGCTCTGCTCTTTTGAGCTAAAGCGAGAAATTTTTTTCGTTTTTATAAAATAAATGTGGGTTCTTAAATATATTTATTATTAGGTGCGTTTGAGAACTTTTACAGTAAAATGCAGTAAATGAGTAAAATGAAAAATTTGCTCTCACAAAAAGCTGTCGTACAAAAAAGTACGCGAACGCAAAATTTGTAAAAATTCGTAAAATAAAGGCAACAGCTGATGACAATTAATTGAAGTGTTGAAAAATGTTTACAGTTTTGACTATTTAACTCGTTTTCTTATCAGTACTCGATTAAATACTTTGTATACCACGAACATTTTTGGAAAATACAAACAAATTATTTAATGTAATCTTTCGTATTTTTTTGTTTTTTATTTTATTTGATTTTACTAATTTGTGGTGGGTAAATTTATTCAAAAGAACATGAACATTATTTTTGCTATTGATTACTTAAGTACCCAAATACATCACACTTTTACAACTCTAAAAAATTAACATAACAAAAAAAGTTTCAAAAGTTGGTATTAAGCCAAATAAGTGCTTCACAAACAAGTTTAATTAAGTAATATTTATTCACTTTTTGTTTTGGGTTAATTTTTTTTTAAACTTTTCTTTTATTTAACAATTTTTTCACTATTTGCAAGCTTTTTGTTTGTTACTTTTGTTTGTTTACCTTTTGAAACATATGTTTTCTTGTTGTACTAAATTTTACTGCAAAAATTTCTGCAGTAAAAATTTGTAAATACTCAGACAAGAACTGTCACTTTACGCTCTCAATTTGTGTTCTCATTTACTGTATTTTGTGTACGCGAACGCAATTAAGTAAAATGCAGTAAAGTTCAGTAAAAAATGGTAAAAACTTTTGTGTTCTCGAACGCAGCTATTGTAAACATTTTTACTCTTCTTCTTTCGAACCAGAATTTTCAAAGCATCAAACTTAAACATTGCCTTACTTATCGGATTTGAATTGACATCTATTTTTTGGCACAACTTATTTACAATTATATCAGCACTAAAGTTGCCATAATTAAGTAAAAGAATATCGGAATTTCCCGCACAAATTTCCCACGATCTTTTTCCCGAAAATTGTGCGGAATCAAGGGATTTTTTTAATGGGAAATCGCGTATGAAATACGTTTTAAGTTTCATCTGACAAAACTTATAATCGTTTACGACGGCAAATTGTAAGCCGACTTATAATTTTTTTATTCACTTTCAACTGTATTTCAGTTAATTAAAAATTTTGGTTTTTTTAATTTATTTAGATTTTAATATCTATTTGTTGAATCAAAAACAAAAGACTTTCAAATCAGTTCATGTCTGTTATTTTGTCAGTACATAATAAAACACGCTCTAAATGCAAATTGTTGCACTGTTACATACCGTTTAGATTATCCATTGCTATGATAAAACAACAAACAATTTCTTGTGCAGACATGAATATTGATATTGAATACTGCTGTTGTCGATGTTTTGTTCATGTTAAAATAACGTTGTTAAAACAACTGTTTGCACAACGATGTCTAACATCACTGCAGTATTGTCATATAAATAAACTCCATCTTGATTGTTTGGGATTGAAATCCAACACAACTGGTTAAGAAGGAAAAGAGTTATGGCCGTCAATGTGAATCAGCCTCCCTAAATTAATTTTCATTCCCGTTCGAAAACAAAAACACAAATTGATAGGAGAATACGCTAATTATCCTTAAATTTTGCTTAAATTTCTCTTAAATGTCTGAAATTCAAACTTACAAATTCCGTGAAGATCAGTCCACCATTATCGTGAAAACGTTGGCTACGTCCTTTGGTCGTCCGGACGAAACGCCGATACGTTTCGTGGAGTGTGGACTGTATTTAAGGGTGGTTGTGAGGGCCACAGCTCCAGAACACCTGCTAAGGATCCAAACACCTTGTTGAAATTCCCCTAAAGAACGCCGATTTCGTGTCTGGGTTATGGAGTGTGTAGGGTGGTTTCGGAATTTAGTGCTGAAATATTAACAAGTATGCAAACAACTTGGTGACATTAAAAAGGCTGGGAAGAGATCTAGAAAAAGCCACAAATAATTAAACGAAAGAAAAACACTTCTAACCATATAAAAACTCGTTTCTTATTTGTTATTTCCATCGTAATAAAACGTCCATTTATTTAATACAAAAAATAATTAAATTTTCAAATAATTAAGTTAAATACTAATTTTATAGAATACAGTTTCAAAACAGTAAAAATAATTAAAGTTATAACGCGAATACAAAAAACCAGCCGTCCAATATGGCTTTAAACAACGATTCGACTTAAAAAAATTTAAGTAAGAAGCAAATAAACATTTAAAATAAAGAACTTGATGATAGAGGCGCCTCACATTTTCAATTCGTCTTAGGGCATGTATGTTTTTTTGCTAACTTCGGTTCAGACGTGAACAATCCATAGGCCCAATAAAAATAATAACGACTGACGCTTTTTCGGTGAAATTTAGCTAAAGTACATTTCATTAGACCAGAAAGATCGGTCCATAACTTACAATATGCTTAACATAAAGACCACTCTCGGAAAACACTTTAATATGTACGCCTAAAAAAGCAAATAACTAGAAATTGCCCTGCAAACTTTCGTAAAGATCGGTAAAAAATTAAAAACATATCGCATACAAACCGTACATTAAAATTAAACTTAATACGAATAAAACCGCAGCAAATTTGAAATACTGGGGCTTCTAATTTATCACAGATTCTAGACAAAGCCTTTTAAAATATTCTTACTCTTCTTAAGATGCGGCACAGCCGTATACATCACTCTAAAAAGATGTTCCTATTTCATTTTATTCCATTCTACATATTTTGATTATTTTAGTGTCATCACTAGAAAAGTGGCAATCAGTTCTATTATTATTGCGGCTTCACTAACAAAAAGACGTTTGTTTTGAAAGCAGCGTTACCCTTTTTTTTTTTGCAATTTTTTTTTGTTGTTTCTTTTTTATTTTTTTTTAACATATTTTATTTAAAATACATTTTTGTGTTTTTTTTTTTTACCAATTTTGGCACTTTTGTAGAAAAAAGTTTATTTAAAAACTTTTTTTTTTTCAAATATGGTGAACCTTTTGTTTGATGGTGCGAACAATGTAAACAAGTGTTTCACATTTTATACATCTTTGATGTTAGATGTTGATCAGTGTAAAAAGCCTATAACGCGTTTTCGAAACGAATTTCTTAATTTCTAGCTAAGAACAAGTAAAAAGGCTTAGGCGGCTAAAATCCAAGACTATATACCATACCAATATATCACTGCCTGCGAATAACTTAAATGTGTGTAGGTTAAATAAAGGACAATCAGCGTAAACATTTTTTTTAGTATTTAATAAGCAAAAAAAATTTTCGAAAAATTGTATACTTTATTTGTTTGCCCTTCCATTAGAATACAAAGATTTTTGCCAATTTGTACAACGATTTTATACATAAGGGGGATTTTATGTCAAGTGACCCAATTTTTTGTTTCTATCAATGACAAGGCCTCTACGAAAACATCTACTGGACCCGCAATTACCAATCGCATCCTGTAGTAACCTTCCATTAATATATTTGGCATATTGTCATTAGACAATGAGCAATTCGTAATTTTTACCAAACGTTTTTTTAAGGGTGCCTTGAATTTTTCCTTCACAATTGGGGCATTATCGCAGCACTTCATCGCATCTGTCTGTAGAAAAGTCTTGTATAATACATTCATTGCACGCGAAAGCGTGTGATTTTCTATGCCCATTGGAAATAAGCTATACGGGCCAGTTCTGTATTTGCTTCTTTCATAAGTGACACGAACTGTAAAATTATCATACAAGTCAACTTTCATATCCACGAAACCGCTAAAACCATATTCCCAACGACCTAATCGCACAACTTCAAATTTTAAGTCCATAACATCTGTATTACTGGTTTCACTGTGAATTTCTATCAATTCGAATGTCCAACGTTGCTAAAATGAAAAAAATCGATAAAACACTTAAAAAAAGAAAGGTCCTTAATTTATATTTAGTTTTATTTGACCTTTTTTAACATAATGATTGCATATTTTAATTTAAGCTCTAGTTTTTTTTTGAAAAAAATAGATTTAAAAAAAAATATTTTATTATATCAAATATTTCGCTGACCGGTAGTCAGCATCGTCAGGATATTTAAAAAATGTTTGAAGAATAATATCCTGACGATGCTAACCAATATTGAAAAGTAATTAAATAAATAAATATTTAAATAATGTTTTTTTTTTAAATTAAAGACCTAGAGCTTAAATTAAAATATACTATTATTCCAGGTCCTTAATTTTATTTTGTTTTTACTAGTGGTCCTGTCGCCACTATGCAGATCGTATTAAAGATGATACAAGTTTTAACAAAAAATTCCGTAATTTCCATTTTATTGAAAAAATAACTTAATTTCTGTATAATTTTTTAAAATATCGCGTATTTATACTATTTAGTTAACTTGGTTTTTATTTATATATTTTATATAAATTAATTATAATTATTTTAATTGTTTAAATATAAATTGTTGTCATAACCCGTCATGTTCTTTTTAATAAGACAACTTCGTATTACACATGTTTAGTGAAAATCGTGCAATATTTTTATACCCTCCACCACAATTGGTTGGGAAGAGGGTATACTTCCTTTGTCATTGCGTGTGAAACTTTTTTATTATTCATCTCAAACCCCATAGAGTTATGTTCTGGCTCCTTAATTCAAAGTCGATTTAGCCATGTCCGTCTGTTGAAAACACGCTCTTTTTCGAAAAACTAAAAACAAATAAGCAAACTTGGTGTTAAATTGCTTGTAGTTATCCTAAGCAGTTTGGGATTGAAATCCAGCAAAATCGGCTCAGTAGAATCAGGGCTTTGAACCAAAATGTGGAACCTCCACTTTTAAAAATTGGTAATTTTGTTACAAAAATTAACATAAATGGAGGAACAATGCACGGAATGATATTAGATTTTGAAAAAATTCGTTTTATTCGACTGGAAATCATGCTGTAAAATTTCGTGAAGATCCGTCTATAGTTTGCCCCAGACCCCATATAAGCCCTACTCCCGCAACACAGTATAGTACGCCTTAAACCATAATTAATAATGCTATCATAACAAAATTTGGTACGTCACAGTTTTATAGGACTAGAAATGACACTGTGCAATTTCGTGAAGATCGGTCTATAATTTATCCTAGGCCCGATATAAACCCAGAAAACAGTTAAGTACGCCTTAAACCGTTATTAGTAATGCTATCAGAATAAAATTTAATACTTCACAGTTTTATAGGACTAGAAATCACACTAAAAAATTTAGCGATGATCGGTCCATAATTTACTATAGGCCCCATATAAAGCCCACTCTGGTAAATTAAATAAATACGCCTAAACCCGTAGCAGATATAGATATTAAAGTTACATTTCTTCCAACTTAGCTTCATATGACCAGAAAAAATTTCATGTAATTTTGTGATAAACGGTCCATAATTTATCTTTGATTTAGCAGCCTTCTGAAATTCACTGTAAACGCTAAAACTTATTTCACTGCTGTATTGAAATTTATGTATTTTAATACCAGCGGTAAGATTCGCTAACTTTTAACGATCCGACAATCGTTATATTTGTCGACATAAATATTCGCTTGCAGTAACGATGGTGTGATTCTGTAATTTATTTTTAACGAAAGTAAACAGCTGGGTTTTTGTAACATACAAAAGAGAATAAAATAAAACCAAATGAAATTATTCTTAACCCTTGGTGTTACCCATGTTTTTCATTCAAAATGCATTGAAAAAGGTCTGGCCAGGCTCATGAATTTTACATTTAGAATTTTGTTTTTGTCTAAATTTGCTTTGTATGTATGTATGTATGTATGTAAGTTATTTTAAACATAAAATACATTTTATCGATTAAATAAACACAACCTAAATTATTGTCGCTAAAATATCGACACAAAATTGCTTAAAGTAACAGCTGACTTTTAACGACAGTGAATATCGTTAAAAATTTTACTGAACAGCATATTCGATAAATTTTTGTTATATTTCTTTTAACGATTCGATTATCGTTATAAAAGTTAGTGAATCGCACTACAGATATCACTCTGCAGAATTTGGGTTAATAACTTACCATGGCTCCAATATAAATTCCCCTCCTGAAAATCATTTAAGATCGGCTCAAGCTAGTTAAAATTGCTAGAAATAGCAAAAAACTTTCTGATGGTCGGCCAATAATTACATATACGTCTAAACCGCAACCAATTTCAATGCTGACGTCTGTTTTCATAAAGAATAACTAATAATAAATAGATATCACTGCTGAAATATTCGAACTGTCGGTGGAGGGTATCAAAGATTCGGCACAGCCTAATATAGCACTCTAACTTGTTTAATATACACACACAAACATTTTGTTATTGGTGAAAAGTAATGCTTTTAAATTACAAACATATACAGGGTGGTGCAGAATAAGGAATACATTTTTAATTTAGTTTTTGCAAAATACCGTTTGTGTATTTTTTTTTAATCATGATAACTTTCGAAAAATCATATCTTGAATTAGTGGCCATTTTCTGGTTTAAACATAACTCAAAGAAACTTCCAAGAGCTTTTAAATCCGGTAAACGTGGCGGCCAGTTAAAATTGCTTATACGCGAAATTGTACGCTCGCCTAAAACGCTTCTTAGGCCATTGAGGCACCTGCCATAGATAAAAATCTAGAAATTAAACTCTCATTTGATTAAAATTTAATCATCGATTTAACATCTTCACGGAAAGAAGTTTATTTTCTAAAGTAATCGATTTCGTTTCATACAACAAGAAAATCCAAAAATAATTTCTTGATTTTAATTGTTTTCGTTCGTATTTAGTAAAATGTTCTTAAATAAAGAAACCTTTTCTTATGATCAAAAAATTCACGTGATTTTTCTGAGTTCAAGCTGGAGTCTAATCACCGCATTCGATATCGAGTAAGCTATCGATTTTTCTGCACAAGATATAAACTGACATATCGAATGTAAAATCGAGAGATGTATATCGAATGATATCATCTCAAATTACGATACATTTAATTCGATATAGAGTCTCATGATACCAAAATAAAAAATTTCGATAAATTTTTCTCGTTATCGTATGCGGTAATTAGCTCCCTGCATTTAATTAATATTAGTCTGGGTTTCTTCATTTTTAAATAGAATCGAATTTCTTGTAGCAATAAACAAATGCTAGGGATTTTTTCAATATTTTTAAAACAAACTCAAGAAATCTAGGTTTGATTCAAATAATTTTTATTTATGTGTGCATATGCTTTTGTTTGCCGTAGTCTGTTGTAGGAACTACAACAAAACCACACAATTAGGTAAAAAACGATTTGTTTGTTTTGTGCAGAATCAACAACAATTACAGAACAAGAAGAAAAATATACGTTATTTTCACGTTTAAAAAGTAAAATAAAATGCAAAATTCCCATTCAGTTTATATTAAGTTATAATTTTTGTTAACAAAGGAGTCAGTACAACAAAAATTAAACAAATATATCGAAAACTGGTAAGTAAATCAATTATAATAATATTATATCCTGTCTCTTATTGTCTCATTGTGATATGCAAATGAAAATATTCGAATATTATTTAATTTCGTAGTAACTTTATTTCAAAATGAATTTTTGTTCGCTTTGCGTAATAACATTTTGCTTAAACCCAGAATAAAAAAAATTTCTGGCTTGGTTCAAGCAATATTTTCTGGTGATGTATTAAATAATTCTTGCCGTGTAGGTGGGCTTAACAGTGAGGAAATTACTAGGTTGCGATTAATGTTTGTTGCTTAAATTAAGTTTTTTCGAAGATCACATATTTGAAAAGATTAATTCAAGCTCTTTTTAAAATGATAGAGCTCCTGGGGTCCTTGGTATCACAAAGCTTTTAGCCATTGATTTTAAACGCACTTCTTGAGGTCAAATGAGTTTCAGGAAGTGAAAAATATAGTTGCTTATGTCTAAAAGGAGTAATACATTTTAACAGCATCTTTATTACATTTAACTTCAGCCCAGAAATCTAAGGTAGAATAAATATAACGTTGATGCAGAAGGTGCTGTTTCAGTCGCTACCCATTTTCAATAGGTGATAAAATTTCGGCATACAACTCAAATTGTGTAGCTAATTATTGAAACATTTTTAATATTTATTTATCGTAAAACTTCAATATTGGAATGCAATCTGGCCCGTACTCTCTAACTTATCTTCTCGTTAAGTGGTAGCAGTTTTTTTATACATCTCTTTTAGTTTCTTTAGCTCACAAGCTTTCTAGAATATTTAACCCAAGCAGCAACATTTTTAATTGAGTTATTGGCAGGGTAACCATTGGCATTGCATGCATAGTGCGACCAGTGAAGGCAGAAACAACATATTTGTCCGTTTAAGAGCTTTTTATGAGTTTTGACATCGATTTTAAGTGCATATTTTTGCACCTTTTACCGTTTGCAGCATTTTTTTGCATTATTTAGTTAAACGCGTTTGTTTGCAGCATATTTTAAGTCTTAAGCGCATATATTGCCTTCTTGATACATTTAAAATTTGTTTAGAAGCCTACAAGAGCTTTCGCAGCAGCAAATAATACTTTTCTGTTTTCAATATCTACCTACTTAATTTGCATACTTCATTTTCCTTTTTGCCATCTACCTTTAATTTTTACTCGACAATGGTAAGACAAAGCAGGTTGCCATTAAATGTAAATGTTATTTAAAACTTTTTAATTTTATATCTGTGGCATTTTGACAAAACATCTTAAGTCGAGATAAGATAGCAAGAAAGTTTTTAAAAAAATCTCGGTGAAAAAATGATTTTAATCAAATAATAAAATAATCCAAAATTAAAGAAAAATTTCGTTAATACAAAATTTTAAAAACGTAAACAAAAATGTTTATTTAATGAAATTTCGCATGATTAACAACATTTTTTAAACATTTTAAATTTGACTTAAGAAGTTTTGTCAAAATGCCACAGATATATAGGAAAACATTAAGGAAGAATCTGGACCAATCTATTAGTATACCAATCGATTAAGAATCACTTTTTAAATTGATATAACGATAACCATCCGTCCGTCTGGCTAGTTGCCTGCCGATGTTAATTTTGAGCGCGAAGTACAAGTTGCAATCTTGGGGATAATTTGATGCAATTTGTTAAATACATTTTGGTTGTACTAAGGACGAAGTCTATGTAAGTGGTGAGAATCGGTCTATAATTTTACATATTTTCCATAAAATTTTCATTCCAAACTAGACCATGTAATTATGTTGGTATTTAGATTAAATTCGCTCCAAAAATATTTTACTGCAAATTAAATTCTTTTTTAATCAGTTCACATTTGCCCAAAGCTCCCATCTATAAAAAGCTTTAACTTAATTTTAATTGTTTATATTAATTAACAATTTAGCGACCGTCCCTTAAATCCCTTGAAGACAAAAAATCTCATATGGGTGTTATAACGCTAATCTTTATTTTAACCTCTTAACATAACTTTGTTTTTTTGTGAGCAGATGACGACTGCCCATCGTTTTTAAATTCAAGGGTAAAATCTCAAAAATTCGTCTGTCAGCACTATGGTGCAAAGGCTTTACCGATTATAATTTTAGAATTGTTATTATGAAATGGAACTGTTATTCAGCCCAATTATGAATACAAATTCCAGGGGAGTTTTTTCCCTTTCGTCATTTTTACAATTGAATTTACATAGGAAAATGGGAGAAGGGAGAAAACGCTCGGCGAATTTTTATTCATAATTAAATAGTTGATTTTTTTTGTTAATTAAAAATTATTGAATTTTATTTTTAGCAATTTTCAGGGCATATTTGCAAGTTTTTACTGCATATTTCTGGTTTACCGGTTATTAATATCACTTGCTAAAAAGTCGAACGCACTGTCATTTTTAAAATGAAAAACCTTTAAAAGTTTGTGCAAATCATCTAATAATATAGTTTGGTCAGTATAATTAGATTCAAAGGCCATATTAACACTTCCATTTCACTTCCCTAAGAATATCGGAAAAATATGTATATTAAGTAGATATAATTTTTGTCGTTATTATACAATTTTCTTAGTTTGGTTTGATATAAAACGTTGTTGAGATTCTAGCAATGTTTTTAATGACGTTTTTTTATTCAAATTTTGAATTATGGTTGCCTCCGACCATGTAATGGTTAATGATAACAATAATATCGCACTTGTTCAACAATACTGTATTAACTCATGTTTGCACAGGAATAAAAAAAAAAATAGATTTTAATTAAAAAATTCGTAATATTAATTTAAATTATAATTAAATTTGCAGCAGTAAACAACTAAATAGTATCAATTAAATATTTTTTAAAACGCTTAATTAATTCACTTGAAATTGGCGAGAATTTTTTCTGAATGAAATACAAATAAAAAATAGTTTTTTATGCCCTTCACTACTAGTGGTGAATAGGGTTGTCATTTCGTGTGAAACTTTTTCTATTTTCTTCTAAGACCCCATAATATATATATGTATATATATACAGTCGGGCCTCGATTATCCGTGATGGTCGGGACCAGAAGCATAACGGATAATCGATTTTCACGGTTAATCGAATAACAATTTTGATTATACAGTTTTATTAAAATTTTTATTTTTTTTTATATTTACATTAAAAAACATTAATTCAAGAAGTTTTTGTTCATTTTTAAATAAAATGAGTATGTAACATTAAATTGTCTACATTAAGCAAAAAAAAGAATACAATTTCTTGAAAAAAAGTCGTGTAATGTTGTTTGCCTAATATTTTTAAACTGTCACCACGGATAATAGAGGTTATCACGGTCAATCGAAGCAAACAATTTGAAAACATTGCAAACAAAAAACATTAGACTGATCTTTGACCATCACGGTTAATCGGGGTTACCGGTTAACCGGATGACGGATAATCGAGGCCCGACTGTATGTATAAAGCCATGTCTGTCTGTCCGTCTACTGAAATCACGCTCACTTTCAACGGATAAACGGAAAAATCAATTTGAGTTTTCATTTGTTGTTTAGTTCTCCTTATTAGTTTGGGATTAAAATCCAGCACAATCGTTTGAGCAGGAAAAGAGTTATGAACCCAAATTCGAATCAACCTCCCTAAAACAATTTTTTCCTGTTCCAAAAACTAACAGAAATTAATAGCGCAATACGCTTATTATCATTAAATTTTGCTTAAATTTGTTTTTAATGTCCGAAATTCATACTTACAAATTTCGTGAAGATCAGCCAACAATTGTCCATAGGCCGAATATAAATAATAACGACTGACGCTTCTTCGGTGAAATTTAGCTAAAGTAAGTTTCATTAGACCAGAAAGATCGGTCCATAACTTACAATAGGCTTAACATAAAGACCAATCTCGGAAAACAATTTAATATGTACTAGAAATTACCCTGCCAACTTTCGTAAAGATCGGTCAACAATTTAAAATATATAAATTAAACTTAATCCGAATAAAACCGCAACAAATTTAAATAACGGGGGTTTTAATTTATCAAAGGTTTTAGATAAAGCCTGTTTAAATATTCTTACGAATGTAGCACTTTTTATTTTAAAATTGAGTGTGATATAGGACTAGTGTTTTTTTTAGCAATTGCGTTAAGGCGAATTCACGAATTTGGTCCTAACAAAATTTTTCTTTGTAACTTTACTGTGGTGAAGGGTTCTTAAGATGCGACACAGCCGTTTACATCACTCTAAACAGATGTTCCTATCTCATTTTATTCCATTCTTCATCTTTCGACTATTTTAGTGCCATCACTAGAAAAGTGGCAATCAGTTTTATTATAATTGAGGCTTTACTGACAAAAAGACGTTTGTCTTGAAAGCAGCGTTAACATTCGTCAAGGTTTCCCTCTTTTGCAATTTTTTTTTCGTTTAATTTCTTTTATATTTTTTTTAACATATTTTATTTAAAATACATTTTTTTTTTTTTTTGATCAATTTGGCACTTTTGAAGAAAAAAGTTTAGTTTAAAAAAATTTATTTGTTTTTCAAATATGGTAACACTTTTGTTTGATGGTAGATGTGAACAAGTGTTTCTCATTTTATACATCTTTGATGTTAGATGTTGATCAGTGTAAAAAGCCTATAACGCGTTTTCGAAACGAATTTCTAAATAAGAACAAGTAAAAAAGGCTTAAGCGGCTAAAATCCAAGACAATGCACTCTACGAATCTATCGCTACCTGCAAATAATTTAAAGTGTGTAGGTTAAATTAATACAATCAGCGTACATTTTTTTTTGTATTTAATAAGGAAAATATTTTATCGAAAAATATTCACACTTTATTTGGTTGTTTTTCATTTAAAGTGCAATGATTTTTTCATTTCATATGCCAATTTGTACCACGATTTTATACATACATATTTCCAAATTACTTAAAAGATCTTTGATTCTATTAATGACAAGGCCTCTACGACCACCTCTACTGGACCCGAGAATACCAATCGCATTTTGTAATAACCTTCCATTAATATATTTGGCGCATTATCATTAGACAATGTGCAATTGGTGAGAGTTACATAACGTTTTTTTAAGGGTGCCTTGAATTTTTCCTTCACAATTGGGGCATTATCGCAGCACTTCATCGCATCTGTCTGTAGAAAAGTCTTGTATAATACATTCATTGCACGCGAAAGCGTGTGATTTTCTATGCCCATTGGAAATAAGCTATACGGGCCATTTCTGTATTTGCTTCTTTCAAAAGTGACACGAACTGTAAAATTATCATACAAGTCAACTTTCAAATCCACGAAACCGCTAAAACCATATTCCCAACGACCTAATCGTACAACTTCAAATTTTAAGTCCATAACATCTGGATCACTAGTTTCACTGTGAACTTCTATCAATTCGAATGTCCAACGTTGCTAAAATGAAAGAAAATTCACAAAATTCTAAAAATTAAAGAATGCACTTTGACTAAATCGGGCATGTTCTAGAAATTGAAATGAAGTCGATTTGAAATCGAGCAAATTTTAAAAACGACCCTGTACTGAAAGTTCATACAAATATTCCATTTTATCAATTTCTTTTTGTGAGTACCAATAAGATTTACAAGAACAACTTTTAAAACCAGGAAAAACTACGGTCATTTTGTAAATAATTGAACTTAAAATCTCGGTCGATTTCATTTTCACTTCATTTCGATTGCTAGAACATGCCCGAATGTTTGTGTTTACTTGAAGTCCTGCAGCCACCAAGCGGATCGTATTACAGATGACACAGGCTTTAACAAAAAATTTTGTAATTTCCATTTAATTGAATAAATTGTCTATAAATTTTTTTTAATATATCGGGTATTTATACTTATTTTGTTATTATTATTTTTTTTAAATTTAATAAAGTATGCAGTTAAAATGATTATAATTATTTTCGTTGTTCATTTGTCTATAAATTGTGTTTGTTATCCGTCATGTTCGTTTTGGTAAGATAATTTCGTATAACACATGTTTAGCTTGTTATGTAGCTGATGATGATGCTTTAGATTATAATTCATTGTAACTCATTATTAGTGTATTCTAAGTCTGGACCCCGACTATTTTGTGTTAGTTTAAAAACAGTTATTTTTTTGTAATGTATTTGCTTAAAATTTAATTCGTCATGACGATCCGTTTAGGCGCTAGGCTGTGTGTGGGAAACGGTGGGCATCAATGATACATAAAAAGGAAAACAATTTATAAAGACCACTGTTGCTGTATCCTTTCCTTGGCTAAAGAAGAAGAAATGTAACCAGAAACGGCAGCAAAACAACTAAACAGGGCCCAAATCGTCGCACACGTGTTGGAATGAACTTTCGTATCGAATTAAACTTCGTCACGTATCAAAAACGGGATTACGACACTCGAAAGCTTTTGAATCGAAATTTGTTAAAAAAATGTAATAGATTTGTATGCTAGTATATAAATCAACAGGGTTAATAGTGCCCTATAAGGTGGCTTCGGCTTATCGGTTTTCGGCGCTTGCAAAAAGATCAACAAAGCAACGCAAATTCGCACAAATTCAGAAAATTCAGAAAATTTGCAAAAATACCGAAAATTCTCGAAAATTTTTAATTTATCAAACAAGCCATTAAATTGATTAAAAGTCCCTTAAACTACAAGGAATTGCAAAAATTTGACAAGAAATTCGCAAAAATAGCCAACAACCGCATGAAAGCCAAGTCTAGTATTTATTAAAAATTGTTAAAGCTGTGAAGAATTAGATAACTTACAGAAATAGTTGCTGATATCGCGAACATAGCTAAAAATCGCGAATAATTGCAAACTTGGAAACAAACCCTAAAATTTATTTGAAATCGCTAAATCGGGTAAAAAAATAAAATTTCAACAATTAACAAAAAAAAAAAAAAAATTTCAAAAATAGGGAAAATTCACGAAAATTTTTAATAATTCGAACAAGTCATAAAATTGATCGTAAGTCCAAAATCGTTAAAGCTGTAAGGAATCAAGAAACTTACAATACGAAAATCGCTTCTATTGGGAACACGGCTAAAATTTGCAAAACTAAATGTTATTATTTTTTTTTTATTGCTTAAAAAACTTTAATATGTATGTACTTAAATTTTAAGCTATTTGTTAAAGAAATCTAATAATTATTCCCAAAAAGTGTGTAAATTTTTTGTAAAAAACTAATTAAATGTTTTTACGAAAGCTCTTAACCTATCGAATGACATTTCGAGTAAAGGCATTCGATCGACTACTCGTTATCGAATGACATAATCTCAAATTTCGATAGAAGTTTTTTGATAACGAATGGGACGATCGAGTGATCTCGACTGCGACGATCTGGGCCCAGTTTTAAAAAATTGAATACGGGATTTGGGTTTTCATTCTTTTTAACCAACTTTGAAGCCAACCAAACATTTATTTTGTTTCTTATAATGTTGTTGCTGTTTCTGTTGCTTAAAAACAGGGAAACGTTTTTTACCTGTTATTGTTCTTGTTTTTTTTTTACTACAAACCTCGTGACGCTATTATATCATCTTTCTTAAGATAATATTAAAGAGCGTTAAATCTTCATACAAAATTATGAAACCTTTAAACAAATAACGCATAAAAATATTTATTAAATCAGTAAAAAAAATTTCAAACAAGGGTTTGTTTGAAAATAATTCGGCAATAATTTTTTCTGTGTAACTACATTTTTCTAGATGTATTTAAGTAAAAAAATAATGACTTACTTTTGAATACGTTCAATTTGGGATATCCATGTAAAATTCATTGGCGAGGTTTTTACTGGGTAAGTTTAATTAACAAAATAGACGTTAGAGGTCGTACGTTATAGAGCCATCTAGACGTTAGAGCACAGAAAAAATAGAAAATCAACTTTAATTAAACAATTCGTTCAGACAATTAAATATTTAACTAATTTTGCCCCTGCAAAGGAATTGATCATATCAATTAACGGATTTGTATTTTCGAGTCATGGGACACAAATTTAGTCAATTAAAAAATTAATTGCATAAACTAAAAAATACACCACATATACACAAACATTTAATTTTATGGGTTTTTATTAAAAAAATTAATTGCAGCAAACAAAAAATTAATTGAATAATTAATGTACACCAATTAATTATTTAATTGAATAATTTTTTGCAAACATTTTTTCTGTGAGCTCAAACGTTCTATGGCCTTTTGCCCATCTGGGCTAGAGTATAAATAGAATCGCAGAAGATGGCATAGAATAATTCTAAGTTCCGATACGCATTACGCGGAGAAAATAATAAACATTGAAGTGTGTTGATCACAATAGTGAGTTATGAATTAAAGCTGTAAAATACGGTTGTAAAAGTAACTAAGTTCTTAATAAATAAGTGTTATGTTTGTTTTATTTGAATTGCAATCAACGAACTCGAAACGGTTTATTACAAAGGATATAAAACAAAACGTTATTGAATGGCAGTAACATAACAATATATTGCCTACTATTCACTTCTCATGTTTTCTAAGTATCAGACAATTTGAGGAAAAACTCGAAGAACAAAATTTCACTGCCTCCTTAAACTTCTCATTTGTTTCTTAATAGGAGAACATTTTAGGAGAAAAGCGAAGAACTAAAGACATCACCCCTTTTCACTTCTCATTAGTAAATAGCTTCCAAGCGAAGCCGGGCGCAGTGATGCCAGAAGTGCAGATTTATCTGCATTTTGCAGATTTTATACCCCAAAATTGCCAATATGCAGATGTAAAGATTTTTGGTATAAAATTGCAGATTTTTTAGTTCGGCGGAAACTTCTTTACATTGTCAGTTATGTTTGCATTATTTTCACTTCTTGCATTGATAAACGAAATATATCAACCATTCATGGAAGAACCGTGTGGAATTTTATTCAATAAGGAATACTTAAAAAATAAAATTTCGCATTGTCGTGACACATTAATATCGCCGGCCTTATGTCATCTGATTTTTTACGAAATAATATGCATGTGTATGTAATACGTATATATATTATGATGTATGATACATTTAGTGTAAATATCTTTAATAGTGTCAATCAGGGCTGTGGAGTCGTCCGAAAAAAGTACTAACTCCGACTCCAAAAGCTGAAATTTTTTAAGTGGGACTCCGACTCACGACTCCGACTCCTACTATAATCTTGATGTTAAATGTATATGAGACTCAGTGATGTTAACTTTTATTTTTTCCTTACCTTACGGCCTTCCAGAAATTAGAGTTTTTAGGAAGAAATTACCGTACGCAAACATTAATGTGCTGTTTCCAAATGACAGGCGATTGATTATGTAGCACTCAGTCCATCGCCTGTCATTTGGAAACAGCACATAAGAGCAGTATTCATAAACCATTTATTTCAATTTTAAATGTGTTTTAAGAAGATAATTTTTATTTTGGAAATTTTTTATGCCGAAAAACTTTGGAGTCCGAGTCGCGAGTTTTTGTGGGTACTCAACTCCGACTCCGGCACAAAAACCTCAACTCCGACTCTTCAACTCTGACTCCGACTCCACAGCCCTGGTGGCAATATTTGATTTCTTGTAAATTTCCAATAAGACCCTTGATAGTTTAAATAACATGTCAAGCAATTAACTTTAAATTTGTTGTTTAAAACAACAAGATTGTGATTGATTATTACTCAGCCTCAGTAATTTAATTTGGAGAGATATTTATAAAACATTATAAAAATATCCAAAAATTATCATCCATGTTTTGAAAAATGCATTCGAGTGAAATTAAAATCGAACAAATCTCTAAAACTTTTTTTTCTGTGTTAGAAGTTCAAAAAAAATATTTCCTTTTTTATACCACGTAATTCGAGGACCACTTACAAATATTTACCGGAACTACTTTTAAAACTACCAACGATTTAAAATTTCAGAACATTGCCTTATATTTTGAAATGCATTTTATATCCTTTTCTAAATAAACTACATAGCAAATGTATTTTAAAGATTTATTGAAGATTTTTCAAATCTTGACGCAGATTTTGCAGATTTTTTGATGAAAAATCATGGGTTTTGCTGATTTTGCCTTTCAATGTTCTGGCAACTCTGGCCGGGCGGTAAGCTAGTATATATACGTATATTTTTTTTTTTAAGAGTTACAAATGCCATTACAAATTATATAACAACACTTTTTTCAGAGCAATAGTTAAGTATACCTTCAGGCTGTTGTACTAAGCCGACCAGAATCTCTAGCGGGAATAGTACCCACAATCCTTACGCAAGCTTACTACCAACTTGTCTACCAAATCAACCATATTTTTTTGTAGCTTACACAAATTGTTTTCCATTTGGCGTGCGTTACAGATTTTTAGAAAGATTATATATTAAGATAACTAAGCAACAGCTACGACTTTGACTTAGCAACTTTAGAGTATTTATTTAAATTTCAGGACGTTGCACTTTTTCTAAACAAATTGTAAACAACATTTTTAATATGACATGCAATAATAGATTTTGAATACAAGATAAACTCAAACAATTTTAATTATTATAACCAGGGAAACCGTAAATATGCAATTGCATTTTTTTTGTGTTCGACCAATAACAGCATAAACAATATACAAAGTAAATAGTTATCCGTTCAAGAGCTTTTATATTTAACTTTTGCAGCTTTTTTATACAGCATTGTTTAATGGTGTTTTCTTTTCTACAAAAAAATGTGACCTTTTATTTTAAAAATGCTATTTGGTGTACGTTTCCTTAAAATCTTTTGCTCTCTTAAAGGGTAGCGTGTTTTATTCGAAAAAATTCAGTCTTACTAATGGCATAATTCATTGTTTGAACTTTTCGTCCCGTATTAATCGACAGTGTGACTAGTGCCCTGTAAAATATGTGACTTCGGTTTATATATGGGGCTATTTTTATAAAGGCGACGATTTCCTCTAAGAGCCACAAAACTAAGCGAATATTCCAACAATTCAGAAAAGTTTGCAAAAATATCGAAAATTATTAATATTTCAATGAACGCATAAAAGCCAAGTCTAATATTTATTAAAAATCGTAAAAGCTCTAATAATCAGACAACTTGCAAGAAAAATCGCTTCTCTCACAAACATGGCTAAAACTCGCGAAAAATTGCAAAATTAGAAAGAAACCCTAAAATATATTTGAAATCCCTAAATCGGTTAAAAAAAAAACAAAATGAGCTCTAATAATGAAGAAGAAGTGAATAACTGTTTGTCTTGTGTTAAAAACAGGACATTTTACTTTTTCCTAACTTTGGTTTTGTTCTCGTCAAAAAACAAATAGCATTATACAGGGTTGGCACGACATTTCATACATGCACTTTTGCAGAAGGTGAAATTTTTTATGTAGAAACGAATACACCATAAGTTTAGAGTATATATTTCTACTTTTTGAAGTATATTTTGATACTTGTAAATTGTTTTTAAACGCAAAAATATGAACCCTGACCTCGTAACATTAGCTTGTTCCGGTTGGTCCATTACTGCCCACGGTCCTAAGAGAGAAAAAACTCGACTGGGCCGTGCCGTAGGCTGGAACGATTAACTTCTATATTTGTTTATTAAATAAAAATGGTATAAAATGGTTACCCTGATTATAGACATTATGGGATAATTAATAAGCTAATAGTTTATTACATTTTTGAAATTTTTAATTATAACTTGTAAGTTAAATATGTCGCTTATGATTTTAAATAAACAATATGTACACTAAAATCAACAACCATTAAGAGCTTCTCAGTTAATTGAAAACGTTAAAATTTATTACGATTATTTTGTAAAAATATCAGCAGGACTTGTAGTCAAATTCAAAGAATTTTTTTTTAAAGTTGTTTTATTTTTCTTTAATTTTAGAAAACCTGGGAAATAGAAATTCAATAGTGTCTCAACTGTTCCCGATAAATTGGATATAGATTTTAATACTGTACACTTAGGATGTGGCACGATTGTGTTCAAAGGTTTAGCAGAAACAAAAATTTAGATGCAAGTTATTGCACCGATTCGAGGTACTGCCGAAAGATCCAAATGAATAAAATAGTAACTAACCAACATGGAAAATATAAAAGCTTCAAAATTTTTGTATAATTATTGGTAGAAATTTGTTCAACCAGACTGGAAAAACTTTGCGAAAATGCTGCAAAAGTTGGCACTTGTCGAACCTTTAAGAAACCGCTATTAAAGCAACAGTGATTGTGATTTTGCGTCAGCAGGAATATACCCAATATAAAGATGGAGGTCTATTATAGAATTTTCTTTTAAATAATTCTCTTATTTTAATATTATTGGAAAGTAATATAATTTAAAGAAAATTAAAGGAAATGCTTGAACTTTTATTTTGTATAACTGAAGCTTAAGTGTGACCCAACCAATATTTAACGGCACAAACGTAACCACTACTTTTATTAAGCTAAGATCACACTATCGGCGCAACGTACCAATTTTTGTTTGCATTCCATGTGCCGATAATGTGAAAGCAGGTAATTTTTTAAAATTTACTCTTAAGGGGAATTTTTAAAGGAAATTTTGCTAATATTAACTTTTTATAGGAATTTACTTTTTTTTTTTTAGGAAATTTTGCTAAAATTTACTTATTTTTTTTTTTGGAAATTTTGCAAAAATGTGCTTTTCTTTTTAGGAAATTTTTGCTAAAATTTACTTATTTTTTAGGAAATGTTGCTAAAATTTACTTTTTACAGGTTAAGATATTTTGTTAAAAAATCTTCGTGCACGACAGTTTGAACGTCTTAAGTTGTCTTATATTTAGCTCTATGTGGGACTGTATGAGCGACATTGTCTTATTAGTTGTCATCTATTAAACTCTATGTGAGACAGAATGAGCGACACTGTCTTATAAGTTGTCTTGTATAAATGCTTGTATAAGTTCGGCATGTGCTATTTTATTAAATTAAATTTTCATTAAATTATTTTATGAAGAAAGGGATTTTTCCAATGTGAAATGAATTAAAAACTATTGATAATTTTCATTCTTGAATGACTGTGGGCTCGAACCAACCTTCACGGACAGATTGATCTGACATGTTTCGATAATCACGACACTACCCCGTCAGAGATCTTTGCCACTTAACATTTGGTATTTTTACTTTGGTACATCGAAATTTTTTGAATGATTATCTATTTTTAATGTTTACATTTGTCCTTCAAGTTGTACTGATAAAAGCTCATAGAGAAAATGAAAAAAAAAAAAATTAATAAAAACAAATAAAATGGTCTTCGTCAGGAAGAATAATAAAAAAAATATGAAAAACAGAAGTAAAAATTAATATTTGACTATTGACGGCAAGCCGTCTGAACACACAACCTTAATTTTAAGAGACTCAAGATACAACAATTACAAAACTAACATAATAATGCAGAGAACAGGGGAAATACTAAACGCACTTAAAAGCTTAAAGAGCAACCTAATTTATAATCGAGCTACCCTAAAACAAAATGGACGCTTGAAAACTGAAGTTGATCTTGGTATTATCAACTTTCTATTTCTGTTAGATCTGCCAAAAATGGAGGTGCAAGCTTAATCCTTAAATAATGTACACTGAAAAGAAAAATCAATCCATCCGTACTTAAATCAATCCGAAGCGGATTATTTTGAATCAAGTACAGAAAGATTGATACAAGTACGGGTTATTCAAGTGCGAAATACTTAACTTATTTATATTTAATCCTGAATTCGGACTTGAAAAAATCCGAAAATTAAATTAAATTAAAACAGAGTTTATAATTGCAGATAATTTGTGGCTCAATGAAGTTTAAGTGGTGGAATACCCCACAGTGAAGATAATCCGAAAATGATACTGATCAATCTTAAAATGCGCTTTTTACTTGGCTTAAGAATTTTATACTTATTTTAAGAAATTCCGGGATTATTCGTACCTAAAGTAAGAATAAAGAACTTAATTTATCGCAAGTGTTTTTCTTTCTGTGTACTTTATGCGCTACAAAAAAGGGCTAAAATGGTAAAACAGAAAATTTTATTATAATTTATTAGTAAATAAACAATAAAACTATTGTTTAATGATGTCTCGTCCCAAACACAGCACCCTGTAAAATACTAACGGTCCTTAAATTGTTATTTATTTATTTCACATTTTGTCATTACATTATTTTCCTTGTACTCAATTTCACTTGCAAGATCATTTTTACAATAATTAAAAAGCACTCTAGTTTCAACCTTTAAACAAAGAACAAGTAAATTAACAAAGTAAAAAAAACCCAACAAAAACATTAAAACAAGTGACAAATTTAATTGTAAAAATAAATAAGAAAAACCAAGTTTAAAAACAGAAAATTGTGAACAAAAATATTTAATAATACAAAAACAACAAAAATTAAATAAACCTAAAATACAAAAATCAAAATAAAAAAGGCGTTTTTTATTTAAGGAAAACATAAGACAGAAAGAACCACAAAAAATCAACCCCCAAACAACTATTTTGTATTTCGTATTTCGTATTTTAAATAGAAAATACATTTTATTATTTTGTATTCTAAGTACACGTCTTAGATGTATTTTGTATTTCAAATGCATGCATCAATGAAGTTATTGTGCCCAACCCTGGTTTAAACATGACCACTTAGATAATAAACTTAACATGTGTAAACCCAGGTTATCTTATTAAAAAAAACAATAACGAACTATAAAAACAATATATGTAATATATTGTTACCTACAACGCAAAAGGCCCTAACTAACAAAAAAATTAAAATCGACATTTTCATTAAATCTGATGTATTGCCTTAACACAAATGTTCACGAAAAATGTTGGAATCTGTCTGCCAACATTAGCGAGTTTATCTACAAAAGATTTATGTCAAACGCTAAAAGGCCTAACTAACAGTTTGCATAGTATGCAACATTGTCAATTATCAAAACAACTGGTATATTATAAGAAAAATAAATTATAAGCAGTTTAAAGCGATTTATCTTTTAAAATGGTTTTTGCTTCTCCTGTAAACTTTTCAAAATGTTAGAAAGGACCTTTTGCGTTTTAGGTGATGATATGTATGCGCATATAAACAACCCTGCAAACAAACGGAAAATATCCCCTTAAGCAATAGTTTAGCAATATCCTCAAATTGTCATCTAGAAGAAAATAATCAAAGTAATTTTTTATTTTCTTTATTTTATAGTTTTTTAAAAAAATAACAAAATGTATACAGAAAAAATTGAAATTATTTATTAAAATACATTAAAAAAAAACATATAAAAAGGGCGTAACTGCAAAATTTATGAATAAACATGGAGAACAGGTTTAACTCAAGGGCCGGCCGTACATGGGGTAAATAAAGATAATGTTTGTTCGTTTCTGTATCAACGAAATACTTTCTTGTTTTCTATTCTTTCTCAATTTTATAAAATAATACTTTATTTTAATTATAAATTCTATTATTTGTAAATATGATTTATAATATAAACAAATTAATTTAAAATAAAAATCTGTGGTTTTTCAAAATGCAAAATCTTCTTTTTATCATCCTAATGATACTTGGCGATATCTTCCTATTTTCTTATAAGTGGTTATCTGGCAATGTTGCAAGTTTTTCATCCGGCAGAATTGCTTTCGAATTGGCAAGGAGTATTGCCATCGAGACACGTTTATTCCCGAAGGAAGTTTCTTCCGCAATACGAAATCGAGAATTGCCGCAATAATATTTGTCATCCAGGCAATACGTTTCGCAATACATGGGGTGTATTTCTGTGTTTACTGGGAAATAAAACGAAAACACTTAAAAAAAAATAAATTAAAAAAAATTTAACTAAATAAGTGAAAATAAGCGATGTAGAAAACATATTATTTCCAATTTAACAAAATTGGAATTACAGAATTGTTCGTTAAAGCTTGCATCATATGTAATGCGATCAGCATGATAGCAGCAGGAAATCTAGTAAAAAAAAACAAAAAATCAAGCAGATTTCTTTTATAATTAGTATTGTGGTAATTTTGTTGAACTATTTATGGGTTTTAATCCAAATTTTCAATATTTTCAATCAGGCTTGAGTTCATCAAATTTAATTTTCATTAAATTATTTTTATGAAGAATGGAATTTTACAACATGAAAATTAATTAAAATTGTTTCAAAATTGATAATCATCCAGGTCAGTCAGGAATGGATGATTATCAGTAACAATTTTAATTAATTTTCATGTTGTAAGATTTCTTTTATTTTAAGTACTTTTGGAATTTTATTTCGTGTAAGCTCAGTTAGACATCCGAATTTCTAGAAGTAAACGCTGGCACCAGTGATCCCGATATTTTATATTTAAAATATGAAATTGTGCGCTTAGGTCGTTCGAAATTTGGTTTCATGGATTTGAAAGTTAACTTGTATGATGACCTAACAGTTCGTTGCACTGTTGAGAGAAGCAAATACAGAGCTGGTCCCTTTACCTTGTTTCCACACAGAAAAAATTATCACAGATTTTTTTTTAATAAATTGTCTTTATTGATTTTATTTTTATGCCGTATTAAAAATTTAATTGTTTCAGTTAATATTTTTGTTTAATATGTATTTGCTTTTTATATATCAATGTTGACCATTTACAAAACTAAAAATATTGGTTTTTATGTTTTCCATCTTCATCGTGTTTTCTATGCGTAAAGCAATATGCCTAAGAACTTGCATTTTTTATTTATAATGTTTTTAGAAGAAGCAACACTTAAAAGTAAATATACGAGTTAAACAATAAAAACAACAGTGTGTAAATTCCATATTCATACGACTTATAAATTTATATAAGTAAATTCAGTAAAACTTTTGTTTGATATTTTCTAAAAAATTAGCAATTTTTTTTAACCATTTTGATAAAATTTTTTAATAATATGCTTTTGTTTTACAAACAAATGTTTTGCTGATTTCATTAATTTGTTTTTTCGATATTAAATTTATTTTTACATATTTTTTTTATTGTCTCGAAGAATTTTTTTTGATTTTACAAGCAAAGATCATTAAAACAATTTTTTTAATTCGCTAAATTTATTTGTTTAAGATTGAATTAAAATATTTATTAAATTTTTGTTTAATATGACATTTTTTTATTGAAAATATTTTTTTTTTTCAATTAAATTATTACAAATTTTTTGTTTGAAATTACAAAATTTTTTTATGGGCCGAGTTTTAAACAAATTTTTGTTTCAATTTCTAAAATTTGTTACTGAAACTCAAAAAAATTTTTTTTTGTGCAATGGGCATTGAATTACAAGCTTCTGCTACAAAAAGACACCGAGCAGAGTTGTGACAATGCCCCAATTGTGAAGGGAAAATTCAAGGCAGCCTTTACAAAACGTTATTTAAAATTTACCAATTGTACAGGCACAACAGAAAATTTGCCAGATATATTAATGGAAGGTTATTACCGACTGCGAGTGTTGTTGTCGGGTCCAGTAGATGTGTTCGTAGAGACCTTGGCATTGATAGAACAAACTTCGTGGTAAAAAAGGGCAAATGGAAAAAATCTTTGTGCTCTAAAGTAAAGACAAACAAAAATAATACACATTTTTTATAAACAAACAAATATGTAGTAAAAATATAAGTTAGTTTTTATACACAGAAAAAAATATTTCAGGAAAATTTTTAACAACACAGTTTGTTTAAAATAAAATTTTAGGTGAACAAACTTTTTATTTGATTCTACGAAGAAATTAATCAAAATTACTCTTTGCAAAATAGCACTCAATAAAACATATTTAATAATGAAGTAATTAAATTTTTCTTTATATTTGTTTTGGCTTGAGGTCATTTATTATAAATTAAAAAATCATTTTAATTTTCAATATTTTTATTCGTGTACCCATAAATGGATAATAAATGATAATTTTGTATATAATAGCTTGAAGTGTTCTTCCCTAAATATATTCAGACGTATTCATAATGAAAATTTGGCATAAAGTAAGCAAAAAGTTTATTCATAATACACTAACCAAACTCTGACTAGCGATTTGCTAAACTCTTGTCAACGAACTGGCAAACAAGTTGGCAATTGTGCAAAACAGCCGTTTAATGTCAAACAATATTGTTGTATTTTTTTTAATTAACTGATATTTAAATTTACTGACTTTTTCTTAATTTATTTTAATTTTAAAATATTTTTAAATTGTTTATATGAGAAGGAAAATCAAAAAAGGAAAGTTCGTTATGAATTAACTCTGTGTCAACAAGCTGCTAAGCTTAATCAGCTCGTTGTACGTAGTGTACAAACTGTGGCTAACCTTTTGCTGATTATGATTAAAAATTTCGAGTTTTGTAGAAAAATCTTTTAAGAAATATTTATTTTTAAAATTGGCTCTTAACGGGCTAATAAATCGAAATTTTTAATACATCATGTGAATGATATTTCGAAGTAGTTTCTAACAATAACAATACTTCTTAGATCCACTTTTAACCTAAAAACTGGCAATTATTGCTTCAGTTAATTTTCTGAGGCAATACCTTTTGACAAAAAAGAAATCGTTTAATTTTTCTTTTGCGAACTTTTTCTTGTCACTTATAAGAAAACTGTTACTTTTTGGTTGAATGTTTTCAATTAAATTTGTCATCGTTTTTGTAAAATACATTTTTATTATTATTTAATGTTTGCTTATAAAACTTTTAAAAGTGCAAAGTATCAGCAACACAACTGGTAATCACGAATCAGCAACAACATTTTGCATTACTGAAGCAGCGATACATAATTTTTTTGCATTTACGTACGTACCCAAAATGTTCTGAAACTTTTACAAACTATACCACGTGCGTTAACGAAATTATTTTAAAAGCAGTGTATATGTATTTTTTGTTTAATCTGCCGTTAAAATTATATTGTTAATTATTTACAAAAACAACATAATTAAAATACTTTAAACGTTATAAAATGTATTTTAAGTAAATATTGATTTATTTATAATCTTAAATTAAATTTGTATAATAGTCTGCAATTAGGCATCACAGTAAAAAAAAATTGATAGTGGCACCACTGAAATATAAAGACATAGCAAAACAAAAACAGCTGTTTATATTTTTTCAATTGTAGCTGCCGTCTTCAACATAATTCAGTAGCTGACTACACGACTAAAATTTCAGCCAGCAGCATTTGTAGTATTGTGGTCGTGTAGCCTGCTGTCTCGAATGTGTTTAATGCATTAGTTACGTAAAACCTATCTAACGACAAGTCGATAGTTAGTGGACCGCTTACGAGAACGATCATGAGTTATTTGTTGTCGCTCACTTAAGTTGTTGATCGATATCGTGAGTCAGCTTGTTATTTTGGTTTTAGACAAGAGATTCAAAGTGGTTAAAGTCAATTAATTATGAAAAGCCGACAAAATTAATAAAAAAAAACTTACCAATTTTGTTGATTTTTTTATATTTATATATAATTGAAACTTACCTGAAAATAAAATAAAAATAGTTTTATTAAAATTTTTTAAAAAAATATTGATCTTTAAAAGATCTCTAAGAAAATTTTAAATAATTAAAACAAACTTTTATTCGCAATACTATTGCTATACGGTACCTTTCAAAAGGGCTAAGGGTAATTGTCAAAAGGGCTTGTCCTTGGACCAATTAAAGTTTTATATTTTTTGTATTAAAATGTATACGGTCAAATAGAGGAACGTCACTAGGTCGACTAAAAAGTGCTTAAACGGCCAATATTTTTATGCGTTACAAACATTACAATTGCTACAGTCTCATTTCGTTTACGGCTGGGGTTCACGACCCGATACAATAATCGAGGCCCCACTGTGTATGCTTTCTCATATTCAAAAATTTTTGTGAAAATCTAACAGAAAATTGTATTTACGAAAATAATAGAACATAATCCGGCACATTCATTTTTAAATTGGAAAATTGTAAAATTACAGTTAAAAAACTTTAAAGAAAATGTTTTTTAACCCACTCATTCACTGATATTAAAGAAGATAAAACATTTACAGATTTGAAATTGAAAGATTTATACATAAAAAAAAATTCAAGGGTTTTTATTTTTTGAGTCGTGGTTGCAATTTTCATGGAAATGCCCATATACATTATTATACCCAACACCGTAATTAGTTGTGAAGAACGAATACTAAGTTTGTCATTCCGTGTGAAACTTTTTTGTTATTCACCTCAGACCCCATAAAGTACATAAATTCTGGCTCCTTGAGTAATTCTAAGTCGATTTAGCCATGTCCGTCTGTCTGTCCATCTGTTGAAAACACGCTCACTTTCAAAACACTCAAAATAAATGAACAAACTTGTTGTCAAATTGCTTGTCGTTATCCTAAGCAGATTGGGATTGAAATCCAGCAAAATCGGTTCAGTAGGATCAGAGTTACGAATCAAAATGTGGAACCAAAACCTTGAAAATTTTATATTTTTGTTACAAAAACTAACATAAATGGTGGAACAATGCACGAAATGATAGAAGATTTCGCAACAATTTGTTTTATTTAACAGGAAATGACGCTGATAAATTTCGTGAAGATCGGTCCATAATTTACCCTAGGCCCCATATAAACCCTACTCCCGGCAAACAGTTTATTACGCCTTAAACTGTTATTAATAATGCTATCAGAATAAAATTTATTACTTCACAGTTTTATATGACTAGATATCACACTAAGAAATTTCGTGATGATCGGTCCATGATTTACTATATGTATGTCCCATATAAAGCTCGCTCTGGTAAATCAAATAAATACGCCTAAAACCGTAGCAGATATAGATATTACGGTAAAATTTCTTCCAACTTAGCTTCATATGGCCAGAAAAAATGTCATGCAATTTTTCACACAATTTTTCACTAACATTCATACAGTTTTTGTACTTTCAGCCAATTGGATGTTCACTCGATGTTTTTTGATAATACGTATACACTACTTGCAAGTTATTAAGCTGAAGGTCCACACCATGCGTAGGTGCGTATGATCCTTTTTGTGCACTTAAAGGCCTTACCATAATATGCATAGCCTTGCTTAACCTACTGTCAAAAATTAACAAAAAGTCTATCAAATGTATTTCAAAAAAAAAAGAACAAAATAAAAAACATTTGATTTCGAACGGATTGTGTGATTAGATTCGCACCTTGCTTAAGCAAAGGACAGTTTCATTAAACTTAGCAAAAAGTTTCCTTAAGTTTAATATGGTTTGCCTCACATAATTAACATGTATTCGCACATTTGCTTAAGCCAACTTAAGCACATTGTGGCTGGGCCTTTATGCGTTTCTAAATTCAAGTTACATGCAATGCGTTTTATGCACGATATTATTAATTTTTTTTTTGATCAGAGCTGTCGTGTTCAAATAAAAACCATTTTTGCAAAATGGGAAGTGAAATTGAGATTTAAAAATAATTTATGGAATTCATACACATGCTAGGAGTAAGCTTTTATTGTATAAATATTCATTATTTTTCACAGCATATCCTCCATATCACTTGTTTTTTAAAATAATAATAAACACGACAGAGATGGCACTCAGTACTTTAAAGTAATTGATAAATAGAATACAAATCGATAAATAGATTACAAAATATAAAAATTGTATTTAAAATTAATTTTTATGAATTTTTTCCTGAAAGTTATTGCAACCTTTTTAATGAAAGCGTTTTCTTTTATTAAAAACTTTTTTATACCAAAAACATGTAAAAAGAAATCCACCACACAAACTTATTTATCGATAACATTGAAAATAATATCTGAAGTTTCATCCATGGCTATAAAAAACAGCTGCCATTTTTTCACAACTTATGCGACGGATACAAAAGTAGAAAGTAAACCTGCTTGATACGTGTATGCATTCTTTGCATTTTGTTGTGTAACTTGTCACATACAATTATGCTGATTCTACTTTTTTTGCCAGATGCATAAAAAGGACTGGCACATAAACGTATGGTGTGCACCTTCAGCTTTACTTGCATGTGGAAACGTAGGGTTAGAAAAAAGTAGTACAGCTGAGCTAGTAACGCCACCGGAAAAATTAATTCGCCTTGATTATGTATGTTTTTGTGCTTCACAATTTAGTCTAGAAATTGACAGCACAATAAAATGATTAATAAAATAAACAAATTTTTTTTAATGATTTACAGAAGCAAACTTTTTACTGTTATACTACATACATATTTCCAAATAAACTAAAAGTTCTTTGCTTCAACAAATGACAAGGTCTCTATGAACACTTCTACTGGACCCGCGAATAATAATCGTGCTCTGTAATAACCTTCCATCATTATATTTGGCAAATTATCCGTACCCACTGAGCAATTGGTCATTGTCAGATTACGTTTTGTTAAGGGTGACTTAAAATTTTCCTTCACAATTGGGGCATTTTCGCAACATTTCATCGCATCTGGCTGTAGAAGAGGCTTGTAATAGAAATTCATAACATGTGAAAAGGTTTGATTTTCAATGGCCATTGGACACTTGAAGTAGGGGCCAGCTCTGTTTTTGCTTCTTTCAACAGTGGCATGAACTGTAACATCATCATACAAGTCAACTTTAAAATTTAGGAAACCGGTAAAACCAAATTCCCAACGGCCTAAACGCACAAGTTCGAGTTTTACATCAATAATATCGGGATCACTGGTGCCGCTGGTAATTTCTAGTAACTCATATGTCCAACTTTGCTAAAAAAAAAAAGAAAATCCACAAAATACTAAAAATATAAGAAAGCTTCTTTATGTTTGTTTTTTTTTCTTTACTAGAGGTCCAGTCGCTATCATGCGGATCGCATTAAGGATGATACAAGCTTTAACGAAAAATTCTGTAGTTTCCATTTTATTGAACAACTTTAAATGTGTATAATTTTTTTTATTACATCGCGTTTTTATACTTATTTAGTAAACGAATTAAGTATTTATTTCAATTGTTTATACATATGTATATGTATATACTATATACATACATATGTACATACAAACATGAATTATTTTTATAATTCGTTATGTTCTTTTTAATAAGATAACTTGGGGTCACATGTTTAGTTTATTATGTAAATGAACATTTTATAATCAGAGTTGGGCAAAATACAGGCATTCATGTAGTTAAAATACAAAATACTTTTTTTTTATAAAAATTAATATACATATATAGGGGATTTCATGTCAGGTGACCCTACTTTTAAAATCGATGCCTTTCGATTTGCACCGAGGCGATACACTATCCTATTCTGTCGTAAGATTTGTCAAAAACATCGTGTCTGCTCATAAAGGAGATTTTCATAAAATAATAGTTTGTTTCTATGCGATCAGAGTTGCATTTTCTTGTAAAGTAGCTGAGTCATTTGAGTTGTCATCATTTTTGTGGGATAGTGTGGCATTAACAACAGATTTTGAAGACATTATTTTATGTCGGATAGAATTCCATTAGATTTTCGTGTGAATGAATCGTACGATTGTGTTGGATCAGAGTTCCAAATATTCACTTACTATTCACTCATGGTCAGGAATAAAAAATTTTATACATTGTTGTTTCTAAAAATTATGTTTTTTATCAAAATAATTTTCGTGGGAATACAAAATTTAGTTTAAATTAATTAATTCTCAATTTTAATTACATATTTGATAAAAACACTGAAATTTATTGTTGATGGATTAAGCTATTCCTATGCGCATTTCACTGGTTGCTTGGGCCAGATCATCGGGAAACTTCATCCATAAAGATTTTAGAGAAACTAAAGATATTAAACCAAATAAAACTGTAAAGCGTATAAGAATTACAGCAACAGTTCTACTTGTAACAATTTTCGATAAAAAATATAACTCAAATATAATTTTGGAAAATTTTTTTTATAATGTATAAAAATTTAACAAAAACTTGATAAATATGGCGGTTAAATGAAATTCTTAAAATTGACCCCTGCAACGCTTAGGATGCCCCCAAACGGGTCTAATGTATGACCAACCCCACATAATTTTTCAACTACACAGAAAAAATTATTAGTAGTTTTTTATCAATTAAAAAAATTATTTAAAATTAATTAATGTTATAATTAAATCAATTATTTTCTTTTGTTAAGCGAAAATTAAAAACATAATTTTGATTTAATTAACATTTTAGTTATTTTGAAATAAATTTTGAATTAAAATAATAATCAAATAACAAAAAATTATTTCCTTTAAAATAAAATAATTTAAACTTGTGAAATTGTAATTAAAATTAAAATTTCATTTATTTTTTTAGATATTGCGTGCCAAATGAGTAAACCAATTAAGCCTTTCAAAAATCATGAAATTGAAGCTGAAATTAGCAAGCTTAGCCCTAAAAAGTCTCCTGGTTTGGACAAAATAGATGCAAAAGTTCTTAAAAATTTACAAAAAAAAAGTTATGATCTTTCTCACGGTTCTGTTTAATGCTGGGGTCTAATCACCGCATTCGATACTATCGTATCGAATAAACTATTGAATGTTTTTGCATACGATAGACACTGACGTACCGAATGAAAACTCGAGAAATGTAATGTCGAGTTACTCGATATCGAATGCTTTTCTTTCAAATTCAATTAATTTCATTCTATATCGAGATTCATGATACCAAAATAAATAATTTCGATCAATTTTGCTCGATATCGTATGCGGTGATTAGACCCCTGTTTTGCATCTACCACATTTCCCAACACAATGAAAACATGCAAAAATTATCATGATTCAAAAGCCTAACAAGCCTGAAAATTCAATTGAATCATACAGACTGATTAGTCTGCTACCAGTTCTATCGAAATTATTCGAAAGGCTTTTAAAAAAAAGGTTAATACCGATATTAGAATTTTTACAAGTTATACCCGATCATCAATTTGGATTTCAAAACAAACATGGGACTCCTGAGCAATGTCACAGAGTTGTTAAAACATTAAGAGATTTCCTTGAAAACAAACAATACGCTTTTGACAGAGTGTGGCATAATGGCCTTCTATTGAAGTTAAAACATTTGCTGAAATTTGCATTTTACCTTCTGCTTAAGGCTTATCTTAGTGATCTCAGTTTCTATGTCAACATCAACGAGGAACATTCGGAAATTGGTTTATAAAAAGGCAGGCGTACCACAAGGAAGCGTATTGGGTCCAACTCTTTACACTTTATTTACTTCAGATATGCCTACAAATAACGACGTAGTTATTGCGACTTACGCTGATGCTGCTGCTATGCTAGCAGTCAACGCATCTGCAACAATACAACATCTAACCTAATTCAAACGCAGCTTGACTCAGTTAATAGTTGGTTAGAGTGCCCCGGTAGGCTAGCTGGTATTAAGCTAGTCTATCAGCGCCGGGGTTGCGGGTTCGATTTCCGCCAGAGACTCTGGTTTCTTTCCTGCAGACAAGCGTAGAGCTTCGCGGGATAAAAAAAAAAAAAAACATCATCCGAGTGCAGTAACGCCATAATTGTTAAGCAACCAAAGTGGAAATAACGCCATAACGTTGTTATTAGGGTGTTCAATTAATCGGGTTTTTTTGTTCGATTAAACGATTAATCGATATTTGCCATTTTTAACTTATTCGATTAAACGAATAAAATTTTAAAATTAATCGATTAATCGAATAATTCTAAATCCTGAAATTTTATAAATTACGAGATTTTTTTTTGATAATTTTAGAATAAATAAGTACTGGAGTAAATAAACATTATTTTTTAAATAAAACTTATCAATGTAGCTGTAAATTGTCGATATAACTTTGGATAACTTTTCACGGACATTCCATCGATCGTGTGAATCGATCGGAGTAGCTTGTTTAAAATATTTATTCATTGGACCACTTGATTTTGTTGGTGGTGCAGCGTCTTCAAGCACTATGTTATGGTCACTGTGCAAGTGGTCAACTTGTGAAGTTTTTGAAGAACATTTACGTTAATACATCGAGCGCTAACCGCAAAAATAACATAAGTGCCAAATATCTAATTTTACTGGAGAGAGTTTTTTTATTTTATTTCATATAAATTTTGTATTAAATTTGCCGCTTACAATAAAATTGTTCTTGCTATAAAATCGTAACGTGAATTTAAAATCGAGCAAATTTTAAAAACGACCCAGAAATGAAAGTTCATAAAAATATTAAATTTTATGTACTTCATTCTTTTAGTATTTTGAAAAACAACACTTAAGACTATGGTCAATTTGTAATTAATTGAATTTAAATTATCGTTCGATATCAATTTTATTTTATTTCGATTTCTTTTGTGAAATGAATTATTAAATTGTGTTGCAAAAGTGTAACAAAAATAAAAGCTAAATTATGCACTAAAAATTACTGTTTTTTTTAATTCAAACGAACACATACACTAGGTTTGTTGATTCGACTATAAACTTTTAAGAAAAATTATATATTTAACAGATATTTACTATATATTATTATTATTATTATTATTATTATTATTATTATTATTATTATTATTATTATTATTATTATTATTATTATTATTCGAATTATCGGTATTAATTCTTCGATTAACCCTTTAATCGAAATAAGCAATTTTAAATTATTTGAACAATTAATCGAACAAAAATTATTTGACTGTACACCCTAGTTGTAATTATTAAATTTACCTGTTGTCAATATAATGAGTTCAGCAGGTGTAGAGAGGGGCCCTTTGACTGACTTTGCAGGATGCTTCAGTAGACGAAGCCGGCGTTTGTTCCACCATTGAGGAGAGAATTCTTGCAGAAAAGCTTAAGCTAGCGAAGCCGGTGTTTGTTATATGTACCACGCGATGGTTTAATCCTTAACGGTACAACAGACACTGGCTTCACTTACCAAATTTTCTAAATAAAAGATTTGATGTTGGGATTTTTAAATTAAGGATTATGAAGTTCGGGATCTTGAGATTCAGAGTTCTAAAATACGGGATTTTAAAATTTTGATAATATACCTTTTTTATTTTTGGCTTTTTTAGGGTAAATATTGACAAAAAAAAAAAACCGAGAATTACATGAACTAAAAAATTTAAGAATTAAATTTCACAAAACATTTTTTTAGGAGCGACAACACCATAATGGCTTTATTTCACTTCTTGTATAGAAATAAAGTCATATGGCCTTCTTTCTCAGTGCGATGTGAAATAAAGCCATATGGCTTTATT
Organism: Pollenia labialis; assembly: GCA_949318255.1. NCBI lineage: Eukaryota > Metazoa > Arthropoda > Insecta > Diptera > Polleniidae > Pollenia > Pollenia labialis. Next base: position 42,475,573 of record OX439143.1, on the reverse strand, counting down.
ATCTATGTCTTTATTACACTGCACCGCAAATAAAATAGTTTATAAAAAAAAAACAAAATTTAATTGAAACTTTTTATTCTTTGTGAATAAAATCAAAAGTTGTAGAGAGACTTTAAACTTTTGTTGCTGTTTTTATTAGGAACTTTATTTTCTATACGTGTAGAATAAAAAGCATAGCTGCACTTTTATGCCGTATAAAAAAAACGAAAATTTCGTGTAGAAATTTATAAATGTCGGTAAATTTGTAAAAATTTCGAATAGAATATTGGCAGAAAACGAACGCCATAACGTAGCAATTGCATTCTATTTAATTAGTCAATTAAATGAAAATACAAATCAAGCCTTCCCTAACATTTTCGAACTAAACCATGGTCAAAGACAAAAACAAACAAAAAGCTCAATTTTCAAACGCTTTTCACGCTAAAATTTATCAACTGTTGTCTGATCTGTTAACCGTAAAAAAGTTTTATCTGCTTCTTTCTTGCGTTACTTTTCAGTAGTGCGGCTTAACCCAGCTGATTCTGCAATAGGGGAGTTTTTTTTTAACTATTACGGGCCTTTTTAAAAAGTAGTTTTCGGGAAACCTTTCTGCGAATAGAGTCAATTAAAAAAATGCTTTTCCGAGGTTTTAATATTGCTGCTGATATTGCCCTTTGAAGTCACTACGAATTTGGCTCATTTCCCTATTCTATCATATTCAGATAACGAAACAACAGTTAGGCCTTTGACCGTCAACCTATTGATTCATTTAAATTTGTGTACATTGCTCGATTCCTAAAGAAATTTTAAGGCACATTTTTAATTAATTTTTAATTTGACACGAAATAATAGATTTTATATACGAGATTAACTTAAACATTTCGAATTTGTATAACCAGGGAAACCGCAAATATGCAATTGCATGTTTTTCCTTGAGCGACCAATGAATGGCAGAAACAATGTATTTATCCGTTTTAGAGCTAAACTAATACTAAAAGTGGTTATTTTTCTAAAACTGTTTATGGGTTTGTATCCAAATTTTAATATTTTTAATCAGGCTACAGTACATTGAATTTAATTTTCATTAAATTTTTTCTATGAAGAAAGGAATTTTTGCAACTTGAACATTTTAACAACAATTTGTTAGTGCATATTCTACCCTTTGCTAATATTTTTGCATAGTTTAGTTAAAAGAACATTTTTGCTGCATTTTTAAAGTTTTATATTTTTTTTTATTTAATAAGAGTTACAAATACAATTACAAATTATATTCTAACTTAATTAACCGAGCAATAGTAACGTGTCCCTTTAGCCCGTTGTAGTGAAACAGACCAGAGTCTCTGGCGGGAATCGAAACCCGCAACCCGCGCACAGATGGCTTTTCGGTTTAAAATATCTATCTTTATACCAAAGGCCAATTTATACAAGGCAAACTCGCCCGAATTCGCTCTAAAAAATATCTACTTTGTTTGTCAAAATCAAAGTATAATTTTTTATGACAAACTAACAAGACAAATAACAATCATATACATCATTATTTAAAAAGATTGCATTTTTTTAACTTTAAGGTTTTTTTGTCCATTACTCCCGGAGAGAATATGGCTTCCACTATTTGTTGCAGTTGTTTCGCGTCTTCCCATGAAAGATTTAACTGTCCTTGTTCTTGGAGTATCGATCCATTCAGTATTGTTATTTTGCCTTGTTTCAGTTTCGTAAGTCTGTTGTTGGTCCAGCTAAGTAAGGCCTGCTGTTACAGTTGGGCTGCCATCTGTCGTTGTCTAGAGACAATGCCCTCCATGTATTCGGTGCAGTGGTGAGGAGCTAATCTTTCTAATTTTTGATTCATACTTTTTCCCAGTGGGTGGCGGCTGCCTGACCTTTGCCATGATGTTATCCTCGTTTCCATTGAAAGGGGAGGGCAGGGGGCTTCTTGGAGAAGCAAAAGTTTAGAAAAAAATCAATTTTATACGTTTGTACTGATGAGTGTAAAACGCAGAAATATAGACACATCTTGTTGTACACCGATCGAGTCAGAATAACTTTTTATAGCGAACTAACGATGTCCATCCGTCCGTCTGGTTGTTGTCTGTCTATCTTAGCCTTGTGCGAAAAGTACGCCACTTCAAAATGCCCCATAATGTAACTATTTAATCTAGCATCAATAGTTTTAGTACTGAATATAAATACTTGTCAATATTTAACAAATAATTAATTGTCAAAAACGGCCACATAAATTGTCAGGAAGCGTCCTATGGCCTCGCCCATTTAAAGATTTAATTAATGTAATATATTAAAAAATATCTAGTGGTTTCCATACAAGAAGTATGTATTTTCCCCTTAAAATGATTTAATTTGTTAATAATTTTGTACTTAAATAGGAATTTTAATATAAAAATACATCTGTAATAAATCTGTAAATTGAATTTATACGCCTGGTTTTTTTTATTATTATTTAAAATCCATTGGAAGCCCTACTAGGACTGTTGCCTTCTCAACAGAAGATAATTTAATTGAAAATTGTAATGTGCCTTTTAATGATAGTTAGAACCAATCCAGTTGAATATGGCGAGAATCGGTCTGCAGACTTCTTTCCGAAGTACATTCCTTGCCCCTTAAAATTATTTAATTCGGTAATAATTTTGTACTTATTTAGGAATTTTAATATATAAATACATCTGTAATAAATCTGTGAATTGAATTTATTGAATCCATTGGAAGCCCTAGCTAGGACTTGTGCCTTCTCAACAGTATATAATTTAATTGAAAATTGTAAAGTACCTTTTAATTATCGTTAGAACCAATCCAGTTGAAAATGGCGAGAATCGGTCTGCAGACTTTTTTCCGAAGTAGATTCCTTGTTTCCATAAACCATCTCGTATTTAATTTAAATTCGCCCCATAGCATTTTCTTTTTTGAGTCGGTTTAGAGCTGCTAAAAGAAGCTTTAACTTTATTTTAAATTTTAATACACATTAATATGAAATTTAGCGTCCGTCCCTAAAATCCCCTTAAGACAAAAAATCTCATATTGATGGTGTATCTAGATAATATATGGCAGAAGTACCTCTTATAAGAATTGTAACAGTAAACCATCATTTTATATTGGAATGCCCATGATTGCCCATCGATTCCAAATAGGGTACAATCTCGAAAACTCATCTGTAAATACTATAGTTTATGGTCTTTACCGATTAAAATTTTTGACTTGTTTCCTTAAATGAAAATATTTTCAAAATTTTATCTCTAAATAAGCCATTTTTTTTGGTGTATCTCTATAAATTTTTAGGTAACATTTTTAAGTTTTTACTGCATTTGTATTTAATGTTCATAAAAACCTTTTTTGCAGCATACTTTCGGTTTCCCTGATTATTACCGTTACGGTATAGTAATTTAATTTATTTATTACATTTTAGCAATATGATTAAAAAGTAAAAAAAAACAAATGTAATAAAAATTTACAAGCATTTAGATTCCCTCAGTTTATCGAATGTGTTTAAATTGTATACGATGAATTGGTAAAAATTTCAGTAGGACTTGTGGTAAGATTCATAAAAATTGTTTAACTCTTTCCATTAAAGTTGATCCCGATATTTAAGATATAGACTTTGTACGCCTGGACATGGCAAATTTGGTTTCAAAGGTTTTACTGAAATAAAAATAGGCTGGCATGATAATGTGACGATTCGAGGTACTGCCGAGAGAGCCAAATACAGAGAGCATGTATAATAATTATTTCTTCAACCAGAACTGGAAAAGCCTTGCGAAAATGCTGCAACACTAAATTTGTTGGACCTTTAACAAAACATTATTTAGATATCAGAGATTTTGCCGTTTCTTCCGCAGGTCTATTTATGAGTTTTCTTTTATTTCTCAGTTGAAGCACACATAGAAATAAGGTTAGGTAGATTATTAAAAATTTTAAAATTAATGTTATTGGTTAAGCAATTTACTCGTTATACTATTTTGTGTTCGATGTTCGAACAAACCCCAACTAACTTAAACATTTTAAGTACTTTAATAACAATAGTGAATGCTGTATTTTTGTTTAAGTATTTTATGAAATTCAAATAATGGCTGTTTAAATACTTTTGTATACCCTTCACCACAGGTGGAAGGGTCACCCAATCAATTTTAAACCCTATAAATTTTATATATTCTGGATCCTTATGAGTTGCGGAGTGGATTTAACTATGCTCGTCTGTCAGTCCGTTAGTGTACCTGTCCGTGTGTATGTTGAAATGGATTTTCCGAAGTTCCCGGATATGATGGGGACTAGGTTGTTATATATTTTCTATCGCTTTTTGTCTGGAATAGTTTGCTAATGAAACTCAGAAAGATAGGTCTACAAGTGGCCAAAATATCAGCAAAATATCGCAATTGCCTCCGGTTTTAGCCCAAAAACGTTCATTGCAACCTGAAACGAACTTAGTAGAATACTTGTAGTGAAATTAGGCTTATTTATAGGCAAAAAAACTAAATGTTTCTTGCCAAAAGAATGGTATTTATAGCATTTGAGACAGGAGATCTGAATTTGTCTTACGTTTTTCTAATATAAGTACAAATAGTACTAACTATTGAAAATGAGTCAAGTCGGACTCTTTGAGGAAGAGCACAATTCGTTTTTCAATATTATTGTTAAGGGGAAAAATAATATTGTATTGTAAAATAGTATTGTATTTTCGCTGGAAATATTATTCTCTGTCAACCGTTCAACATATCGGCCGATGTTTGAAAAAGTTGTAATACCAACTATGAACAACAACCTAAACTTGTGGTTTCAACAAGAAATTAACAAAACCCAATTTGGGTTAGCTGCTGTTCGGATTGTTTGGACTCATGTTAATTTTTGGTCAGGTTGATTTTTTCGAACAACATGAAACTTTTCTCATGGCTGTGTGAAGGAAAAGACAAACAAAAACAATTAAGAAAGTATAGTCGGTCGAGTATCATATGGCCCTACACCACAGTATTTAAAAACACATCATGCTTATGTGTGCATATAAATATGGATTTATCTATGTTTATAAACTTCATGAAAATCGGTTTGAAAGTTTGTAAGAGGCAGAAATTGCCCCCTACCTCCCCTTGTGGTCCTATTATTGAAAAACTGTGTAGCTAATGTGTCCATATAGATGTGGATCTATCTATGTTTTAAATTTCATTAAAATCGGTTTGATAGTTTCTGAGAGGAAGAAATTTCCCCCTATCTTCTGTCTTGGTCCTACGATTCGGCCTATTTTAAATAGGCTTAGTCCTTGTGTCAATAAGAAACTATGACTCAAATTATCTCCTGTACTTTGCGCACAAGGTTACATGGACAGCCAGCCAGCCGGACGGACATCGTTAGTTCGACTCAGGAAGTGATTCTTTAAGGTAAGTCTAGGACCACTATTTTAAGGCGTTACACACATCAGCACCACAATTGTGGTGTGGGTATAAAAAAATAGATTAATCGATATCAAGTGTTTATTAGACCTGGCGGAGCTAATATGGGGTTATTTTTTTTTTGGAATTTCGAATGTGGGTAGCGACAAAAATATGCGATTTGATGCGAAAATTTATGTAACAAATTTTCAGGTTGATCGGATGGTGCCAACCCGTGCCATGAAGAGGTCAAAAGTCAAAACTTTGAAAACCCACCAAAATAATCTTATTTTGTATTTCATAAATTTTTTAAATTAAAAAATACTATAAATAAAACTACTATAAATTAGAACATCATTTATTATAAGTTGTTGCCATCCAAACAGCAAGTGCTTCAGTGCTTTTTTTATTATGTGCGTTATAAAATAAAACTGTTAGCGAAAGTGGAAGATTGGTGTTGGATGAAATACTGTCTTTTTGGGGAAAAAGGTAGAATACCAAAGCCAGATCGAAGAACATGCGTTGCAAAAGTCATTAAACTGTATGAAGAGTGGAGAACAGTCCAAAAAGTATGTAAGTCGCCGTTAGCAAGCCATCGCAAAAAAGAAAATAAGTTTAAGGAAAATTTAAACAATTTATTTGACATTGCGCACGTTGACGCTCTCAAGCTGATTAGGAAGATGGAGACTTCTTAACGAAGCAGCGAGAAAATGGGCGTGTTGGTAGCATGACTTGTGTCGATCAAAATGCTACAAATAAAAAAAAAGAAAAACACAAAGATTGGAAGATAAAAAACGTCGAAAAAAATTATGAAGGGAAAAAGGGCACTTCAGGTATGTAATTATTATGTACTATTTTGACGCACAGTGGATATTTTTTGTAACGACTTGACTATGGAACATGTTGAATTTGAGAGTGACGAATCAGGTAGGATGTTCAGGCGGTAAATGTAAAACAGACTGATTACATTCCAAGTTGCTCCAATAAGCCAATTCGAAAACGTGGAAAGAAGAATTTTATAGACGACAGAAAGCTAGCTTGTATGGATGCTGGCAACATGTCAACTCCACTAGCTATACATTTCATCAGTGCAACTGCCAAACAAAGCCTTGTGGCACAATATTGAGGATCTTGTTCTGAATTGCACAAGTTTGCGTGAACAACGTAAAAAATATCGTCGGCGTCATGGCAAAGAAATTATTGAAATTTTTAAGGTACATTTTTTTATTTTGGTCAAGTTATGAGTTTTTCTTTGAGCTTAAGTTTTTTAGATCTCTGAAACATTTGTTTCGCATTGGGACGGAAAGCTACTTCCCGCTATTGCTGGGAAAGATATAGTCGGAGGACGTTGAAAAGTTGATAGCAATCCTCATCATTGATTATGGAACTGGTGCTGCAGTCGCGCAATCAGCCTACGACTATTTGGTACAAATGAATATGCTGCATTCATTAGAAATTATATGTTTTGATACAACTGCTGCAAATACTGGCCCTTTAAGTGGTGCTTGAACTTTTTGGAACGCAAGTTGGAACGCAGCTTATTATGGTTACCATGTCGCCACCATATTGCAGAAATTCTCTTAAGAGCTGTTTTTGAGATAAATTTCGGAAATCAAGTGGCCCAGAGGTAGCAATTTTTGAACCTTTTGCACGGGAATGGAGCACACTTAATTCAGAGGCATACATCAATTGTATGCAGGATGAACAAGTTTAACGTGTCATATCTGTCGAGGAACTCAAAACAAACAAGCAGTTTTACCTTGAATATTTAGCGAAAGTTCACATTCGGCATGATTATAGAGAACTACTACAACTTTCTTTAATTTTTCTTGGTGGTAGCATTCCCAATTTCACATTTCGTGCACCAGGAGCGACGTCTCATGCAAGATTCATGTCCAAGGCCATCTATTGTTTAAAAATGTATATTTTTTCACGCTGACTTTAAGATTTCTGCAAGTCAGTTGAATGGAATTCGTAATAAGTGCATGTTCTTAGCAAATCCAGTTGAAGCGCCAAATAGAGATATGCAACTTATAAGGGGATTATTGGCTACTTTGATAAAAAAAATATCTAAACTGCTATTGGAAAAAATTCGAAACCATCTGTGGTATTTATCAGAGGAAGCAGTTGCACTTGCCTATTTGATCCACATGTAGAATCAGAAATAAAGGACAAGATGGTTTTCGCGTTGCATTTATATATATATTTATATATTCCTTCAAAAAAATTTTGTGCAAGCGTCGATGAATTACAATTATTCACATCCAAGGATTTAAGCTCTTTTGTGGCTACCAAAACAAAAATTTGTTTTTCTCGTTTGGAAATTTCTATGGATTTCTTACGCATTAATCTAGCAAATTGGCCTAAGAGCGAATCATTTTGTAAAGGGGAACAGATCGTGAAATGCATTACTGTTGTGAATGATCCCACTGAAAGAAAAGTCAAACTCATAACTGACTTTAACAGATGCTTAACACACAACGAGGACGATAAACAGTACTTGCTACACATTGTAGAAGCTACCGATAGGACTTCCCATCCTATACAAAATCTTCATTGATTTAAAATAAAAATACTAAGAATAATAAACAAAAATTAAAGAAAAAAACTTTATTTAGTTAGTATTTATTATAAAAAAAATTTATAAAGTTAAAAAAAGAGTATTTTGGGTGGGCACCATCCGATCAGCCAGAAAATTTGATACATCAAATTTGGTATCAAATCGCATATTTTCATCGCTACCCACATTCAAGATTCAAAAAAAGTTTTTAACGCCAGGTCTAGTGTTTATGTGTTGCAAAAGGCAATAAACTTTTGCAAAATTTTTTAAACTAAATTAATTAAAAACATAAAATAAAGGAAGAAAACCCGACGGACGGAGTTGATTGACCGGGGAAGGGACGAAGTTGATTCGGACGTCACGGTTGGGAATTCGGACAGTACTTGAGGAGGGTTGAACATTTCGTTTGTTCATGCCAGTATTATTGGACATGAACAGCAAGTGCTGATCGACTTAAATGTGGGTGATGGTGACTCCTGTGGGGAAATCGGGGCTAATCCGGGATTGGAAAAGCTCACACTGCTCTCTGATGAGGAGCACGATATCGAAGGGATATCTGCTATCAGTCAGACCACAGAGGCGGTCTCTTCCGCCAGTGAAGCCAGGGGACAGCAGAGGGGACACTCGCGGGAGAATATTGTCCACAGACGCCATGGAAAAGATGACGGGCTGGGTGTAAACCCTGCGAAGACTGAACTAGTGCTTTTTACCAGGGGTTATAAGAAAGAGGGTTTTAACGGGCCAGTGTTGGATGGCGTCGAGCTAACTGTATCTGACAGTATTTGCGTAACTTCCTCGATTGTAAACCGTCTTGGAAGTAAAATAAGCAGGAGAGGATAAAAAGAGGACTTAATGACTACCGCACATGCAGGAACTCCATCGGTAAGTATTGGGGCCAACGACATTGGTGGTTAAGCCTATTCTTACTTATGGATGCAGTTTTTTGCTGGGATGCGTTGAGGGTGCATAGCTATGGGAAGATGCTTAACAAGGCTCAAAAGAGTGAATATGTTGGCATCACAGGAGTAAAGCGAATCACGCCACAGGCAGCTTTGGATATTCTACAATATTTATCCCCCATTGAACAGTATGTAAAAAGTGTGGCTGCAAGGAACTTATTTAGACTCTACGAGCCTTCCTTGGTTATACCTTGGCGGGATAATCATTCAAGAATCTTGTACGTGGGTCTGCTTAATCATATTAGTATACTCGAGGGAGTTTTAGATCATAGGTTTATGACCTTAGACTTCGCTGTCACACTGCCAATGATGTTCCCGAATAGGAAAGTTTGGCCTGGAGTCAATGGGCTATTTGAGGGATGTGCAGTATTTACGGACGGTTCCAAGATAGAACTGGCACTGGTTCCGGTGTTTATATTGCTGACTCTGACGTAAAAAGGTCATCCAGACTCCCTGATGAGTGCAGTGTCTTTCAGGCTGAGATTCTAGCGATCTGGATGGTGACGGAGGTGATACTGGGTCATAACGTTGGAGGGCCTGAGAGAGCAGGCTGGCGATAGGCAGTTAAGCTGTGTTGGGTACCCAGACACTGCAAGTTGGATCGTGATGAGGTGGCGGACGAAGTCGCGAGAGAGGGTTTGAATCTTGACTTAGAGGTAATGGATGGGAGGCTTAAACCTCCCTTCATTGTACTGTTAGGGCTTTTACGAGTAAATAGTACAATACCATACCGGACTTCTGTAGATTATGCGAGGACACTCAAGTGCTAGAGACGATTGAGCACGTACTCTGCCATTTTCCTAAGACGCAGGGCAATAGGCAGAAATGTCTAGGGGATAGATTTCACGACGAACTTGGGAAATAAGGAAATAGGACGGTTATTTCTATTATTTAACATTTGGACGCATATGGTTTCACTGTTGATAGAAGCAAATACAGAGCTGGTCCCAATACCTTGCTTCCAATGGGCCTTGCAAATCAACCGCTTTCGCATATATTGAATGCCTATTACAAGCCTCTTGTACAACGAGATCTGTTAAAGTGTTGCGACAATGTCCCAAATCTGAAGGAACAATTCGAGGCAACCTTAACATACCTTATGTATAATGCACCAATTGCTCAGCATATACGGATCATTTGCCAAATATAGCAATGGAAGGTTATAACAGAGTGCGATGGTTATTTTTGGGCCCAATAGAAGGATTCGCAGAGTCCTTATCATGGGCAGAAACAAAGATCCTTTAGATTATTTGAAAGTATGCATAAGATGTTGGTACAAAATGGCATATGGAAACAAATCTTTGCACTCTCAAGTAGTTACTAGGGTATTCAGCGGTAATCGGTTAACCGACTAATTACTACCCGAATAACTGACCGATTAATTTAAAAATGGCTATTTTCGATTAACGATTAAACCGGTTAATTTTAGTCAATTAATCGATTAACCGATGTTACAAAATTTGGAAAATAAGTAGTATTTTAACATATTTTTTTATGTTTTTAACTATTTTGTTTATTTTGGTGCTTCAGAAAAAATTTTTCGAAATGAAACCATTTTTGTTTTCATGAACAGAATGACAGTTTTCTGTATCTGAAAGGCCAAAAAACTATCAAAATACATTTTCTATCAATAAACAAATATGTTTTCTTTGGTTCCGAACGGATTGGTACTCTGTGACATGGCTGTATTTTTCCTTTTAGCAATAAATTCTTAAAATGCAGTACAAAATCAGTAACTAAGGAATTCGGAAATAAATTTTTGCAGAATGTTCGTTGCTAAGCTTTGCCAGTATGAGACAGATCATGGCCTAACAACAGCAGAAACTCTCGCCAGGAACACAAACAATCTTTTAACAGAATTTTCCGAAACAATAAGAAGTGTTACCAATTTTAAAAATTTAAAACCGGACTGTAATGGCAGAATATAAGATTTTATATGCTAAGAGAAATCCTAAAAAAAGGCTGAGAAATAAGATATTCTGTATTATGAGTTGCTTTCGATTTCTCCAACATCTTTGATAAGTAAAAAAACTATTTTTTTTGCTCGTTTTAGTCCAAAAATTGTTTCGTTGGTTACGTTATTGTTTGTTTTTTGCTAATAAACTCCAAATAATAAATAATTTTAGCATTTTTATTTATTGAATTTACTTAATTTATAACAAAACTTTATTAAGCGGTTACCCGATCAATAACAAAATTAAACGAATGTTAACCGATTAAACAAAAAGCGCGATTAGTTAATCGAGCGGTTAACCGCTTAAAGCAAAAGCCCGATTAAATGAAAACCCTCGTACTAACCAATAGCCCAGCATTGTCTTCGCAAGCTTTATTATATTGTCTTTTTATTTACTTATTTTTGGGGAAGACATATTTGCTTAAAAAATTGTATGTGCTGTCAACGGTTTTAGATACTTTTGTTAAAAATCTTCTTTTCTCAAACACTCATCAATAATGGTAATTTTAATTAATTACACCGTTTTAATTGTTGATCAGAGCAAGATAAAAGTTTTGCTTCTTTTTTTTTTTTTTTATTTATAATATACGAAACAAAGAAAAATTGCGTAAGTAATAAAAAAAGGGCAAATATATTAAAAATGTTTATAATCCCCAATCCCCAAATCATTTTCTTTGACTTTTTGCTCGCATGAAATCCCCAACTTTGAGGAAAAATCCCCAAGTCTGGCAGCCCTGCGAAAAAAAATATGTATAATAGAAATTTTATTTGAAATAGCTTATTAATAAACTAGTAAGAGTATTAAGATGACAGTAATTGGAACAAGAGTAATTAACCCTTTATTTGACCTACAAACGTTAACGTTATTCGAATGTAGCGATAGATTCGTTTGCATATTGTCTCGGAGTTTGCACGAACTCTATAGGTTTATTATAAAGGAAATAATCCGAAAACGTTATTGAAAAGGCAGTAACGTAACAATATTTAGGTATAAACAATCAAATTTTAATAGTTTCATCCAGGGCTGTGGAGTCGTCAAGAAATAGAGATAACTTCGACTCCATCTGCTGAAATTTTTAAGCACGACTCCGACTCCAACACCGACTCCTACTCTAACCTTGTTGCTAAATGTATGTGAGCCTGGTCCTTTTTTAAACCATTTAAATGGTTCAATATAGCAAGAAAATGAATCTGTAAAAATATCAAATCGATATTCAGTCCATATGTAAACATATTCAAATGTTGATATAAGGGACTCTTGTTAGCAGTTATGTATTTGAAATAAAAATATCGATATCGTAATATTTCCTATCGATATTTTCGAAATTTTAAGACTATCGATATTATCGATAGTTTCCCAGCACTAGTACCAAAACAATCATGGAAAGTAAAGAACACCAAGTTCAATTTGAAAAGTAAAAGTATTTTCGTTTCATAATCAATATTATTTTTGTTCACGAAAATATAAAACTGTAAGTTTTTATTTTCGCTCCAATTTTCCCCGAATTGAGTAGATAAAAGTATTCTCCAATCATTTTTAGGGTTAACCCCCACATTGATGGGAATTATATCTGGAACAATGTCATGTATTTTTCCGGTTTCCTTTTTTCTATTAGCATTCGTTTTGAAGGTTAGAATTTAAAATGTAGTTTACTTAGTGCTTCCACCACGAGAGCTACATCAGATTTCCAGTCATATACATAAACATCGCTACAAAATATTTTTCAATTAACGATTTATAAAAAACAAACAAGCCAAAGGGAACTTGTTACTAATTTGCATTTCAAAATTCCCCAATTCGATATCTTGGCGCACTTCAACCATAAAGGTTAAAACAGTGAACCAGCGAGTTTTGAGTTAGTTGTCTGCTGATTAGAACAAACCAGTTTTGTTAGCAACTGCAATTTTAGGTGTCATAAAAGCAAAGAAAAGGACATGCTTCAATACAATCTTTATATTTATACTCATCAAGCGCTAAAAGTTCTGCCACAATCAATTTTTATCTCAATTTTTTATTTTTAACCGAACGAGTTTTGCAACTCACCTACATAATAATAAGTAGGTTACCTTATTTTCTGACTTCAAAATTTTTAAGGCAGACCAAGGCCCATTGAAAAGGTCTGCGCAAGAAGCCTGATGATCATTGTTTATGTTCTTTTTAGTTTTCAAAAGTTGTTTACATTTTGCTTACATGTGCATGTATACGTTTGTTTTCGTTTATGGTATGCCACACATACACGTTTTTTCCTTTTGCTTTGTATATGTGGTAGTAAATTTTTGACAACTAAAAAGAATCGTTTTTTGTTTTTGTACAAGTAAGCAGACCTGATAGATGGGCCTTGAGGCAGACCCTCTTGATACAATTTTTTCTCTTACAATAAATCTTCAAGCTCAATGTCACTTTTATATAAAAAATCAAAATTACTGACATTTAATTTATAAGAATGAGATACGAAATAAAATAAGTTTGTAAAAACGTGCATTATTTTTATTATTTTTCATAATTGAAAATTTTGTTTAAAAAAGTTTGCTTATAATTAAAAAAACCAAAAATCCCTGAAGAAGTTATCCATTGAGATAAATAATCATAAATATTTATTATATAAAAGTGACCTTGAGCTTGAAGATTTATTGTGAAGATATAATATTAAAAAGGTCGAAGGAATTAAACTAACTAATTTTTTTATTTTGAAAAAAAAAATTTTATGCTGAAACATTTTGAAGTCGGAGGCGCTAGTTTTTGTGGGTACTTCGACTCAGACTCCCAATCCGGTACAAAAACGCCAACTTCGACTCTTCAACTCCGACTCCGTAGCCCTGGTTTCATCATTAAAGCTGAACGGGATCATGGCTCGGGCCTTAATGGGTTAAATGAAGCCTACAGCAAGTTATAGACCGATATGCACGAAAATTAAGTAGTAGTGTAATTGCTAGTCTAACACAGTACAACATTTTTCAGGTAACTGATTCGGGACTCAATTATTTATAACTGCGAAACTGTTGCTTATGTAGCGAAACGTTGTATGAACAGATTAAAGGAATTGTAATTCTTATTTTTTTTTCAATTTGTTTCAGCTTATTCGGACTAGTGGTTCTCGAGTTTTGACAAACAAAATCAAATTAATTTTTAAATTATTATTTGATGTACCATGACCAAACTAATGATGCAGCAGTTCTTCTTTTTGGGTCTACTTTCATAACCAATTATCAGAATTGAGTCCCGAAATCATGTGTTTTACTGTGCTATGAAAGAAACTAAATTAAACTTACGTTTACCATTAAATCGTTAATATTAATTTTATTTTTTATCTTAGAGCCCATCGCTTCTACGAAGGATGCCATTTCATCTGGGTCTACGCATGAGTTATTGTCCTTAATTATTATCTGAAGATCTTTACCACTCTTCAGTTGATAAGTACAAAAGCTTTTTTAGGAGTTGCACATTTAGTAACAATTTTGAGAAAATTATTTTCATGGTTGACTTCTATTTTTGTTTCGTTTATAATGCCGCCCCTAATTTTAATTCTAAAAAAAATGTTCGCCTATCAAAAAACTCAAACTCTTTACTAGTTCTTTGGAGTTTTGACTTAGAGGTTGTGATGACCTCTGCTAGTTCAAAGGGTTCCGGTGCCCCATCAGTAGATACTTTTGAGACCGAATTCCGACACCGCTTTACAAATTTTACGTACCTATTAATTACAACCTAAGCTTGAGGTTTTTTCACTAATCACTTGCGGGGCGGAATTACCCATTGCGTCTTTAAGTAGGTGAAAATTATTTTTTTATTTTGTGAATGTTTGTGGTTGTGTGTATGATTTTAATGGCATATTGTAAGTAAAAAGGTTGTTATTGTCTATGACTGGTTTTTTTTTTATTTTATTCTTTAATTTCATTTGGTACTGCTATCATTCACATTAAAACTTGAGGTCCACACCATGCGTTCAATGCGTTGATGAGTTTATGCATCTGTCAAAAAAGTAGAATCGCTGTAAAATTTTCATTTATATGCATCAAACGCGTGAAGTATGATTACTTTCTACTTTGCATGCTTCTTGAAAAAATGTCAAGGATGTATCATACGCATAGAACGCTTGGTATGAACCTCTAACTTTACAGTCACGCATGCATTTCTACAGTCCAGGTTTAGCGTCCTTTGCGTCTCTTGGCAGAACTAGAGATAACTCATAAAGATATTTTCTTTTTTCACATTCTCCTTGAAATCTTTTTACTTATTTATCGCAAGCTCAGAAAAATTTAAACAATAGTCTGTAGTTTTAACATACGGCCTACTATTATATATTAATATATCTCTTTATCGGCCATGTTCTGGAAATCGAATTCAAGTAAAATTAAAAAAAAAAATTGTTTAAAACGATAATATTTTAAAAGTTTATAATATTCCTTTTTATATATGTAGGATTTGATTATGCCTACAATAATTATTAAGTAAAACACTTGTTCTTTTGTGTTTCAGTTTATTTTATTTAATTCATTGTATGCTTAAGTCTAGGTGACAAAGTATAAATATAATAATACAAAAATGAATAACCGCACTACGTCTTGTTTCGTCAAAATCTCTTAATAAACTCTCCCTCAACTGCACAAACGCGCACGTCGCATACAATTATTTGTCATTTATCTAGTCAATCTCCATTCGTCCGTTAACCCTGCAATGTTCATACTGTCGTAAATAACCCAATACTACATATATGTATGTAAATAAGCCAAGCCTTAAAAACCCATTATGTTTACCAGAACTACTCAAAAAAAAACCCAGGAAAAACTTCTGTAATTTTTAAAATATCAAATATCGGCACATATCTAATTTAAACGTAAATAGAATCGACCGATACAATCGAATAATTTTAATGTGTCTAGGTAAAATTTAGGACCTACATATTACTATTGTTACTAATTTAATTATTTTAAATAAAATTTATCAAAAAATTTTAGACTTTATTTTTTTGCCTTCCTTAAGAGCACACAGACTTTTTCCATATGTCATTTTGTATTACGATGTTAATCATATTTCCAAACAAACTAAAACAAATGTGGTTCTATCAAGTTTAAGCCCTCCATGAACACCTCTACTGGACCCGATATTAACACTCGCAATTTGTAATAACCTTCCATTAATATACTTGGCAAACTATTCGTTGTGCTTGAGCAATTGGTGCATCTTATTAAACGTTTCGTTAAGGGCGCCTTAAATATTTCCTTTACAATGGGGGCATTGTCGCAACACTTCAGTGCATCTTCTTGGAAAAGAGGCTTGTAATAGAGATTCATTATATTCGAAAGCGTTTGATTTTCAATGCTCATTGGAAACAAAGTATAGGGACCAGCTCTGTATTTGCTTCTCTCAAAAATGCAACGAATTGTAACATCATCATACAAGTCAACTTTTAAATCCACGAAACCGCTTACACCAAATTCCCAACGACCTAATCGCACAACTTCGAGTTTTAAATCTATAATATCGGGATTACTGGTGCCAGTCTTCATTTCTACCAATTTGGAGTTCCAACTGAGCTAAAAAGAAATAAAATTCGCAAAATACTTAAAATAAAAGAATGCTGCTTGATTTTTGTTTTTTTTTACTAGCAGTCCAGCCACCGTCAAGCTGATCGCATTACAGATGATACAAGCTTTAACGAAAAATTCTGTTATTCCCATTTTATTTAATAACTTCAATTGTGTACAATTTCTTTCCTACATCGCTTATTTATACTTATTAGCTATTTTTTTAAATGTATTACGCTTATGTATGTGTTTATTGGCTTTATTCGTTCATATACTTACACATTAATCAATTGTTTTAATTATTTGTTATTTTATTTTTAATAAGATAACTTGGTATTACACATGTTTAGCTTATTATGTAAGTGATCATGTTATAGCCAGGGTTGGGCAAAATAAATTCATTGATGTATTTGAAATACAAAATACATACAAGTCGTGCATTTAAAATACAAATAACATTTAAGTGGTGTATTTTAAATACACAATTTAAATTGTGTTTAAAATGCGAAAAACAAAATACTTTGAATGTTTTTTCGCTAATAAAAATAATGAAATTGTCTGTTTTACACATTTTAGCCCTTTTTTTCTAACGTAACACTAATATAAAGTGCATTAATTAAGTCTTAAACTTACACCTCCATTTTTAAGTTTTCGTAAAATTATTTTGAAAAAATTTTAGTTTTACATTAAATACTAACAGTGAGTACGGAACTTTACCCGATTTGTCTCTCCCAGTCAAACTTTCCCAAATGTTTACTCCTAGTGATATTTTCTAGTAAAAATTAAACAATTTTTCAAACTTCAAGTTTCTGGATTGTTTATTTGAAAGAATACTAATATTTATTCCCGTGTTTTACTATTTTTATCCCTTTGCCTTGTAACTATAATGCACGTTTTATACACTAATAATATTTTTTTGATTTTTCATTAAATCATTCAAAAGAAAAGCGTGTTTTCAAAAACAGTATCAATAGTACACATTGTTTACTACATTTTGTCCCTTGAAATTTAAATCAGGTTTTTTATGAGTTCTATTAAAAATTCATTTTATTTTCAGTATGTTTGTTACAACGGTAATCAATTTTTAACGCTATTGTTCCATAATTCGCTAATTGCACTCAAATGTACTTTGTTTGCTTGACGACTTTGCGTTTAAGAACAAAGGCATCAAGTTTGCGCAAAATCAGTTTGAAAAATAACAAGTTTACAAAAAGTACTTAAAGTTCGGATATTAACGCTGTTTTGCCACTCAACTGTACTTTATTTGTTTGCTGCGTTTATGTCGAAGAACAGGAGTTTCAAGTTGGGCAAAATCATTTTGAAAAAAATGGCGATGATTAAAAAGTACCCGAAATCCTCCTTTTTACCCACTTTTAATCCGTAAAAGGTCGATTTTAAAATTATACTTATAAGCGGTGTTCGAAAATAAATGCTAAATATCGCTCCTTAGTGATCGGTTCAGTGGATTTGTGGAAAACACAAAAAAAAAGCGTTTCCCTGTTTGCCATTTCTCAAACACAAAAAT
Source organism: Pollenia labialis (assembly GCA_949318255.1). Taxonomy (NCBI): domain Eukaryota; kingdom Metazoa; phylum Arthropoda; class Insecta; order Diptera; family Polleniidae; genus Pollenia; species Pollenia labialis. The sequence continues at coordinate 42,457,710 of OX439143.1, read as the reverse complement.
AATACTATTTTTTATCTAACCCAACAAGAGATGAAAACATGTAATTCCATTCGTTTTTTTTATTTTTTTTGAAAAACCACAAACTTCATTGTGTTCGGTTCGTGGCATTAATATCCGTCGCTTTTGGCTGGTAAAAGAACAAAACATTTTTTACAAAAACAAAACACACAAACGAAAAAAAACAAAAAGCCAGCAAAATAATTTTACACAAACAAAACATATACCAAATACACACACAAGCTTATTGAACATTAAAATATAATGTTTGTCTACAGTATCACTACAATTGTTCTGTTTTTTTTAACGAAGAACAGAACACTATATAATGTTTCTTGAAAATAGTTACGAACGGTATTAAGGGTTATTTATGTTCGTCTACACAATCACTAAAACATAGATATCGTTCTTGGGTGTGTGAGACGAACGCTTAATAATGAACGGTTAATTTTCGAACACTGCTTATAAGTAACATGCCGACGTCGCACAGTGTTTAAATTCCGAGTGTGAATTTTAGGATAAGACAATAAGTTGCCCAGGACAGACATTGGAGGCTTTTCAGAACCTCGGGTTGATATATATGTATATATAAACGTGGTAAACGTTGTTTTGGCGTACGATGACTTTAAGATGTTGCAGTATCTGCATGCCAAATTAAAAAAAAAACTAATTGAGTAGTTTAGAAGATGTAGGGAGGGGGAGCTTTCAGCCCTATTGCCAAATTTAACTCTCTAAATAATAAAAATTATCGTCAATAGTTCCTTCCAGATGTAACACTATTTGCCTGCTAAATTTCAAGTTAAGAAGATATACAGAGGGGAAGCTTTAACCATTCTTGCCCTATTTCCTTTTAGATGTTACAGTGTCTTCTTAATTTTAAGAAAACCGGTTTATTAGTTAATAGGATATAGGAAAAGCTCCCTCTTCTCTTCCACCTCTCTTGCCATATAGCGATATGTAGTATACATATAAAATTTCTAAAAATCGGTCAAGCCGTTTCGGCGAAGTTCAATTACAAACACTGTGACACGAGGATTTTATATATAAAAATATATGTATCTTACTTTTTTCATTTGTGTCCGATTTAAAAGATGATATTAGGAGTCAACTTGCGATGCATCAAATCCCTTATATTTTTTTCGAGCTGGACTTCAATTTAAATAAAATACATAAAATAGGCATATTTACCTTTCCATTGATATGACATGCCTATTTAGGCCCGTTTAAATAGTAAATAAAATGGCCACAACACAGACACCTCAAGTCGAATTTGATAACAGAGTGCCACAGAGTCCCTCCTAGAGGGGAAAAATGTAGCACCAACCCTCATTCAATTTCCCTTCCCGACATTTTTCTTGCACATACTTACACGCTTTCTTAATTTCAACTTAATTTGACATTTCTTAGTTTCAGTGTTTGACAAATTCAACCATTGAGAAATACACAACTGAGCAGCGCGTTAAAACTTTGGAACGCTTACGAAAATCAGCGTTCACTAAATAATCGACCAAATGTATTTACAATCGGGTGAATTGTGCGCAGATTTAAGCAAACCGTGTCTGTAGGAAATGTGAAAACACTTGTGAATGCTCTCGCAGTTCGTTAATGGGCTGGCGGGCCGTACTTCTTCCAAAATTCGCAATTGCGTGATTATGATGGACTTCTTTTGGCCAAAATTTGAGGATATGCACCTGGACGATATGTGGTTCCAACATGATGATGCCGCGTAATCTCACGTCCTGCCGGTGTTAATTGGCAGCCACGATCATGTGACAACGATCTCAATTATGTCTCAGTAGTTATAATTATTTGGGTTATATTAAAATAAATGATTTACATTTTTGTCAAAATTAAGCCATTTACCAAACTAATTTCAAATTCCTACTTTGATTATTTTTCACGACTAGACGGATTCAGATACTGCAAAAAACCTTTTTGTGTGTCATTTCTGATTTTTTAGAAATAAGCGGATGTTTATAGAAAATTGGACCTTCGTTGCTGAAATAAAGTCAAGGCAAAAGTCGGTAAAAAAATTCGAACTGATATATTTTTAAAACTATAAGAGATAACTTAGTGAAAGAAATTGAATTTTTTTTATTCTCCTTGGTAATTACAAATTTGTATTCATGGAAATCTGTCAATATTTGCACAAGTTACAATCTTTACAAAGTTTACATTAAATGGGGCGATCCACTTTGACACCCTGTATCTACACTGGAAAATAATCAATCCATCCGTAATTAAATCAATTCGAAGATGTATCAATTGTACGGTAGGTACGGATTTTCAAGTGCGAAATACTTAACTTATACATATTTAATTAGATTGATTCTAAACTAACACATTTATCACAGAGTCAGAAGGAGAATTTTATTTTTGTACTTAAACTTTTTTGCCCTCTGTGATACAGTTAGAACTTTGACCGTTGTACAATTGATTATATCTTTATTTTAATTTAATTACATTGTACGAGTTTTAAGAAATTAATCTACATTTTTAACACGTTTATAATTTGACACGAAATATTAGATTTTGTATACAAGATTAACTAAAACATTTTCAATTATAAAAACCAGGGAAAACGCCACAAAAGGCCGAAACAATATATTTATTTATTCGTTTTAGAGCTTTGTATGAATTTAATTGCCGATTTGTATGCACTAAGTATTTTTTGCATATTTAACTAGTTGCAGCAGTTTTTACATAATTTATAGCGCATATTTCACATTTTTGAAGTATATATGTTTAATTTTTATTAGTGCTTCTGTAGCGCATCAAAAAACAAAATTGTTTAAAATTAACAAATGGACTTTCTGTTGCTTAAACTTTTTATACTGCAAATAAAATTTTTCCGAAAACACATTTGACCATAATTCTCATCCTTAAATATCTTTAACTTCCTTTTAAATGTTAATAATAATTTAAAATTTTGTGACTGTCTCTAAACTCGCTTTAAGGTAAATTATTTTAAAAAGATGGTTGTTCGCTTAGTCGTGGAATTTTTGGCCATTATTTGATCGAATAATTGAAATAGCCATTTTCGAATAACGAATAACTCGAACAAATTATGTCAATTAATCGATCGAAATGAATTTCATTAAAAATTCTACTTTTTAACATGAAAATATTTTTTTGTACATTTCTAACTCATTTAATACCTTAAAACTTAATCAAAGGTTGTTACATTCTGCATATATTTTAACTAGTATGGGCCAGCAGTCGACACAATCGACTGCAATCTAGACATGCATGGGTCTAATCACCGCATTCGATACTATCGTATCGAATAAACTATCGAATGTTTTTGCATACGATAGACACTGACGTATCGAATGCTATTATTTCAAATTCAATAAATTTCATTTTATATCGAGTTCATGATACCAAAATAAATAATTTCGATGAATTTTGCTCGATATCGTATGCGGTGATTAGACCCCAGACTTTGTTGAGTGTATACCAGCCAGCCAAACGGACCTAATTGATTGATACACAGAAGGGGTTTCCAGATCCAATATTTTTATCTGTTACATAATATAGTACAATCGCATATTATCCTCTATATCTGTGGTAGTATGGGTATTAAAATAGAATGATTGCAATAATATTTAATTTTCGTTTTGGAAAATTTGTTTTTCTGCCCACACCACAAAAGGCAGAAAGTGTATTATGCGTTTATGCTGAACAAAGCTGGTGCTTATTATAAATTGTATAAATTGGTCCAAAATTACACATAAACCTCATAATATATCTTTACGGAATATAAGTTTGTGCCCATTAAAAATAATATTATATTGGTATTTACATTAAATTGGACACACAAATATTTTATTGCAACCTTAATAATTTTCTAAATCTTATTGGAACCGATCCATATTTGACCACAGCTCCCATACAAATACCACAAATGCTATAACTTCCTTAGAAATGTTGGTATTAATATAAAATTTGGCAACGATAACTTTTATTACAGCTTCTATGTAGAGTTTTTTTTCCCGGAGTTTTTTGATTCCCGGGAAAACGGGAAACTTTTTTAAATTTCCCGGGATCCCGGGTTCCCGCTCCATATAAATAATACAAAGTAAATTTGTTTTAAATTAATGAAAATAACTTTTTTTTTAAAAAAGCGTAAAGGAACTTGTTTACAAAGTAAGTAAAAGAAATGCCTAAATAACACAAAAATTAATTAAAGGTTGAAAGAGGAACTTGAATTATTATTACCTTACACTTTTATATGTAAATTTCGTATCATTATGCTCTAGATACAAGATAAATAGATAACATAAACATAACAATTTAATATATAAAACAATAATAAAAACATACAAAAATTGTGGTACTCAAGTTATGAGATCAAGAAGTAAATTCATAAAATAGATAAAATATTTTAAATAAATAAATTAACATGTTTTAACAGCTTAGGAAATAACATTAAGACACACTCAATGCGTTTAGAAAGTCGGCAACGAGTATGTTTCTTATTTTATTTACTTATTACCATGTTTCCGAACCATTTCGTTCACTTTTTTACCGAGATTGGACAAATAGTTTAAAGTGCAAAAGTTTAAAGTTGTTGCATATTTCTAATTCACAGTCCGAAGTATTTTTTCTTTTTTTATAAACAACGTCTATATCAGTCAAATGTATGTCAAGGTTAATGCAAAAAATAGCATCCAACGGACTTCTCTTACAAGATCCACCTGCAATCTTTAGGACAATGTGTTTTTAAAATTTAAAATTTCCATAGTTTTTTTTATTTCGGTTTCCCAGTACTTTCCGGTTATATAAGCCGTCACAAAATGAAACAAATTTATGTTTATCACCTTATAAATATATCGTCATATCTCAAACATTTTTTTTAATTTTAAGTTCCTTCATACTTTCGTGTAACAAAAAATCGGTATTTTATCTCAAACTGAACCGAAGTTATAGCAAAATATATCTTTAAATCGGTACATTTTAAAAACTTTAATCGCATTTTGCCAAGCTCGATTTTTTTGTAGATATGACTTTGCTGCAATAAAGGAGCGATACTTTTGGATATCTCCTATTTTTAAGACTTATCCATGGACAATTAAAATTTACTGCCTGCATCTTATTTTGAATTTATGTTCTTTTATAACTCTTCACTTCACTAAATTTATTAATTATCAACTGTTGCACGGCACATTCTTCTTTTGGTAGATTTATTGCGTCAGTAGACATTGATTTACGAACGTACTCACTTTTTGTTGTTGATCTAATCGACAACCCATCAACAGATGCTAATTTTTAGAGAATAGAAAACTAAATTCCAAAGTATAAATGGCTTTTTCAGAAACTATGAGGAACTTTTATTTCCCGGGATCCCGCAACAAAAATCCCGGGAAAACGGGAAATAAAATAATGGAAAAAACCCTACTTCTATGTGAACTGCGTATTAGTATGTCAATATTAGCCATGGGTCGCATATAAACTAGGGATGCCAATCCCGAAATCCCGTGTGAATTTAGTGAATTATTTAATCCCGGGATTTTCGGGATTTTATCAATCCCGAAATTGTTAACTTAATTTTTTTATTTTACCTTTTTTTTTATAAAAAGAAATTCATTATGACATTCCCCATGATAGGATAGGGAACACAATATTGATCTTTAAAATTTATTTGATTAATTCTGTTAATACTGTCATTGAAAACGTAAGAACATAATTACACTTTGTTATTATTTTCAAGCGAGTCCAATAATTACAAAGAAATTTTAACGTGAGAAGTGCTTAAAATAATTAAACAAGAAAATTTATTAAAGAAAAAAATGTTTTTGAAATGCACAAATACAAAATTTAAACTTTACGCTTTACAGGGTTAAGATTATTAAAGTGTTTTCCGAGCGATTTCACAATATCAAGTAATGTATTTTATACACTAATTTTTTTAATGGTTAACTAAATAAATTGATTTTTTTAGTTAATTTCGAATTCAAATTTCAATTATTTATTTTAATTTATTTAATAAAATTAATAAATCAACTTCTATGTTGCGTTGTTCAATTAGAATATTAATTATTTTTTTTATTAAGCTTGAATGAACTGAGGTAATTGAATCAAATATAGCTTTATGGTAATTATTTTTTTATTGAATCAAGTAACACATTGTTTAAAATCATACGTTTTTTTAATCATATTTTTTTATAAAAGAAGATTTCCAAAGGAAATTGAAATATTGATAAAAATAAATAAATTATTTTAAATAAAAGTGACCTTAAGCTCAAAAATTAATAAGGAATAATATTATTTTAAAAAAGGTCGAAGATATTAGAATAAAAGTATTAAAATAATAAATTAATTATAAAACCTTCGTTTGTAAACTTCTTTTAAAGACTTTTTTTTTTAAATAAATATTTATAAAAAGCATTTGTCTCTAATTTTCAAAAATCCCGTATCCCGAAAAATCCCGATATCCCGTAAAATCCCGGGATCTCGTAAAATTTTGATTTTGATTTGATTTTTTGTAATCCCGAATCCCGGGATTTGCGAAAACCAGTCCCGATTGGCGTCCCTAATATAAACCCCCTCATATAGATGTAGAAACCTAAATGATATTGAGCACAGAGAACTTTAATATGAATCATTACAGAAATTCGTGATTGCCCATGATTAGGGAAATCAGAAATATGATCTAAAAACTCGTTTTATGCGCATTAAATATGCAGTAAAAACTTGAAAATATGCCCCAAAAAAATTGTAGTAAATAGGCCCCAAAAAATTCAAAAATTGCTTATATGAAAACAAAATATTCAACAATTTAATAAAAGTTCGATATAATAAAAACCATCCTGAAATTGTAATCGGTAAAGCGCAAACACCACAGTATTTACAGACAAATTTTCGAGATTTTACCTTATTTGAAAACGATGGCCAGTCATCGGCTCACAAAAACCAAGTTATGTTAAGAGGTTAAAATTCATATAAGAGTTATTTTTGCCCAATATTATCCAGATATTAACATCCACATGAGATTTTTTGTCTAAACTATTTATACATTGATGGGAGCTTTGGGCAAATGTGAAGTGATTCGCAAAGAATTAAATTTGCAGTAAAATATTTTTAGGACAAATTTAATTTAAATTCCAACATAATTTCGGACACATGGAGTCTAAATTGGAAAGAAGTTTGTTTTTATGGGGAATATGTGAAATTATAAAGCGATGCTCAGCATTTACATAGACTTCGTCCTTAGTCAATTAAAATTTATTTACCAAATTTGATCAAATTATCTACAAGAGAGTACAACTTGTACTTGGCGCACAAGGTTAACATGGACAGATAACCAACGAGATGGACGGATGGAATATTTAGATTACCTTAAAAAGTGATTTTGAGTCGATCGGTATACAAAAACAATGATCCAGATTTCTATGTATTACACACATCGGGAAAAACAATTGATGTTCCTTAATTTTTGCTTGCATGCGCATTATGGTGGGTCAGAAAAATGTTTTTTCTCTTATCGACTTCTAATAGCGTAAAAATGTTGTATTTTTGTCTGAATTTGATCTCTGTAAAATATTATTAATTTATTTTTAGTGTAAGAGCCCGCGGTTTGACCTTCAATTTTGTTAAATTTTGAATATAGCAACAATAGCATTGTATTGCAGAAAAGCCTGTTACTGTATTTTAACGACTTTTAGGTTTGTGAAAATAGTGTCAGTAGCATTCATGACTCTTTGCCCTAAAAAGTCAAGATATGGTTTAATATAGACGAAACATGAATCAAGACGAGTGATGCCCGGATTTGACAGTAAACAAGATTTTGTGACCAAAAAGGATTTTATTGTTTTATGTTGTATAAGAACCAAATTTTAATTTTTTTTCAAGTTTAATTCAAAATGTTTTTAGATTTAATTAATAATAATTGCTAGTAAATAAATTATTAAAATTTAAAAAATTAACTTTTTTCAAATATACTTAATTCTTGGGAGCTCCTGCGCGGGCTCAAGAGAAGACTTTTTTAACGAAGTTTGAACACCAATTTTTATTTGTTTTAACGTAAGACAAAAAAATATTGCTATTAGAATATGATTCGAGAACTTTTATTTTTCCTCATACATCAGTGACCCACCCTAATGTGCATGTCTGTCAAAATTGCTGTTTTGCATAAGGTTTATACTATTCGGTCACAAACGTACGTACATCTAATTTGCTTTTGACATCGTCTCTGTTTTTTTTTTGCATAGTTATTGCAGAAACCAAAGTAGTCTGTTTGAAATAACTTGCTGCCGCCATAAACATTTTTATTTGCGCCGTAAAAGAGTTCAGCAGTCTTCAACATTTTTTCTTTAAATTCGAAGATACCAATTTTGGATATAATAATGAAACGTTTTTTTATATATGTATGTATGTACATTATTTCTATTTAAAGGTTAAAAGAACATACATTTATCGGTATTGTTAAATAACAACATCAGCCGGCTAATGATTCAGTCAATTGTGCACCGCCGCTACCGGCTTCCTTGCGGCATAGATTAATAACAACATTTTTTTTTTAAATAACAAATGGTCAAATGTAAAATGGTTTGTCAGAAGAAAATAGAGCACGCTCTAATTGAAATTTTGTCAGATAACTTTGCGTCTGACTTTTACAGAAGCAAAGTTATAAAGGTAACACACGACATGTATGTATTTTGCGGTGGGAAATTTGACATGTCAGATGACAAAAACTTGTCTTGTACGGTCGCCTTAACTTAGTATGAAAAATATCTATTTATAATACCTATTTTTTGGACTTAAAAATTACCATATTTTATATCATATATATCTCAGATATCGGGCTGAATTTGGATGTAGGCTACTTCCAGTCTTCCGCTACGCCGATTCATGCTTCTCGAAATAACCATTGGACAAATTTGACGTTATTATAATGCGAATTTCTATTAAAATACTTTTTTAATGAAAAATTTTATTTTAACAGCGTGTGCAAATAACCGTGGGACGTCTTTAACTGGCGTATTTAACTTCACACCCTTGATTTATTTTATAAAACGAAAAAAGTTGTTCCACTTGCTTTAGAAAATTTAATGATTTCAATGCAGAGCAGCTGCATAAAAGATTTTTCGGATTAGATTCTGTAAGAGATGATAACAAAAGTTATTAATAAAGAAAACGCTTATTCGATTCAAAGAAAATAATTTTTATTTTAATGGAAATACAAATTGAATTAAGTGCTTAGAAAACTGAAAGTGGGTAGATATTTTATAATTTTCCTTTGACTATTAAGACAAACCTCCATAGGAAGGAAACGTGTTTTATCGTTGAAATCTTCTTGATAAAAATTAGAAATAGGCTTTCAAATGATTCTGCAAATGCTTATTCTAAACTAAAATCCTATTTAAAAACAATTATTTTGTAATAATTTAACTTTTTATGTTTTATATAAATGCTGTTGTCTTTGAATTAATTCTGTGGCATTAAGTGTTTAAGTCTATTTGCTTAGTTTTGTAAGAGAACAATTTAATGGCTTTTGGAAATTTACTTCACTTTTAATATACTCATCAGTTCTCTGCGGTTATAGGTTTTTAAGTTTTTATTCCTAAACACTCCTAAGGTCACATATTAAGTTTTTATTCCAAATGTTATTGCATTTTGAAAAAGATAACCAAAAAGTCATTTTGTTATAACTCCCTTAAAAATCCTACAAAATAATTGAATTATTGCCCATGTGCACTTTTAAGCATGAAGATATTAAGGTGCCATTAAGCATTTTTTCTTTTTTGCAAAAGAAATAAAAATGTTGAATGCATTTATAAACTTATTTAATTGACCTCAGGAAATGTAATGTGTTCAAATAAATTAAATTAAATAATATTTTGCATCGATTTGTATTGAGCGGGAATTCCTGGGAACCCGGGAAATTTAAAAATAAATACCGCTTTCCTGGAAAATGAAAAAGTCCGGGAAGAGAAAAACTGTAGTGACAAATTATGTATGGATGAAGTTTCCTGACTATCTGGCCTAAGCAACCAGTAAAATGCGCATAGGAATAGCTTATCCGGGGGGCAGCTTTAAAACCATGGGAGATAAGGCCATGATGGTTTTATTGCTCAATTGAATGGGAGATAAAGCCGTAATGGCCTTATTGCCCAATCATTGAGAGGTAAGGTCATATTTAAAATTTTGCGAAATGAGAGATATAGCCATATTTTTTTTTTCGCAAATTACAAAATTTCTGCTGACGTCCAATACGTAATTTATTTATATTAATTTCAGTTTTATTTACAATTGCTTAAAGATCTATAAAATTATTTGTAGACGCTTCAAAAGCTGTTTAAAGCTCTTAAAGCATTGTAAACAGTCTCGAACACAATGATTTTGTTCAGAACGCAAACTTTAATTATGCTGCTAAAATAATAAAATAGTTTTTTTTTTGGTTATCATAAACAAAACTAAATATTTTAAATTTGTTTCATAATTTTTTATTTTTAATACAAACTAACAAATAGAATTCTGAAAAATTAAATGTGTTTTTATAACTACTAGATGTCCAAGGGTGCCTCAAGGTACTCCTTATTGTTTTCTCACCTGGAACGTAAACGACTTATTGTACGGAAATTAAAAATTTTTTTTTGAACTCAGAACCCAAAATTATTTTCATAACATATGCCTATTTTTTCTGAAACTTGGCATTAGAAGGTAAGCAAAGGTTTGTGTGACTTGGCACTTTTTCTCTTGAATATTTTGTACTTTTAATGCAGCTCAGGGTGGCCAAATTTGGTCTGATATTTTTCGTTTGGTCGGTTTGAGAAAATGTACAACTAATATTTTATTTTAACAAACATAGAACACTGGTCGCAAAGTAGGCAAGTGCAAAATTTAATATCTTTTTTACAAAGCACAATTTTTTTACATTATTGATGAAACTATGGATGTGGCAATGAAATGCAATATATTGCGTCAGTAGCATGTTTTATAAACGGTAGATTTGCCACATTATTTGAGTTTACCAAGTTAGATGCCGTTTAAATTTTCTTCTTATAAAAACGCTTTTATCAACGAACAACATTCCTTAAAATTTTGTCATTGTATTGGAAACAAACGGCGCTAATGTCGTTACTAGTAATGTTAGTTCTTTTTTTTTCATAATTTATTTATTGAATCTTGATATATTAAATATGAACTAACATTAATTAATCAAATATTATCCTTGTACTAATACTTCTTTGAATAATCACATCTGCCCCTTAGTTTTTTAAAAGCTCAAATATTCACAAGGATCTCAATGTGCCATTAGTTAAAACTATGGTTACGAAATATGCAGTAAAAAACTTAAAAAGGCTCGAATTGCATCCGAACCCACTACACAGAAAAAATAGAAAATCGACTTTAATTAAGCAATTCGTTCAGACAATTAAATGTTTTACTAATTTTGCCCCTGCAAAGGAATTGATCATATCAATTAACGGATTTGTATTTTCGAGTCATGGGACACAAATTTAGTCAATTAAAAAATTAATAGCATAAACTAAAAAATACAACACACATACACAAACATTTAATTTTATGGGTTCTGATTAAAAAAATTAATTGCAGCAAACAAAAAATTAATTGAATAATTAATGTGCACCAATTAATTATTTAATTGAATAATTTTTTGCAAACATTTTTTCTGTGTAGCTCGAAATATTTTGAATGATAGCGGCCACACTCGCTTATGGAGAAGAGACACTGCAGCACTTACCAATATAGAGGAGCGAAAAACGCCTTTGCATGTGACCAGAACCCGCGATAAAGAAAATTTTTGTCTGATTGTGGAGTTGCATCAATTTCCTTAAGATATTTTTTGTACACTATTTTAGTAAGTTCTTAAGTTGAGGTGATCTGTGCAATTGCCAATCTCTTTCAGTTCTCCTTTTTTTGGACAAGAGACGCTCGACATCTGTGAAATATAGGGTACGTTCGTAAATGCAGTTGTTGGCATTAGTGCCGGTTCACACACGTCAAGTTTGACTCGTATTTTTATATTTTTTGTTTTATGGAAGCAAAACTAGAATGTTGAACAGCTAGTTTTAGATAACTGTCGAAATTAACAATAAATGGGTACTAAGATATTATCTATATTTTAACCAATTAATTTGTGTGGCTGACGACGCTAAGTAACAATTGTAGGTGTGTGGTCGGAAGATAATTCTAAGGAAACTTCAACATGGATTGTTTCTATGGGAATGTTTTTAACAACGCCGAAATCGATGGCATCTAGCATTTATTGCTGATCAGTAGCCAAATAGGTTGGTTGTCCGCTCGCTACGACATTTAAATACATTTTAGAAATCATACCAAAGTAAAACACGACTCTTTAGTGCTATTAGTCGTGACCCCCAGAAGGTAAATTTAGCGTTATCGCCAGTTACCAGGAAACAGAGTTCTTCTAATGATTTAAAATATTTATAATACTGGCTTTCTGATATTAAAATCTAAATTACTAGGTTTCGATTAAGCTCTTCAACACAAATGTTCGTTGCTTGCAAATAATCTTCACAATGATCACTCATTAAGTAGTTTTTATCAAAATGGCAGAACCTCCACAAGCTCTATCTCGAGGGTCCTTGCATCATATAACATTGATTTTAAACGTATTTCTTGAGGTCAAATGAGTTTCAGAAACCATCATGACATCAATTTGTTTGTTTTTAAGAATGTATTCTAATTCATTTTTATGTTGGCGGATGTCGTTTGCGTTCCAAAAACAAATCTTTAAGCCGTTCATGAATTGTTTAGTACAGCTTGCAATAACATCGATTGGGTTCGTAAAATTATTTGCTGTTTGCACTAATATTTCCATGGTTTTTTCTAGACAACTTAAATTAGAAACTGGAGTTTATCATTACTTGGTGAAGCACCTTGCATTGGCACATGGTTTGATTTTAGGACGTTCGTGTATACAGGGCATCCTCTATGCTTGGGAGTGTGATTACCGCCGCAGTTGCTACTTTTGTTTACGTTGCGATCGTTTTTAGGCTTATCGCAAAGAAGTGTACCTTGTTATTCACCACATAAGTAAGGCGGACGGAGTATGCCTAAGTATGACCAAATTCATGGCAGTTTCAGCATTGAACGGGACCATTTCTTTTATGCGGCTCCTCTTTGGTTACTTTTTGTACTGCTTAACGTCGCCGGTTTCGAACTCCACTCGATATAGTGGTTGGGGATTTTGAATATTTGTTACGTTTTTTTTAAAGTCCTTTTCTTCCAAAAATCTTTTAATTTCTTCTGGGTCCACGCATGAGTCTATTCCCTTGATCACTATCTGACAACCTTTACTGCTCTTCAGTTGATATGTATAAAAGTTTTTATTAAGAGCTTCTAATCTTGTAATTACTTTACGAAAATCATCCTCGTAATTCACCTGTATTTTGGTCGCGTTAATACTGCCTTGCTTTACTGCAGCTACATAAAAGGAATTTTCACCTATCAACGAAATCCAACTTTTTATTAACTCATTTGAGTTTTACTCCCTAAGATATATCGGGGGAGGCTTGGACGATTTTACCACGTTTGGTGCTTTAGAGTTTTCATCCTCCAGAATTGCAAAACAATTTTGTGAATGCATTCTCTCAAAAGATTATACTTTTGTGGCCGAAGCAACAGCTGAAGGGGTAGAGCTGCGACTCCGCTTAAGCACTGTTATAGCATACTTGCAGGCTCGGTTACACTTGTCTCTAGTGAACGCCGAGGGTGAAAGGGAACGTGTGCGAATAATTGGTTTAGCCATTCTGCAACATTACCATGATTTTTAAAGTAATGTCGCAATATTTCCCAGCGTTGTTCAAGCGTATTCATAACCATATTCGTTCAGCGGAAGGATAAAACTAATTATCTGTCAAATCAGACATGAGCTAAGTGTTACCATTCACGAAATAAGCACTAGTTGAAAAAAAGTTTGATGGCGGACCCGTTAGATAATTTAATTGAAAATTGTTGTGTGCCTTTTAGTTGTCGTTAGAACCAATCCAGTTGAAAATGGTAAGAATCGGTATGCAGGCTTTTTTCCGAAGTAGATTCCTTGTTTCCATAAACCATCTCGTATTTAAATTAAATTCGCCCCAATAACATTTACTATCCAGAGCTGCTTAGAGTAACTTTAACTTATTTTTAAATGTTAATTCATATTAATATCAAATTTAGCGGCCGTCCCTAAAATTCCCATATACCTAGATTGTGTTAATAAATAATATTTGGCAGAAAAAACCCTTAGAGGCATTTTAACCTTATAATGTGTAGTTCTTATAAGTATTTTAATAGATAATTTTAAATAAAATTTATCAAAAAAATTTAAACTTTATTTATTTGTCTTTCCTTAAGAGCACAAAGACTTTTTCCATATGTCATTTTGTGTTTTGATGTTATACATATTTCCAAATAAACTAAAAGATATGTTGTTCTACCAAGTTCAAGCCCTCTACGAACACCTCTACTGGACCCGATATTAACACTCGCAATTTGTAATAACCTTCCATTAATATATCTGGAAAACTGTCCGTAGTGCTTGAGCAATTGGTGCATCTTATAAAACGCTTTGTTAAGGGCGCTTTAAATATTTCCTGCACAATTGGAGCATTTTCGCAACACTTCAGTGCATCCTGTTGTAGAAAAGGCTTGTAATAGATATTGAATAGTTGCGTAAGCGTTTGATTTTCAATGCTCATTGGAAACAAAGTATAGGGACCAGCTCTGTATTTGCTTCTCTCAAAAATGCAACGAATTGTAACATCATCATACAAGTCAACTTTTAAATCCACGAAACCGCTTACACCAAATTCCCAACGACCTAATCGCACAACTTCGAGTTTTAAATCTATAATATCGGGATTACTGGTGCCAGTCTTCACTTCTACCAATTGGGAGTTCCAGCTGAGCTAAAAAGAAATAAAATTCGCAAAATACTTAAAATAAAAGAATGCTGCTTGATTTTTGGTTTTTTTTACTAGCAGTCCAGCCACCGTCAAGCTGATCGCATTACAGATGATACAAGCTTTAACGAAAAATTCTGTAATTCCCATTTTATTGAATAACTTTAATTGTGTACAATTTCTTTCCTACATCGCTTATTTATACTTATTAGCTATTTTTTTAAATGTATTACGCTTATGTATGTGTGTATTGGCTTTATTCGTTCATATACTAACACATTAATCAATTGTTTTAATTATTTGTTATTTTATTTTTAATAAGATAACTTGGTATTACACATGTTTAGCTTATTATGTAAGTGATCATGTTTTAACCAGGGTTGGGCAAAATAAATTCATTGATGTATTTGAAATACAAATAACTTTTAAGTTGTGTATTTAAAATACAAATAACATTTAAGTGGTGTATTTTAAATACACAATTTAAATTGTGTTTTTCTAACGTAACACTTATATAAAGTGCATTAATTAAGTCTTAAACTTACACCTCCATTTTTAAGTTTTCGTAAAATTATTTTGAAAAAATGTTATTTTTACATTAAGTACTAAGAGTGAGTACGGAACTTTACCCGATTTGTCTCTCCCAGTCAAACTTTCCCAAATGTTTACTCCTAGTGATATTTTCTAGTAAAAATTAAACAATTCTTCAAACTTTAAGTTTCTGGATTGTTTATTTGAAAGAATACTAATATTTACATATTCCCGTTTTTTACTATTTTTATCCCTTTGCCTTGTATATATAATGCACTGTTTATATATATGTTCCTTTAACTCCCACTTAAACATCTGCATGAATGCAAAAAAAATCAGCTATGAGACACCCACAAAAAATAACGGCACATATTCATTTAATTCATTTGCAATGAGAAGCAATGAATGAGTGCAAAAGATACTTGAGTTGTTAAAAGTATGAAAGCATCGAACTCGATCAACTTGTAGCGTTCACACAACCCACGATTCATACTCGGCACAACTCGGTAAGCATTGAATATGGTTGCTTCGGTATGAATATATGTTGTATGTTGGTACAAATGAAAAAAGTACGTGTACGACTTTGTTATATACAATGAGTTTGTAAGGCGCATTCGAATTATATAATATTATTCGCGTAACCCGAGTTAACTGAAGAAAGATCATAAAGGAAAAACACAATTTTTATTCTTATTCAAAAATTTCTTAGTTATGAAAACAAAAAAGTATAAAACAAAAATAAATATTAAATTCATAATATGTAAGTCAAATTAAGTTTTTAAAAATCTAAACAATCTACATGTTAGAATGTAAAAACATTACCTTTCCTACCGTACCCAATAAGGCTACGTTTTTCAGAAAGAAGGTTTCTAGCACATGAGAATGTTCTTTCTGATGAGGCGCTACTTGCAGGAGTTGCCAATATTTTGCAGCTTTACTTATAGAGTAGTGGATATTTTAATATCCTACATTGTATTATTTATAATTTCACAGAAAAAAATTACGACAAATCAATTGTCATATTGAATACCATATTCGTCAATACAATTATTTTTTTTAATTGAAAAGGCACCAACAACTGAATTTGTAAATATAAAAAATTCTTTTGTTAATTAAAATTGTTCACTTTCAACAAATATTTTTAACAATGAGTTTGTAACATTGAATAAAAATTAGTTAGCAATCAAATAATAAAATTAAATACAAAATTTGTCATTTTGACAAAATGTTTTGTTGCTTATTAATTTTAAAAATATGTATGGCAATTTTTACAGAAAGAAATGCATTAAAAATGCTGATCTAATTAATTTTTTTTTCAAATATAATAAAAATCTCATCACAAATACATATCTTTAAAATAAACGGACTAATAATAAATTAAACCGTGTTAAAATTTCGGTAAGAAGTTTCAGCTTCACTTACCCCTAAGATATACTTTATTTCAAAAACAGTCCCAGCATTAATTTTTTACGATATTAAAACAACAACTAATTAATTTTTTCAATTTTTTGAAAAATAAAAATATAAACTTTTTAAGGTTTTGTTTTTTTAATATGGGGATTTTTTTTGTAATTTTTTGGGGACAAGGAAAAATGTACCTGGCAGACCTGATTTTGTAAAGAAAATTTTTGAAAGAAAATTTTTTTATTTTTTCAGAAAATTTTAGAATATTTTAAAAAAAATTTATTAATTACATCATACTAAATCTTGTTATTTTTTCTGTGTTAGGCGCTAATCCACAAAACTTTATATATGTAATTACATCTTACCTCCATACTGAAACAATGTAATAAACCAACAAAATACGTAGTTACAAAGTTGTTGGCGTGAAGAGAGAGAATGCACAATACAATGCATACTAATTACTCATTGAACTCATTGCTACTAGCACTTGTCTTTTTGTTGTCTCTATTATTGAATGTTGTGAGTTCGAGTTTGATCGGTGTATGGGACGAATTAATAAAATCTACGCCAGACGAAGCACAACGAAGTAGAATACTACTTCAACGAAGTACAACACAACATTTATTCAATGGTCTTTTTTGCACACAAGTAGCAAGAATCATTCATGAATGAGGTTGTGTATTCATTGGACGAATGCATTTATGCAGATGTTTACTCCCACTGGAGCATAGGGCGCCAAAAAATGCACTTTTTATACACAAATAATATATTTCATAAAATTTCATTAAATTATTCAAAAGAAAAGCGTATTTTCTGAAAAATAATCAATAATACACATTGTTTTCTACATTTTGTCCCTTTAAATTTTAAATCATATATTTGTTTGTGTTATTTTAATCCTATACAATTTTATATAACAATTTTTAAATTTTCTGTATGTTTGTTTCAACGGTAATAACATTTCCTTTTTAACCATATTGCCCCATAATTCGCATACTGCACTCAAATGTACGTTCTTTGTTTGCTGCATTTTCGTTACAAAGCAAAAGCACAAACTTACTGAAAAAGGTGTGTTTACAAAAGGTACGACTATTCCCCTTTTTTGACCCTCAAATGTTCCTTATTTGTTTGCTGCCGTTTTAACAGAGTAGCAAACGACTTCTGAAGACGGCGAAATTCGCGTCAGAATTTTAGGATGACCACAACACAGACACCTCAGCTCAAATTTGTCAACAGATTGCAACAGAGTTACTCCTGGAGGGATAAAATGTAAGATCGACCCTCATTTATTTTCCCTACCCGACATTTTTCTTGAACACACTTACCCACTATCTTAATTTGTTAAGAGGGCTCCCATACAATGTTTATTAAATTTTAAAAATATGGGCCCAAGCTTCTATGATGCCCCTAGACGGGAAAAATGTATGACCGACCCTGTAAGATATGGAGGCCGTGGATAAATGTGTTAGAAATAGAGTTTTCCCCGGAGTTTTTCGATTCCCGGGAAAGCGAAAATTTTTTAAATATCCCGGAAATGAATCTTATTTATTTAGTTAAAGTACTAAGGGCTAAAAAATCACTGATGGTTTAAACGTTGGTTTAGTTGAACTAAACTTGAATTTATATGTAGTTTAAACTCAACAACTATAAATCAGTGTCCCATGTATTATATGTTGTTAAAAAAATAACATGTGGCAGCACTACGATAAATCTTAGCAAATTCATATGGTCTGCATTGGTAGTTTAAACGCCCAATTTTATGCGTTTAAAAATGGTTTATCTCTTTGGTGATTTATAGATTTGTTGGTTTAAACACATTTTAAACCAAACAGAGGGTTTAACTCGCTCTGATTTTTTAGCCCTAAGATTTACAACAATACAACAACAAAATGTATTTTGTTGAAAAATCCAACAAAAAGTTGAAGAAACTATATCTGTCTCTTTCCCTCAATCAGCAACTTCATTAATTTACAAAACTAACGAAAAATAAACTCATGCTTTGTAGTATAAAATCGAATTAAGAAAAGCAGGGTTGTACACTTTATACAAAGGGTGAAAGCCGCTATTAACATTTTTTTAACGGCTTAGGAAATAACTTTCTGACACACTCAAAGCGTTAAGTGAGTCGTCAAAGGGTATATTTCTGATTTTATTTACTGATTACCATGTTTCCGAAAAATTTCGTACACTTTTTGTTACCGAGGTTGGACAAATAGTAAAAAGTGCACCGTTGTTGCATGCTTCTGATGTCATGGTTGATGCCAAAAATTGCATCATCCGGACTACTTCATACAAACTTTTTCTTTTCATTAGGTCCATCTGTAGGCTGTAGGAAATATCGCCCAAAGAAAAATGGCCCAAAAACAAAAATGAAAAATCGCCCAAAAAAATTGCATGTAAAATTGGGCCTGATTTCATATGAAAAATGGCCCAAAATTTTTGGGCTATTTTTCGTTATTGGCCCAAAAAAATGGGCTATTTTTCATATAACAATTTTTGGGCGATTTTTCATAATGAAAAATCACCCAATTTCAAAAACGAAAAATCACCCAACAATAACGAAAATAGCGAAAAGTGTCATTTTTAAAATTCTTCCAAAATGTTACATACTATTTGTCCAAATCATTCATTATCATTATAAAAATAACAGGACATATTGCAGTGTCATAATGTCCACAACTTAACTTATAAGGATACCGGCTTCGCCAACTAAAGCTTCTTTTTGGGCCCTCTTTCGTTTTTTTTGGGCAAAATTTCGTATTTACCTTTTTGGGTCATTTTCATGTTTGGTTGGGCGATTCTTCGTTTGGGCGATTTTTCATTTTTTTTTTTGGGCCATTTTTCTTTGGGCGATATTTCCTACAGCCCATCTGTAGTCTTTACGACATTGTGTTTTTCAAATTGTATGCTGTAGTATCTTCCACCAGTTTCCTTATTTTTTTATTTCGGTTTCCCCGCATTTCACGGGTATATTGCTGAGTTCGATTTTTTTTGTAGATATGCCTATGCTGCAATAAAGGAACGATATGTTTAGGTATCTCCTATTTTTAAGACTTGTCCATGGACAATGAAAATAACTGCGTGCATCTTATTTTGAATTTATGTTCTTTATCAACTCTTCACTTCACTAAATTTATTAATTATCAACTCTGTACTGTCCATTTTGCTTTTAATAGATTTATTGCAGCACTTCTTGTTATTGATCTAATCGACAAACCATCCACAGATGCTAATTTTTAGAGAAAAGAAAACTTAATTTCAGAGTAAAAATAGCTGTTTCCTCACGCAAGAAAATCCCGGGAAAGGGGGAAATATAATAATTGGAATTCCCGGGATTTCCCGTCCCCTAGTTAGAAACAAATGTTGTGGATGGAAAATAAAGCAAAGATTTTATTGAGAAATTTAAACAAATTGGTTATTTTAGATTTGAAAGTTCATAAACAAATATCAGTTTAAGATATCGTAACAATTTTTAAATTTTAATAGATTTTTATGGTCATGTAAAACAAAAACAATATTTTATTATTTGTTATTTTTTTCTAAATGTAATTTAAGCGAACGAAGTGTTCATTCGTAATCGACGAGAAGGCCAGAAGTCAACATAACGTGAGGTGGTCTATTAGTGATACCCTGTTTTATCTCCCCTTGCATTTTAACAGGGTAGTCACAAACTATATAGTCTATGTCCTCCTCTACGACGCATTCATATATAATTTTGCAATCCGACCAGTAGTTTAAGACATTCAGATTTATAGCCACTTTTTACGATTGAACCCAGTGTGCAAGGGTTAGGACTATGACCATTCAACAATTGATAATTTATTTAAATATTATGACCAGGGCCCCGACTTTTATGCAGTTAAAATCGCGTTTTATACGCATAAAAATTGCAATAAAAATAGAAATATGTGCGCTAAAATTTTTAAAAATATGCATTTAAAATTATCTTAAATTTTTTATTAGTGACAAAAAAACATAAAAACAACAAAACAAAAATTGCATGAAGAACGTTAAAATTCAGTCTCCTAAACGTAAGTAAGGCACAATAACCACAAAACTAGAAGTTAAAATTAAGTAATACACAAATATATGCATAACGAATCTCAAGCCGACAGCCTTAGTTGCTAGTGCTTTAGCTTTTAGATTTATTGTGATTTAAATTATAATAAATATCTAAATAAATAAAAAATAAAGAATCATTAAGACAATCATATACAATCATAATCACTGGTAAAGGCCCAGCTATAATATACATAAGCTGGCTTGAGCAACTGTGCAAATACATGGTATTCATAAGTGCGAAACCATATTCAATTTATGAAAACTTTTTGTTAAATTTTTTGAAACTGTTGTTTGCTTAAGAAAAGTGCGAAAATGGGGCCTGATTCTGGCAGTCGTGATCGAAATTTTTTTCAGTGTTGTAAAGCATTAATTTGAGTTTCAGAATACGGAAGAATTAATTTCGATTCGTTCAGTACCGACTAGGGATGCTAAACGGGATTGGTTTTAAAAAATCCCGAAATCCCGGGATTTTTCGGGATCCCGGGATTTTCGGGATTCCGGGATTTTTCAGGATCAATGTGTTTCTTTAATATACAATTTTTTTTTAAATAAACAACACTTTATTTATTTATATTTGAATTTTTTAAAAAAAAAACTTAATAAAACAATTCATAAACAACTTTTTTTTAAGTAACTAAATTTTATTTATTTTTGAATTAAAAAAAGGAAAAATTAACAGAACAATTCATAAACAACTTTTTTTAAGTAACTAAATTTCATTGATTTATTTTTGAATTTTTAAAAAAGAAAACTTAACAAAACAATTCTGTTACAACTTTTTTTATAAACAAGAGTTAATTATATATTTTTTTTTATAGAAAACTTAACAAAACCATTCGTTTTATATAAAAATTTTAAATTATTATATTGTTTTTATGTCTTAAAATAATCGTTGTTTGCCAACAAAAAAAAAGAATGTAACTCAAAAATGAAGGGTATAATAATTATTTACGATAAAAGAAATATAACTCCAAATATAATTTTTTTTCATGAAAAAGTTCATCACGTAAATTAAGTTTAAGAAATTAGTTTGTCGAATGTAAGTAGCTTCTTAAAAATATCAAAGTGTTAAATTTTTCATCAGATAATCTAGAACGAATTTTGGTTTCCAACATTTGCTGCGGTAGAAAAAAATCTTTCACAATTTACACTTGTTGGTAAAATAGTTTCTAAATAGTTGTATGCATCCTGCAAATATTTACCTCTAATGGCTTCTGATTGAAATAAATTTATTTCTTTGGTAAGTTGTGTGTCTATGTCATTAACTTCTGACTTTAAAGATTTAACTGGACTTTTGTTTAATTTTTTAACAGTAGAAACGTCATGATCTTCTAAATCCTCGTCTGATATGCTATCATCAATCTCGTGTGATATCATGGAGTTGTTTAAAACAGCACTCTTTGTAAAACGTGAGATAAGTAACTTTATTTCCTTTTTTAATAAAACCATGTCCAATTTGTTGTCAAAATCTGATATCTTATTTGGACTTTTTAAAAAATTTGAAAGTGTTGAGTACATAGTTCTTCTTTCTTGAATTCGGTTGCTAAGAGACTTGTATAAATCCTTGCTTAACTCACAGTTAGTTGTTAAAATCTCTTTTATCATGAAAGCCAATGCAGCATCAGCCTCACACAGAGTCATGTCGTTGCGACATAGAGCTTCAAGTGTGATTTTTACAGGATTTAAGGTATTTATTATTTGTTTTACTAAATAAAATTCTTCGTCAGAAAAAGCTTGCAACTTTAAATCAATTAAGTCCTTTTTAACAGGAATTTCTAAATTGGAAAAGCGTTGGCACATTTCAAGCCGAGTATTCCATCTTGTTGTGCAGTCCAAGATCAATTTTAGTTCCTTACCTTTTTCTTGTTTTACGTACGATTGCAAAATATCGTTTTTTTGTTGGTGACTTTCTGAACATTCTTACTTTTTTTCTAGCTTTTTCAATCACAGGTTTTATACAAAATCTTTCTGTTATGTTATTGTGCTTGACTCTTAGTCCCATTTCTAAAGATTCAAATAAAAAATCATCGTCTTCTGATGAAGACAATTCTTCTTCGGTACAAACACTTGGCGAATTTTTATACAATACATCTACAACTGCAAGATGCAGACCATGTGCATAACACAATTGCTGTTTTGGAACTATTAACTTTCCGATTTTTTGCATTGTTGATGCTCCATCAGTGGTGAAACTGACCACGTCTTCAGGCAATAGAACTCCAAATTCCTTCAGTCTGTCTTCTAAATATTGAATGCAGTTTACAGCAGTGCCAGACTTCTTCATCCTTACCAAACCAATATTAAAAAATTTTTGATTTGTGTGAATAATGATGTTCATAATACGCTTATTTGAGGTAGACGTCCATTCGTCGAACGCGATACTAATTTTTTTTCCTTTTGACTTAAATTCGACGATTTCTTCTATTATGTCCATTTAACATTTAAGAAAATATTCCATAAATTTTGCCTTTATTGTTTCTCTAGATTATGGAACTTCAAAACCACGAGCTTTCAGTGATTTTCTTAGTTTTGTAGACGTTACCAATAAGGAAAATGGCAAATTACCAACAGCAGTCAAGCGCCCAATAGTAGCAGACTTTAGAAAATTTTAATCTGTCATTTTTAAAATTTTTCGTTCAGGCTCATTTTTCTCCAACTTTGTTCATATGAACCTAAACAACACGGTTTAGTAAATATGAAAGTTTTAATTAATTAACTTACTTTTAAATGAGTTATTAGTCCTTTTGTTGAACCGCCATTAGTTTTCAAAACCCTTTTACATATTTTGCATTTTGCTTGAGGGGCGCCTTTAACCTGCATCAAAAAATAATACCACACAGAACTTTTGTCATTACATTTTGTTTTATGCTCTTCAAAATTCATTTTGTCTTATTTATAACAACTTGTATTTTTTATACATTAATAAAGAAAAGTTTTTTCCGTTGGCTTTTTACAAATACGTACATAGAATTCACGTAACAAAGTATCAAATTTGCTTGTTTTCTCTAAATAATTTTTGAACAATGTGTTACAAATATTCATTAAATTGTTAATTGGTACACAGAATCAAATTAAGACATTGAATAATTATAAAGTATAAAAATTTAATAAAAACGAACATTTTTGTACATAATTGTTGATATATTAAAAATCCCGAAAATCCCGAAAAATCCCGGGATCAAAAAAAATAAATCCCGGGATTCGGGATTTATCAATCCCGAAAAATCCCGGGATTTCGGGATTCGGGATTTCCCGTTTGGCATCCCTAGTACCGACTCAAGAAAGAAAGTACTCGATTACGACTGCCAGAATTAGGCCGCTGATCGCAATTACATACGAATCGAATGTTCATTGATTTTGTTTTTTAAAATGCCATTAGAGATATTTTATAATTTTCTCAAAATAAAAGTTTAGTGCCTGTTTTTCAAAACAAAATAAAACAAAAGTGATATGTGCATAATAAAATGCTGATAGTTTCTCTGTGGTATATTCATTTTCATTACGCTGTTTTCGAAAACAATTTAAATTAAATATGCAAGCACTTAAGGATTTAAAACAACAAATTTAAATCCTTAATTTTTGTTTAGGCCCAGGCCCGCGATGTCGACAGGAACATTATTTTCGTATATTTTTATTGAAAACAAAAACAAATTTTAGTTTTTTATTATTGTGTTCAATATAAATATGCAAAAGAAATGTTCTTGTCGACATCGTGGGCCTGGCATTTAATCTTTATCAAGCTTGCTATCTTATGTATGGCAATATCAATTAACTTAAATTCACAACTATTGAATCCTTTTACAACGTCTTTGAATTGGTAAAAGTTTTCAGCATAATACATAATTGCTTTCACCCACGTCCCCCATCTGGTTATTATGGGCTGTATAGGAAGACATTAAGCCGGATAATTCTTTTTATATGCGGCAACACGCGAAGAAAATAATTTTCCCATAAGAACTCAATAAATAAATATCATCGAAGTTGGCTTTTAACTCTTCTGCGGAAGGGTGCATGGCAAAATAAAGCAATTAAAACAAGTTTTTTCATAATATGCAACAAAAATATGCAATATCAGCAATATATGCAAAAATATGCATTCAAAGCAAAATATGCACTAACAAATCGATGCCAAATTTCTTGATTCGCAAAGATATTTTGTACATGGTAATCTCCGAATGAAGAGAAAAAATATGCATTTGCATAAAAATCCGTGCCTTGATTATGACAATTCTCGAATTTTAAAGAAATTGTAAACCACATTTTTAACACATTTTTAATTTGACACGAAATAATAGATTTTGTAGTCAAGATTAAATTAAAAACATTTTTCAATATAACAAGTAAGAGTTCTCTGTTCGGCTTTGCCGAATCTTATACACCCTTCACCATTGTGGGAGCAGAATACAGAGCAACTAGACAATAACTAAATAATTTGTACATAAGCATACATACATACACGTAGCAGGGAGTGGAAGATGTCCCGTATTCAGACGAGCACTTTGCAAACTGCGAAAATAAATGAGAATTCTCCAACTTAATCTCAATCGGTGTCAGGCGGCGCAGGACTTGCTTTCGCAGACTATCTGCGAAACTCGTGTTGACGTCGTTATTCTCTGCGAACAAAATAAGAACATGAGTGATAGTGTTTGGGTGAAAGATCAGTCAGGCAAAGCAGCAATCAGGGCCTGTGACAACAAAGCCATAGAGGAAATCTCGGAGCACTCAAATGATGGATTTACAAGAGCTAAAATCGGCGGTATACATATATACAGTTGCTATGCGCAGTGCATCAATAGGTGAATTCGAAAATATGTTAGATAATATGCTAAGAGACTCGAACAATTATAACCCGAAAATCATAGCAGGAGACTTCAACGCATGGGCAGTCGAATGGAGATGCAGGAAAACAAATACCAGAGGCCGTATCCTGCTCGAAGCGCTTGCTGGCCGTAACCTGGTCTTAGTAAACAGTGGTAGCGCTACAACATTCTCTACTGGTGGAAGAAGCTCGATAGTGGATCTAACTTTTGTGAGCACTGCTTTAGCAAGGGATATAAAGTGAAAGGTCAGTGACCAATACACGCATAGCGATCACCGGGCGATTATATTCTCAATTAACAGGAAAAAACCTGCTAAAAAGGATACAAAAGCAAACTATAGCGGCTGGGCCTCTAAGCGATTGGACGTGGACGTTTTCAAGCAGGAATTTGAAAACAACATAGAACTGAATGGTACAGCAGTGGAAAAGGTCAAACAAATTTCCTTGAAACTCAAACGGGCATGTGGTTTGTGTTTCTTTTGGATGCTATTCTAATGTCACGTACGCGTAGGCTTGCCAGACATGAAATCCAAAAAAAAAAACAGTATGTACATCGAGAAAAAAACGGCAGTACATTAATGTAAAAAGAAGTACAATTTTATTATTTTATTAACTTAAAATTTAGTACATAAAATTAAAAATTAATGCAACTAAAAACAAAATATATAAAATGCAAAGCAAAGCAATTAATAATTATAATTCAAAAATTACAAATATTTATCACTTTTTTTTGTACTTCGTCAATAATGCCATTTGTTTTATCGTTATCTGTTTTTAAAAAATGCCTGTATTCATATATATATCGTTACCTAAAACGCAAAAAGCGCATCTAACATTTTAAAAATTTAACAAAAGAAGCAACCAACTATTTATAATTATAGTTATTTAAGTTAAGTTATTGTTGTTCTATTTTTCCTGTAAAATCAATCAGTTGTTTTGACATCTTTTAGCGTTTATCATTTATACCCAATTAAAACACATTTATTTTAAATTCGTTTTTAATACAAAATTCTTTTCTTCACTAAACACTTAAGTGTAACTTACCCTGCCTTTACATATGCAAGTAGTGGCATGCCACTACTGTATACATTAGGGCGGGTCGATTTGTATGGATGAAAAAAAAATTAAAAATCGTATAGCAAAAACGTAATCTGCATAAAATTCTACGAAAATTCTCCGAAGAAACCATGGGTCTAAAACAAAATCCTAGTCTGCGCCTCTCGACTCGACCCATGGTTTCTTCGGAGAATTTTTTTAGAATTTTATGTAGATTACGTTTTTGCTATACGATTTTTAAAAAAAAAATCGACCCGCCCTAGTATACATATTATCAAAGAAAATTTTATCGAAATATTCGAATCTCATGCCATTGGCTTTTGTGATTACACATGCCACTGCGAGTTCATTTTCAAAATGTCGTTGAGGCGTCAACTTGAGCAAATTTGTTTACTTCTCAAATTAAAAAAAAGGGCCAGAAAACAAAATAGAGTTACCGAGTTAATCATATTGGCACATTTATGGTGAAATTTTTTCATTAATTTATATAAGCATTATTTAAACAATATTAATGCTTTATAATTAACAAACTTGCTTTTATTAATGCGCGTTTCAAAAATAAATCATAATAATACATTTATCAAGTGAAAACTTTAATTACAATTTGACAATAATCCAGTAAATTTGCATTAAATTTTTAACAGGGTAACATTGCTTATCGTTTTGACATTTAGTGGCACGCAAGTGCCAAATTTGCACTCGCATGCAGTTATTGCTGCCACTGGAGCTGCCATTGCGAAAAATGTGAGTGTATTAGTAAAACAGTGTGAGTGTATTGAGTTTTTCGAACTGGCAGTGGCATGTGGAAATGCCAGGTTATGTGTTATTTCCAGGTGACAAGCAATTGATTGTGTAGGAAAATTTATATGAAAAGCACTCAAAAAACTGAACTATTTTGATATAAATCAATTGTTTGTCACCTGGAAACAGCACATTAATTCACCGATGTGGTACATTTAAATTCATTTTAAGTTTCCATTGGAAAAACTTAGCAAGGTGGTCTCAATATTTAACCTATACAACAACAACGGGCAAATTAATAGCAGACAATTATTTTTTGAGGCCAGCTTGCAAATAATTACACTTTTTTGTGATATTTTTTTGTATTTAGTATTGCTACCATACTTTATTCTTAATTAAATAAGACTTTTTAAACAAAACTCCAAAATCAATCTGTTTTTTTAATACGATTTAAGTTGATATGAAAATTAACTTAATATAGATTTAAATATTTTCCTAAAAATTGGGCAAAAATCTTTTTTGGATGGGACCGTTTGTTTTTTGTTAATAAAATCGCTAATTTTGGTCGAAAGATTCAAGATTTTGGTAGAAATTTTTGTTGATGCACTACATCAGAATCAATGAAAAAGCAGATTTTAAATTTTTGGTTAGTTAGGGCCTTTTGTGTTTTGGGTAACGATATGTATGTATTTGTTTTATGTGTTCATATACTCATACATTACTTGTTTTTATAATTCGTTATTGTCTTTCTAATAAGATAACTGCGAATTACACATGTTTAGTTTGTTATTTAAGTGATGATGCTTTAACAAGGGTTGGGCAAAATATAAGGTATTGATGTATTTGAAATACAAAATGCATGTCAATCGTGTATTTAAAATACCAAATAGATAAATGTATTTTGTTTTAAAAATATGAAATACAAAATACTTTGATTGTTTTTTGTTTCTAACAATAATACAATTTTCTATTTAACCCTTTTTAGCCCTTTTCTTATAACATAACTCATATATAAAGTTTCAATTAAATTCAGTCTCAAACTTCCACCTCCATTTTGAAATTTTCGTAAAAATATTTTAAAAAAAATTTCATTTTTACAAAGAGTACCAAGTCAAACTTTTTCAAATTTTTACTCTATGAAAAATTAACCAACTTTTCAAACTTTAATTTTCTGGATTGTTTATTTGAGAGAAAAATTATAAATATACCTGTTTTCTACTATTTTTTTTTTATCATATATCGCACTTTTTATGCACCAATTTTCCGTAAAATTATTCAAAAGAAAGGCGTGTTTTCAGAAAAATAATCAATAGTACGCATTGTTTACCACTTTTTTCCTTTATATTTTAATCATAAATTTTGATGTGGTATTTTAAGCTTATAAACGATTTAATTAAAAAATTTTATATCTTCAGTATGTTTTTTACAGCCGTAATAAAATTCCCTTCTTAGCCATTTTGTCCCAAAATTAGCTTATTTCACTGAAATTTTCCTTATTTGTTTGCCGCATTTTCGTTTCAATTTTGCGCAAATTTATTTAAAAAAAGTGTTTACAAAAAGTACTAAAATACCGAATTTTTGCCCTGTCCGGCCCTTCAAATGTACGCAATTTGTTTCCTGCCATTTCAATAAAGAACCTAAGTTTTTGTTTGTGCAAAATTAGTTTGAAAAAAACATGTTTAAAAAAATAACGAATTTACACCCTGTTTTGCCCCTTAATTGTACTTTATGTGCTTGCTGCCTTTTGAAGAGATCCTACCGGAAGTGCAAATTGTTATCCTGATTTACTTTTCAAAGTTAAAATTTTTTAAATCTGTGTCCCTGGTAAAAGTTTAAGTATAAACAAACACTTTTCAAATGTTGAGGTCTAAATTGAGATGATTAAAAAGTCCCTGAAATTCCCCTTTTTACCCACTTGTATTCCCTTAAAGGCCGAATTTAAAAATATACTTATAAGTGACATGCCGACATCTGCTAAATTTGATCAAATTCCGTTGCGAATAGCTGCCCGCCCGTTGAGGAGAAAAATAAGCGAATAAATGGGGGTCCAAGGGAAGTACCCCTAATAGTAGATGGATTTCAACTAAAATAACCAGAACTTTCGTCAATTTCTATGAAGAATTGCGACCTACACATTCGAGGAAAAATGGCGGTCCAAGGGAGTTGGGGTACCTCCGTCGATGGATTTTGAAAATTTTTTGAATCTTTCTTTTTTGTTTAAAATTGAACAAGTGTGCAAAATTTCGTCATTGTAGGATCACTCCTTCTATTTTTTGCAGTTAGATGTATGAAGAAATACCACTGTGCGACGTGGCGAAAAAACAGTGCAACAAGTTTGCTGATTAAAAACAAATAAAATAATAGTTTTGCAACTTTTCTTTGATATTATATCTCAGTTGCAGGATATATGGGGCGAAGTCGAATTCTTTTTTATTTTTTATGAATATAAATACATAAGAGCGCAATACATTGTGTCGTTGTCC
This sequence comes from Pollenia labialis, assembly GCA_949318255.1. Taxonomy (NCBI): domain Eukaryota; kingdom Metazoa; phylum Arthropoda; class Insecta; order Diptera; family Polleniidae; genus Pollenia; species Pollenia labialis. The sequence goes on along the minus strand of OX439143.1, from coordinate 42,427,738 downwards.
AATAACTCCTTCTATTTATAACCACTCGTTTTGTAAAATGACGACACTGTAGGTAGCTATAAACGATGAATGGGTGCTTCAAAAAAAAAAACCCCCGGTCAAATGTTATTACTCACTAGGGAAAATAAAAAATTTTTACTAGAAATCCAATATTTTTCTCTGTAATATCTCCCAACCTTGGATATAACACAATATAATGGTATACATAGTGGTCACACTTACATTTGCTGAAATAGCAAACAACTCCAGAAAACGCAATAAAAATATACCAGGTTAATATACATATGCAAAGCTTAAGGTACGTTCAGACTAATGAAATATTTGACAAAAATATTTGTTCTGATATTTGCTTCAAACTGTGTGAAACAAAAAAATATTTTGTTTAATGTTCACACTAAGCTCAAATATTTGACAATTTTTGTTTGTTTAAACAGTTGGCAAATAGTGTCAAATAAAATAAATGAAATCATGTTTGCCATGCGTTCAGACTAAGACAAATATTTGAATCAAATAATTATTTAATCAAAGTGTTCAAAAATTAAAATATATTTCACAAATAGTAAAAATTGGCAACTTGGCGGAAATTTGCAAAAATTTGCTAATAGCGGTATTAATGCAAAGCCTTATAGTTATTCAAAATCGTTAGAGCTGTAAAGATTCACAGGGAAAAAATCGCTTCTTCGCGTGCATGGCTAATATTCGCGAAAAATTACAAGCTTGGAAACATACCCTAAAATTTATTAGAAATCGTTTAAAAAAACAAATTGTCGGAAAATAGCACAAAAAAAAAATGTTATTTGCAAAATAAGCGAAAATTCGCGAAAATTTTAAATATTTCCAACAAGCCATAAAATTGATTAAAAGTCCCTAAAAGTATAAGGAATGGCAAAAATTCGGTAAAAATTGCCAAATTAGCGGAAATTTGCAAAAATCTGCTAATAGCAGCATGATAGCAAAGCTTAATAGTTATTAAAAATCGTTAAATCGCTTCAATCACGAACATGGATAAAATTCGCGAAAAATTGCAAACTTGCAAACAAACCCTAAAATTTATTTGAAATCGCTTAATCGGTTAAAAAATACAAAACGTCGGGGAAAAGCAAAAAAAAAAAAAAAATTGCAAAAATAGCGAAAATTCGCGAACAATTATAACATTCCAAACAAAACCATAAAATTTATTAATAGTGCCTAAAACTATAAGGAATGGCAAAAATTCTATAAAAATTGCTAAATTAGCGGAAATTCGCAAAAATTTGCCAATAGCGGCATGATAGCAAAGTCTAATAATTATAAAAAATCTTAAAAACTGTAAAGAATCCGAAAACTTACAAGAAAAATTGCTTCTATAGGTAACATGGCTAAAATTATTTGTCGTTGTTTGCTCTTACAATTTTTTTGTAATATCAAATAAATGTTTGCTCAAAAACTACTAAAATATTTGATGATTTGTGTTCACACTATGTTCACATTGGACAAATATTTGTTTGCCGGCTAATACTTTTATTTGCTCAAAATCAGCTGTTATTTTATTTGACACTCAAAAATAGTTTGTGTTCAGACTACGTTAGTGAAATATTTGATGTTTGCTATCAAACATTTCATCAGTCTGAACGTACCTTAAGTCTTGCATCCAGCTCCTAGATTTGAGATTTGAGTTAAAATATTATTTGTGGTATTTGAATTCCGGGTCTTGATTAAACAAGAAGCTGCCCGGGAAGGAGCTAGAAGGTTTTAAGTCCCCCTCGGGTATGCACAACTAGTAGATTGATAGTAAATATTTTCTTAGTTAAGAAGAATATTTCCTAATTGGGGTCCGTTACAGATAAAGAAATTGTAAAAACTTCGAACAATATATAAAATATTGGCAGAAAGTGATCATTAATAATTATGTTTCTTGAAATATTTCTCCAATCCATTTTGATAAGCAAATTCGCAAAAAAAAATAATCAGCCGAAGAATTTTTAATCTTCTCCAAAATCATGCTAACTGGACACTGCATAGATTTCTGTGTTCAATGAATCGACTTTAATATTACGCCATAATACATCAGTTGCGTTTTATTTAAATGATTATACAAAGTAAGCCTACCCTAACATTTTCAAACTGAACAATGGTCAAAAGCAAAAACGCTCAATTTTCAAACGCTTTGCACGCTAAAATATTAACAACTGTTGTCTATTCTGTTAACCGTATAAACGTTTTATCTGCTTCTTTCCGGCGTTACTTTCCAGGAGTGCGGCTCAACTGGGAGAATTTTGTAGTAGTTCCTTTTCTACTATTCCGGACTTTTTGAAAAAACATTTTTAAGGTTCTCAGTTTTGCGAAAAGAAAAAATTCCCAGGTCTATTTCGAAGAGTTAATATTCTGTCATATTCAGATAACGAAACAACAGAAGGGACTTTGACCGTCAAACTATTGATGTAAAGGTTGTTCTTTAGATCATAATAAAACAAGGAAATATAGTTTTAATATCAATGAAACGGGCTTTATTGGAAAAAAAATTTATGAAATTAATGTTTAAATGTGATTTCTGCGATGTGGTCGCCACGGCTGGCGCGAAGAAAGCGCAATCCGAAACACCAATTGAAACACAACTTTCTGCATTCTGACCATTAGTGTTTTTGAAGAAATATGGGCCAACGACTCCGCCAGCCCATAAAGCGCACCAAGCAGTAATTTTCTGTGGATGGTGTTGCGACAAAAGCTTGTGGAATCTCCTCACTCCAAATGCGACAATTATGCTTATTTACGTACCTATTCAACCCGAAATGGGCTATTTCGCATTAGCATAATTAGCTCTAAAACAACGAACTGAAAATGGAATTAAATGACGTGATGAGCGTTGAGGAACATTAAACGAAATATTGTGGTTAAAAAAACCAGCGCTTACTTCGCCGGTAATTATGTTGAAACGATATGTTTATCATAGTCCTACGACTTTTCAGGGTGAGCAGCTTTATAAGAGGGAGTCTGGCAGAATACGCAGGCAAGTTTACTGGATTAAAGTTAAGTCCACGAAGGCAAAAGAGCAGGAATTGCTTTTGGATGGATTCGATAGCATCGGAAGGTTTTTTTTTATATATACGGTCCCATATTATAGATCCATACTCTAGAATAGGTCGTACAAGCGCAGTAAACAAAGTGTTTATTACGGTTGTGAGTTGAAGAAGGTTTGTGGTAGTAGAGCACCTCTTTTGAAATGCATGCTGATAAGGGGATATTAAATTGGACACTTGATAGGATAAATATAAAGTGATGATTTTTTCCAATAATTTAGGTACAAGACTAAGTTTGGCGATTCCACGGTAATTTTCCACTTCAGACTTTTTTCCTGATATATTCAAAGGAACTTTAAAATAATTTTTCCAAACGTCAAGAAAATAACCAAATTTTATTGATGCATTGAATATAATTTCTAAAGGAATGACAGTAGTGTCGGTACATTTAATTAAAATATTGCTTGGAATTTTATCCGGTCCATAGTTGTACGAAAATTTAAGGTTTCCTAGTTCCACAGATATTGTAGAAATATCAAGAGAAGGTATATTTATTGTTTGCTTTGCTGTTATTTCGTATGGATAATTAACAGAATCATCTTAAGTAGAATCTAAATATATGTTGTTGTGAAAAAATGCGCAAATAAGTTGCGTATAGTTGCATAATCCCTGGATTCATTCTGTCTACACTTCATAGAAGAAAGGAAGTCGCTTTTTTCTTAGAATTAACAAACTTGAAAAACGATTTTGGATTACGTTTTAAATTATATTTCATTGTGTTAATATTGTTTTCATAACATTATTTATTTAGTAATGTATATTAAACGCGGCTAACAGAATACCACCGATAGTCAACAGCAGATCCTTTCAATTAAAGAATTTGTGATATTTATTAAAAAATTAATTAAATTTGCAACAGTAAATATTTTCTGCAGTTATGTTGTTGAAATTTTTAATTAAAACCGATTTTATTTTTGATTAATGGTGTAATTGAAAAATAATTTTGGCAATATTTTTTTCTGTGTAAATTTTGAGCACTCCCTCTTTTGAGCAACCGATATTCAACTATCCATATGAAAAGCAAGTTGTGCCTAAATATGTATATGCCGTCCACCGGGACATATGTAATCTGTAGGAAAGCGATTTTCATGCAAATGCATGTTTTTTATCGATAGTCAAAAAACAATGTCGACCAGTTATCTTTCCGAATCATTAAATTTGTGATAAAATAGCATCGACTTGTTTTTGCATATTGTTGCATATTTTGCTGAAAATGCATATTTAATGCATACTTTTGCATATTTTGAGTGATTTTTTTTTTTCAAATTTCTATATTATAAAAAAAGTTCTAAAGCAAATTTTTAAATACACAAAAAAAACTTTGGAAAAAATTTTCAAAATCAATAAATACATTTTTTTGAAGCCTTGCTTTTAATGCAAGTAACTTGCTCGGCACATGTGTTATACCGCGATACAGAGGATATTAGAAGCCAATTCGATTATATTGCAATTTTTAATGATATGTATCCCTTGATTCCTCTTCGATCACAGCCAGTAGTAACAAGATCCTTTTATTCAAAAAACTTTGAGAATGTTAGAACTAAAAAAGTAAAAGAAATATTAAATTTTGAAAACATCAGATGACAAGAAGCATTTGTATTTTCCAATAACGGATTTATTGGTGAAACAATAACGGATTTATTGGTGAAACAATAACTAATTAGGAGGGATTTAGTTCACCTAATACTCAAGTAAAATTAATTGATATTGCAGAAAGTAAAATTAACAATGTAGAAGGAAGAAAAAACCAACAAATTAAAAAAATTCAAAACGTTTTGCAAAAAAATAAGGATCTAAAAAAATTAAATATATTTCAAATATTTTTGATCTGATCTGGAATCAGAGTGGAATCTGAAAATAATCTTTTTAAAAATGCAAAACAGTCTTTATTTATTTAAACAAACAAAAGTTTTAATTCGTAAAGCTATATTCACACCTCTTAAATATTTGACGCCCTACACGTAACCACTACTATTTTTATTAAAAAATTATTTTCTTTTGCTTAACGTTTGGCTAGAACAAACAGTTTCTAAATAAAATTATAAAATTATCTAAAACAAAAATTATATAATGTTTGATCAATTTACGGCACTCTTTTTTTTTGGATTTTTTAGTCAATTATTTGTTAGGTCTGAACACATCTTTAATTACGTTTTTTAAGTTTTATTGCATATTTTTTATTTCTTAGTGCATATTTTGGATTTTTAGTGCATTTTTAAGCGCATATTTTCGATTTTTTAGTGCATGAAAATCTCATCCCTAGTAATCTCTATATACAATTTTAAATTTTCGATTTTACGTCATAAAAAGTACCCTATATTTGAGTCTGAGCTTGTGAACGAAACTTTTTGAAAAGTGAAAAAGTACCAAAGCAAATTAGTACCAGCTTGTCCTTAATGTAGGCCCCCAGAAATTTCACTGCATGTTGGTGTAGGCTATAATCTGTGTGCATACAAAATTTATCGAAACAAAAAGAAGTTCCAATTTTTTTTCGTTTTTACCCCTTAAAAAATACCAACGCATAAAAACTTGGTAATCACTTGCAATTACTGAAAAACTAACTTTCCAATGATGACTTCATACCATCTGCATTACATAGAAGTACTTCAACAATGGTTGACATATAATCTGATACATAAGTACTTGTTTATGAGTTGATTAACGAAATTTATAATTAATTCATAATAAAATGCATCCATCTATGGTTTTATGTATTCAAATTTAATATAAATTGATCTTAAATATTGGTTCAAGGCGAATTCATTTTTCAGGGGGCGTTAAAGGCACAGCTGTGCTGCTTGTTTTTCTTGTTTAGAGAGAGGAATGTCAAAAGTTGCTTGTGTTTTTGACATATCGACTAACGAACGCAACAAATAATATACAATGTCGCGTTTTTGGTGCTGTACTTATTGTAGTATCGCCACCGCCAAGGCGAATTTAAAAAGGTAAGTGCAACTCTACAACTACAAAAAGCCCCATGTATTTTGTTTTTGCAATATAATTGATAGGTGTCAAAATTTTTTTATTGCAAATCAAAATTATCACTTTTTTATAAAAGAAATTATTAAATTCACTTTAATCATTCGCAGTTTTGAAATTTGTTTATTATAAAAATAATATTTTTAGCACTTTTCCATCAACTTCTTCTCAAAACAATTTTATATTTTGACATTTACGAATTTTTTTTGATTCGTCGTGGAGAGAGCTGATGAACGGCTGACGACATGAGTTTACCTGTTAGAATTCGCCTTGGCCACCACCGTCTACATGCATGTATTCGCCGTGTATTTGTTCTTACAGTGTGTTTTTTTTTAATATAAATGAAAAACAATCTGTAATAGATATGAATATAAAAAGTTTAAATACTTAATTGATTTTGATATGTATTTTGAAATTAATAATTTGAATAAAAAATTTACTACCAAATCAACTAAACGATATTATAACGATGATATAAATTATAATATATGATATCGATCTTGCATCAAAATCGATAATATTTAAGTTGTACCTTTCCATGAAAATATCATATCGTTTTCATTAGAAAGTAAATTAAATTTATTTATTTAATAAGAGTAATAAATACAATTACAAATTATATTCTAACTTAATTCACCGAGCAATAGTAACGTTGACCTTCAGCCCGTTGTATTGAAATAGACTAGAGTCTCTGGCGGGAAACGAACCCGCAACCACCACACTGATATACTTGCTCACTACCAACTAGCCTAGCAGGATACCCTAAATTAAATTGAAGACACAATTTGTTTGACAAATTTAGTTTTGTTGGTACCAATGTGAAGAACTTATTTGTAAGCAAATGTGTAAGTTGGTAAGTACTTGCCTCCAATTACATCACTGTTTCAAAATAATAAGTTACAATGCCAATGTATATTTTCTGGGTACGCAATGAAATTTTTTCTGGGTACGTATTCAATTGTGGGATTTCACTACAATATTGAAATTTATAAAACTTCAAAGGGGTGCAAAAAAAGGGAAAATACGGGAAATTTAATTCCGTTTTTTTTTACTTTTCCGTGCTGCTTGCGATAATTTTTGTATTTTTTAAAATATTAAACTTAGTTACATGATAAAATAGGTGCAGGGTCCTGAGTGAATGAGAACATATAAGATGAAAAATTTTGGTATTTTTTTTTAATTTTCATTACATTGGACCTAGAAACATAAATTTAAACATGCAGTGTCCTGAGTAAATGGAATTTCTTGTGGGAGCTTTTTGGTACTATTTGGTTTTACAACTGGTACTTTTTTAATTCTCGTTAATATTGGACTTAGAAACATAAAATTAAATCTTCAATGTCCTGAGTGGGTGAGAATCTATTTATAAGGGGCAACTCTTTGGTACTTTTTTGTTCATCAAATGGTACTCTTTGAATTTCGGCTAGTATTGGACATAGGAACATAAAATTAGGCATACAAGGTCCTGGGTGAATGAGAATGAATGAATGAGTGAATGATACTTATACTTATATGTACATATGTGGAATTTCGACCACTTGTTATATTCTTGTTCTATTTGCGATTAAAATTGAACGAGAAACAAACAAAATTGTTTTGTTTTAAATCAAGAAAAGTTTTCTGGCTGTTTGTTAATTCTTAAGTATGTATGGTGAAATGGTTTGCAATATGGCTATTTATATTCATACTTCTTTCCAAAAAAACTGGTCTAGTTCAGCATTAAACAAGGCAAATACTTTCACTATGAAATGATTACAATGGAAAAAAGTTTTGAAGAAAATTCTTTAGTCTTTAGAATAAAGTAATGCTATCAAAAGTTATCCTTAAGCCTATTTAGACTTTTAATGGGGAATTGCAAGCAATTCATACAATGAAATATTGCAGCGATACCATGATTGCAATCTAAGACATTAAGAATTATCACAAACGCTGCTTGGTATATATATGTCTTATGACAGCATTCATCGAGATTTACGAATACCCAAAGTTAGAGGCGAAATTAAAAGATTTAGTAAAATATACGTTGACAGGCTCAGTAATCATAGCAATGCCTTGGCTATTGCCTTATTAGATGACAGTGAGGAAATTGTAAGGTTAAAAAGGCGCCATGTTTAGACTTTCCTTTTAGAAAATAAAGAAATCATTTATTGTAAATATGTAAATGCTATATTTATTATTGTTTTTAAGTTTTGGTCTCATTGGAGATTAAATCGAATGTTATGTTTTTAATTTCATGGAGTAATTTGCTTAATATTGTTTTATAGATTGCAAAAAATTTACGGAAACAAAAAGAAGTACCAATTTTATTTTGTGTTCACCTCTTAAAAAGTATCAATTCATTTTATCCCTTAAAAAAGTACCCTATATTTTCATCTGAAGCATATGCAATATGTTTACCAGTCAATTATCAAAAAAAAAAGTATCAAAGTACCAACTTTTACCCAAGTTTACCTCATAAAAAGTACGAAATATCATTAAAATTCATTAAGCAGTTTTTTCGAGATTGCGCAACAAACATCCAAATATCCAAACATACAAAGCATCACATTTACTATAATATTAAGTAGGATAAGAGATTTATCATACCTGATTATTTAAAACATGTACTTGTATGTATTTTTTCTATAAACAAACTAGTAACGAATTGTTTCTATGATCAATTATTTAATAAATGAAACAAAAAGAAAGTACAACTAAACAACAACCGCAAATTAAAATTAACAATTCAACAAGATTCAGTAATTATAAAATGTGGAAAATATTGGCATCAATTATAGTTTTTTACAACTCAATCGAACTGATTTCAACAGGATTTCATGTGAAAATGCCAAAATTATAATTCACTTCAAAAAAAAATATTATAATTTTCTTATTTTATTTAGAATAAATGGACATTTGAACTGATTGAAATTGATGTTATTAAAACTGATCTGGAATTTGCGGATGCACACTTTGACATTGTACGTACAGGACGCGGAAAATTCGGTCTTAGCGGATTCATTAACATAAAGATTGACTTCTATGATAATATCACAGTTGGAGCCACCATTGAAAGAAGCAAATATAGAGCTGGTCCATACACCCTGACTCCAATGGCCGTTCAAAATGTGAAATTTTCGGTATTTATGAATAACTTTTACAAGCGAGTGATGCAGCCAGTATTGGAAAAATGTGCCGAAAATGCTCCAATAATTAAAGATACATTTGTCCAGCCTTTAACAAAACGTTTTATAAATTTTTCTAAATGTGAATTCGATACGGATAACATGCCAAATATTATGATGGAGGGTTATTATAGATATCAGACATTTACAACGGGTGCTGTTGAGTCAATTGCTAATGTTTTGATCCTTGTTGAAAACGAGATAGTTTAAACTTAATAAAGGTGTTTAAGTGACTTTCTAAAAAAAAAGAAAGAATTTAAAATTTTAAAATAAATACACTTTTATGTTTTTATATTAAAAAAACTAGTACAGTTTAACCCGGTTAATAACTCCATGCTTAAATACCTTTCACGCTTATTTCTTCCATTTTTTTAACAAATACATGCTTATTTGCCTACGCTTAATTACCCAATTCGGCTAATTGCCTTAAAAATTTAACTCCCAAAACAAAATTACACCTTTAATTCATTCGTTTAATTGCCTCAGAACTATTTGACAACAACACAGCAAGTAATGCAACCAAGTTTATTTACATGTTAAAATTTGGAAACTATGCAATACAATTTTTTTAAAAAAGGATGCCCAAAAAAAATATATGGCTTCTTTGCATTAAAAAATTCTTTATTCTGGGCTCACTAGAATAAAGTTCTGTTATGAATAGGGATGAGTTTTTCATGCACTTAAAAATCGAAAATATGCGTATAAAATATGCACTTAAAACACTAAAATATGCACTCAAAAAATAAAAAATATGCACAAAAAACTTGAAAATATCAATAAAAAAAAAATAGTTTTTTAGTATTACTAAAAACAAAAATATATAAAATCCTGTCTATTGTTATTTATATATCTTTAAACGACTTTAAGGTTCATCCAACCTGGTAGGTTAAAGTAAAGTTGTAATAATGGAATCCTACCTTAAGCCTTTGTAAAAACGGGCCTTAAATAACTAGTTTAAATTTTAGTTTGTTTAAGCAAAAAGTTACTGTTTAATTTAAAGTCAAACATTGTCTTGAAGAATGCCAAATCATTTTGAACAAATTTATTTTCGGATCTCTCCTTGATTCCAGATCAGATCGAAAATATTGGAAATTTATTTTATGTTTGAAATCCACAATTTTTTTTTTTTATGTATCGGGCTATTCTTCTTCCACATTGTTAATTTTACTTTCTAAAAATATCAATTCATTTGATTTGAGTATTAAGTGAACTAAATCGCTCCTAATAAGTTATTGTTTCCACAATATATTCTTAGTTGGAAAATACAAATGCTGTAAGTGTATTTGTGGGAAATGCATTGGAATCACTCAAAAACTAAATTTCGAAAAAATTGAGTTAGGGCCTTTCTAAAGATAGTAAATAGCTGTATTTTTGTAACATCTCTGTCTACAAAACTGTTAAAAAAAAAACGAAGAGTACAAAAGAGAATAAAATAAAAAAAAAATGAAAATGCTCTTAGCCCTCCGTGTTACGCCTTTTTTTCATTCTAAATGCATGGAAAAAGCTCTGGCCAGACTCATGAGTATGGCTGCGGTGGAAGGTGAACCAAGGGATACATTTCATTAAAAATCGCAATATTATCGAATTGGCTTCTAATTTCCTCGCAACGCGGTATAACCCATGTGCCATAGTAGTAAGTATCTTGTAACAGTTTTGGATATAATATTTAAGACCAATTGGAAGCCTTAACCATGTAGGCTGCTGTATCGGGTTAAAATAGAAGGATCTTTTGTTGAAATCTTGAAAATCTTGTTTTTAAATCAAAGCTCCAAAAGAATTTATTTGATGATTTTAAAGTTTTTTTTAAGGCGTTTTTAAAAATTTTGGAGTAAGAACTTTTATTATAATATGGAAATTTAAAAAAATCATTAAAAAATGTCAAAATATGCAAAAATATGCATTTAAAACCTAAATATGCAATTTCACTAAAATATGCAACAATATGCAAAAACAAATCGATGCCGTTTTAATGCAAATTTAATGATTCGAAAAGATAATTGGTGCGCATCGTTCTCAGACTATCGACAAAAAACATGCATTTGCATGGAAATCGCATCCCTAGTTATGAGGTTAAGCTTCTTAGAAGAGTTATTTGTGCTGAATATTATCTAGAATGCAAGAAAAGGTCGCTAAATTTTAAATTATATTTACATTTAAAATGATAAAATATCTTAAATATTTAAGGGATTGATATCTGAATAGAAGCTGTACGTTTGAATTAGGGATGCCAAATAGGAGCAGGTTTTTTGAATCCCGGGAATCGGGATTTTTTATTCAAAAAAAAGGGATCCCGGGACGGATCGGGATTTTTCGGGATTTCATATATAAAGACCAATTTTTAAAATTCATATACATTTTTATAATAAAATGTTTATGTATAAGTATTAAAACAAATAAATTCAAGAAGAATATTAAACTCATTACAAAATAAAACAGTTTAATGTATTCTTTTAAAGTAATATGGAAAAATTATGTATTAAAACTTATATTTTAAAAAGCTTCTAAAACAAACTAATGACGTCTGATAATGGATACCTTATTTTATTGAAAACATATGCTGCCGACGAAAGCAATGTTCGCAATAAACACTTCTGGGTGGTATCGTTAATAATTAGATACATGTGCATATGCTACATGACAATATTTAATTTATTGTATATCAAATATATACATATGCAAGTATGTATTAATCTAAAAAAATAAACTTAAGCAAATGTGTCAAAAGACCTTTGGTAGAATCTCTTATGGTGGTTTCTTTTCTACAAAAAAAATGTGACTTTTTTTTAAAAAAAATGCAATTTTGTGTCTGTTTCTTAAAAATTTTGATCCCGAAAAGCATGAGTTTTTAAGAATAAAACAAGCCACCGTTTTCGGGAGCAAAATTTTTAAGAAAAGGACACCAAATTGAATTTTTTTTTAAAAAAAGGCACATTTTTTTTGTAGAAAAGAAAACACCATTAAAGTTTTTAACACCTTTTTGCACAACTTGCATTGTGCGTACGCAGTTCTATTATCATTCACGTAGAAAAAAGAACTTTATCGAACTTTATCTTATGATTTTATTTTCTTGTGTACAAAATGCATTGCATGTAACATTTATTCACTTGTGACTTCTTTTTGTAACCAGTTAAAAACTAAAATCATTGCCAGTATGATTTAATATTAAATTTTTAAAGTTATTTTTAACCCAGGGTGACTCACGTTTATTTAAATATAGTTGTATTTAAAAAAAAAATACCAAATATTACTAAATCCAAAATCTCGGGATTTTTACATAAAAAATCCCGGGATTCGAGACATAAATTTATAGAATAATCACGGGATTTCGGTATTCGGGATTTCGGGACTGGCATCCCTAGTTTGAATGTAATCCTATTCAACCATATTTAATTTGCAGTAAGATGTTTCGGGCCAAATTTTATCTTAATATCAACATGATTAAATGGTTTATGAACCTAAAAAAATAGCATGGGGACTATGTGTTATTATAGACCGATTCTCACAGTTTAAATAGTTTTCGTTCTTATGACAATTAAAACGTATTTACCAGCTTGACGGACGGACACAAAAAGATCACATTGAAAAGTGTTTCTGATTCGATCGATTTACTAAACGATGCGTCCAGATTTTTTTGTATCGGCACAAATTAACATAATTGCCTTTTCCTTAATTTTAGCATTTAAATAAAACTTTATTTTCAGTTTGGAATAAAATTTATCTTTGGCTTACAATTGTAGATTGAAAATTAAATGTAGATGGCGTAATTAAAGAAACTGAAGATCGTCTTTTAACCAGAATCACGTGAAATATGTGTGCAATAAAATTACAGTAACACAGGGTCCGCCAAATAACTTTTTTTTTTGAAAATGCTATAAAAAAAACAACTGAATATTTGCTCAAATTTCTTTTTTTATTTGAAAGTAAAAAATAATGTCATCCAAATGGCTGCCTCGGCTGGCCATGCAGTAGCCTACACGATCGGTCCAATTTTTAAGCACATTATCGATTGTGTGCAGCTGTATTTCACCAATTGCTTCACGAATATTGTCCTTTAAAGCGTCAATTGTCTCTGGCTTGTCGGCGTAACACTTATCTTTGACGGCACCCCACAAATAATAGTCCAACGGTGTCAAATCGCAGCTCCGAGGTGGCCAAACGACATAAGCTCTGCGGTTGATAATGCGATCTTCAAAAACTGGTTGCTTCGGCTGTGTGGCACGTAGCGCCGTCCTGTTGAAACCAAATGTTGCCAATATCCTCCTCTTAATTTTTTTTAGAACAAAAATTCGTTCAACATGGCCCGATACCGATCGCCATTGACTCTAACGGCCACACCTTGTCAAAGAAAAATGGCCCAATTATTCCTCTGGACCAAAATCCTAAACAAACAGTGACTCGTTTTGGGTGCAACGGCTTTTCAATGTATGCGTGCGGGTTTTCTGTGCCCCAAATGCGACAATTTCGCTTGTTTACATATCCGCTAAGATCAAAATGGCCTTCATCTGAAAAGATGATTTTTTTTGGCAAAATCGGCATCTTCTGTAAGTCGATCGCAGGCCCACTTAGCGAAGCGAAAACGCATATTTCCCAGCGTTGTTCAAGCGTATACATGGCTACGTTAGATGTTCTATTTTCACAAATCCCAGGACCAGTCTGTTGGACCAATTGACACAAATTTCCCGCAGAGATATGACAGGGCATCTCAAAAAGCATTACATATGAAATTCAAGACAGCAAATTCCATTGTTTTTTATTTCGATCTCTTTAGATTTAGCTGATACATGTAAAAATTCCAATGTCTTCACTTTTTTTAAAACATCAAAGTTGAGGTATCTTGTAATTCTTACCGCAACGAATTAGTTAAGCGTGTTCGTTTAAATGCTTATCCCAAATATTGGCATTTTTGGCCAGGTAAATATTCGTGGAATACTGTATTTAACACACTACTTCGTTGGCGCCTGTCCCCCTTTCTTTCGAGGACGTATTTATATGACCACGTTTATCTTTTGAGTTTTTACAAAAAATGTAACAATATTTTTTCATTTTATAGGTTTTCATTTCCTCAGGACCCTGTACCCATAATTTTATTTTTCTAAGTTCAAAATTAGAGAAATTCAAAAAATACCACATGTAAAAAGAAAAAGTAAAAAAAAAAATTAATATCCCGCATTTCGCAATCTTAATACTTTTTTTCTCCCCATTAAAGTATAAAAAATTTCAATATTGCAGTGGAAGTCCGGAGCCCCGAACGTAATGGAAGCCCCCTACTAAGAAATAAAATTGTTAATTTCAAAAAAACGAAAAGGTATAAAATTTTACCATTAAATTAAGCCTTTTCCAAATTATTTTGGCGTTGGAACATTAATGGTGGTCGACCTCACATTGCACCCCACCAGAAACCAGCAGCGAAATCCACAGCTGAATCTAGTAACGCCAAAAAAGGATTGACAAAAAAGCAGAAAATAAAGGCGATAAATAGGGACGATGAAGAACTTCATTTGCACCAATAAATTAATTGTAAATTAAGTTATGATATTAAAGGATCTTATGTGATTACGTTTACATTTTATTAAATTATTTATCTTTTTATTTTAATTATTATTATTATTATTATTATTATTATTATTATTATTATTATTATTATTATTATTATTATTACTATTATTATTATTATTATTATTATTATTATTATTATTATTATTATTATTATAATTATTTATTAATTTAATTATTATTATTACAAATTGATATAAAAAAAATTAATTTGTCAACATTTCTATAGAAAAAAGTGATTTTATTCCTGGGATTAACATATTGTGGGTATGACAGTATCGAAGGTATAAAATGCTAATTGGGTATGTAACATACCGTTGAAAAGCTCTCTGGATAAAATATTTTTACAGAGTTAAAATAAAGGAAAAGTTTTTTTTTGAAAATAGTTATATTAAATGTACACTTCTTTTTATATACATAAATATAATCATTTTGGTAGAAGGTGTAAAATCAACAAATTGTTTGCTTGATTCTATGAATTTGGTGATTAGAGACAATTTTTAATTTTTTCTATGTAGCTGGGAATAATATTTATTGAGAAAAAACCGAATTGCACATGTATTTTTTTTTCTTTTCTTTAGAGCACCAAAATTCTGTTTTATTTGCCCTGTGGTGTTGTTTTTCAAAATAAACTAAGACATCTTTGTTTCTATTAACATCAAGGTCTCTACGAACACATCTACTGGACCCGACCAATACAGTCGCATTCGATAATAACCTTCCATTAATATATTTGGCAAATTATCTGTTTCCACTGAGCAATTGCTGACTGTTACATAACGTTTTGTTAAGGGTGCCTTGAATTTTTTTTTCACAATTGGGCTATTATGGCAACACCTTAGCGCTTCGTGTTGTATAAGAGGTTTGTAATAAACATTCATTACATGCGAAAGCCTTTGATTTTCCAAGCCCATTGGAAACAAGGTAAAGGGGCCCGCTCTGTGTCGGCTTCTTTCAATAGTGACACGAACTTTAACATCATCATTGCAGTCAGCTTTTAGGTTAATGAAACCGCTCATACCATATTGCCAACGGCCTAAGCGCACAATTTCGAGGTTTAAATCAATAATATCGGGATCACTTGTGTGACTGTTAATTTCTACCAATTCAAATATCCATCGTTGCTTAAAAGAAAGAAAATATACAAAATACATAAAATAGAAAAAAATGCCTTAATTTTATGTTGTTGTTACTTGAGGTCCTGTTGCTATCATGCGGATAGCATTAAATATGATAAAAGCTTTGACAATAAATTCCGTAATTTCCATTTCATTGAATAACTTTAAATTGTGTTAAGTTCTGTTTTAACTGTTTCACGTATTTATACTGAATTATTTGATTTATTTTTAATGCACACCATATGACTGGAGAAGGTATTATGAATTTTTGCTGATGTGTGTAACACTAAAATATTAATACTCGACTGACTCATTTTTTCTAACACCAATCGTTTCAGACTCACTTTTTGAATCGATCTAACAATGTCCGTAGACTGGCAGTCCATGTAAACCTTGTGCACAATGTACAGGCCGCAATTTTGGAGATTATTTGATTAAACTTCCAATGTGCGATTTTTTGTCGTGGTGAAAAGGTTGAATATCGATTCATAGTTTCACATAGCCGCGTACAATTTTTTACAAAAAGAATTTCTGCCCCTTTGGCAAATAATAAAGTGAAAAGTATTTATTTATTTTATTTGATAGAAGTTTTAGCGTCGACACGAAATGTTTTTGGAAACTAAAGATTAGCGCGAATCGAGTTCAATAAAATAATTCCGCGTCGATGCTAAAACTTATTTGTTTTTCAGCCCAATTATGACTTAAAATTCCCGGGATTTTTATCCCATTTCAACAATAAAATTTAAATATGAAAAATAAACAAAAGGAGAATGGAAAAACTCCTGGGGATATATTAAACTGTTATGTTTATGTGCATTGCATGTAACATTTATTCACTTGCGACTTCTTTTTGTAATCAGTTAAAAATTAGATTAATTGCCAGTATGATTGAATTTGTGAAGTTATTTTTAACACAGTGACTCACGTATATTTAAAAATAGTTGTTTTTAATCTTAATTAATTTAATTTTTAATATTTTAATAAGGGTTAAGTTCATTAAATTTAATTTTCATTAAATTGTTCTTGAAAAAAAAATTAGCACATTTTAACTAAACCCAATTTTACATTAAAATTCCGGTATTCGGGACTTAAGTTTTTACAATAATCTTGGGATTTCGGTGTTTCGGGATTGGCGTCGCTAATCTAAATCAACTTCTACAAATGTTGCTAAGTATGAGTACGATGAATAAAATCAAACTTCTGAGTGAACAAGAGCATGAATATCATTGTAATAAGTATGTGTGCGTATAAGTACAAGAAATTATGAGTCATGATTCAGCTCTGTTCACCTTTTCACTACTCATTGCTGATCTCTGAACGGTACCTTATGCGTCCATGATATTTTGGGAGATGATGCAAGTGTTTACAATAAAGTCATGTGTTAAAAAAAATTAAAATTGAAAATGATGTCGCTTAAGCTGTTTTGCGGTATTTGAAATAAATATATACAAACCAAACCCCATTTAAACAGACGGGCGGACAGACGGTCAACCCGATTTAAACTTCTCCTCCCGTAAAGATCCAGAATATATATTCTTTATAGACTCTTAAATAAATTTTGTGGAATTTACAAACGCAATGACAAACTTTTCTGAAACGCAAAAGGCTAATCAGCTAATCAAAAATTGGCTTTTCCATTGATTCCGAAGTATTGCATCAACACAAATGTACACAAAATATTTTGGAATCTATTATGATTTCAGTTTCATATACATATATTTATTTCAAATAATTCAATAAAATTCTTATAGGTATAATACACTTCACACGTTCTTACTTTCTATTCTATTTTATATCCGGCTGTCGTCCAGCTTACCATATTGTCGATACTCTCTATGAGTGTTGCCAACAGAATCGTTCGACCAAAAATTTGCGATTTTATTAGCAAAAAAGAAAAGGCCCTATCTACACGCAAAGAAAAAACATGGTTGTGGTAAACATATTCTAAGAGCAACATATTATGATAAGATTCATGATTGTAGTCACCATATTACGATTGTTATTAAATCATATTATGACCAAATATGTTCGTAATATTACATCATAATATTTTTCCCTTAATCATATTGTTATCCTGTTAATCATAAAACGTTAAGAAGTTATAATATTACTGTCATGGCAATCATAATAAGTTTAGAAGTAATCGTATTATTGTCATGGTAATCATAATAAGATAAGAAGTAATCATATTGTTGTCATGGTAACCATAATAAGTTAAGAAGTAATCATATTATTGTCATGGCAATCATAATTAGTTTAGAAGTAATCATATTATTGTCATGGCAATCATAATAAGTTTAGAAGTTATCATATTATTGTCATGACAATCATAATAAGTTTAGAAGTAATCATATTATTGTCATGGCAATCATAATAAGTTTAGAAGTAATCATATTATGATGCAAAGTGATATGAACTGTTATACATAAATTTTTTACATCATAATATGATACAACTTCAAACATAATATTTTTATTGGAAAAAAATACTTATGATAAAATAAAAAACATAATATAGTTACTGTAATCTTTTTGTCGTAGGTTGCAATTATTTATAAATTATTTTATGGAGTTTTCATTATTTTTCTCTTAAAATAACACAAAACTTACCAGTAATGGTTAATATTTTGCACCAATATTTCACAAATATTTCCACCACTTTAAGATTATTAAAATTTTTTAGCAAAGATATTTTATTTTGTGACACTACAACCCTTTTTTAATGTTTTTTCTTTATTTTTTTTTTAATCTCTTGTTTATTTTGTTATTTCTTTTTTAATATTTTTTTTTTAATTTCTAGTTTATTTTAATGGTTATTTTTTTATTATTTAGCCACTCACTAACAAATAATTCGATATGTTTATGCAAAACACGACACAACTGATACAAAATTATTTTACAAATGGCGATACCAAAATATTATTAGAGTAACGATATTTTGATTGCATCTTAAACTTATTATGATAAATGTATATAAAGTTATCATGTTATGGCTATTAAATATCATGTTATGGTTGTGAGTAATATAATATGTTTTGAAAGTTATCATAATTTAGTTGTTAGAAAAATAATTATTTTTCGGTCAACAATACTCAAATTTATAATTGCGATAAACATTAATATGTTTACAGTAACTATAATATTGCTGATATTTAATAAAAATAACAATTATTTGTGTACAACAACAATATATTGTTACAATAAACACAGTGTGGTTGCCGTAACCATGCCCAACCATATTTTTTCTCTGCGTGTATAGACGATTATATAGTAAACGCTAAAAGGCCAAAGTAAAACAACTGGTATTTTTTACAAGAAAAATAAATTATAAACAGTTTTGGGCGATTGGTCAACTTATAATTTTAAATAGTTTTTGCTGCTCCTGTAAAAGTTTCAAAATGTTTGATAGGGCCTTTTGCATTTTAGGTGACGATATACCCTTTTACCCTCGGTAATTAAATAGTCCAGTCCGGAATTTATTAATGCTAAATCCGAGCACAACTGGTAGTTATGTCGCAAGAATTTAGGTGAGACCTACAAAAATGGATGCGTTATGACTCCCGTCTTTCCCTTCTTTCAATGTACTTATATATTTAAAGATTTGTAATTTTATTTCTAAGATTATTTTTAATCGGAGGACGTGTTGGATTTTTAAAATAAGGACTTTTATAATTGGAAAATAATTTCTCATTTAAGGAATTTGATTCATTTGAAAAATTAAGAGTATAATTCATAATAAATGTTTTCGGGAATAGTTAATTAAGAACTTAGTTTGTACCGCCTCAAATTTAACCATAGCTCCCGTACAAATACAACTTCCATAGCTTCTATGGTAAAATATTGCGCTGGTAGGTTTAGAATTAGCCATAGGCAGCAAAAGACCTGCTGTCTAAAAATACTTCAAGACAAAAAAAAAATTCATTATGTAGATAATATTCCGCAGAAAGAATTCTTTTATTAATCTTAACCCCATAACATGAGTTTGCTTGCCAGGTCCATGATTGCCCATGGGTCCCAGATAGGCTACACTCTCGAAAAGTTGTCTGTTAATATTGTGTTGTAGGAAATCATGTGGTCGGGCTTGACCGACTAGATTTTCTTATTTGTTTATTAATGTGTATAATGGAAAATTTACAATAAACGTATAACGAACAAAATTAATTGTGTATAAATATTTTTTATAATTCATTATGTTCTTTTTAACGAGATAACTTCGTATTACACATGCAAAAATTATAATGTATCTGATAATGTCTTACATTATCAGTAGAATCACACAAATTCGAACCGTCCAGAAATTAGAACCGGCCATTTCAATGTATTGGACTCTCTGAAATTAGAACCAGGAAGTGTTTTTTTTTTTGCTTTTATTTCTACTAGGAACCATTTTTTATTAAAATTTTGAACTTAATAGACGAAAAACCAAATTAAACGCTCTAAAATTGGAACTGGTTATTTTTTTTTTTTTTTGTGTTTTCACTACAAATTATTTTTTTTTCGCTCATTAAAGTAAAAATAAAACGGGGAATCACCGAATTATTGCTGGTGTATACAATTCCGTCATATGCGTATACATTTTATATGCTTGTACAAATTTGGGTCAGTTGATAACTGAAGGTCAAAGTGAAGTGTTCATACATACGTGTGAAAGATAAAAAATACCAAACAAAAAAAACGTCCGTAACGATATCGTTGTTTTAATAAATCAAAAAAAAAAAACAAACAACTATTACTAATGTAATGTGAAAGACCAATTAAGTACCTAATAATAAAAACATTTTAAAAGTTTTTCTATGAATTTAATATGTTCAATTAATTAAATGTTATTAAATAAAAACAGTTTTTTTTTATCATTTTCTGTAAAAAAAAAATGTCCAAAAATTCGAACTTTTCAGAAATTTGAACTGCCCGGTGCACAAAGTGGTGCTAATTTGTGAGATTCGACTGTCATAATGCATTATAACACATAATAAAGCTATTATGAGTTTCATTAACCATATTGTTATTATCCAAAAATATTAGTCCAACTTACATGTTCTAGAATAGAAAATGACTTCAGAAGGCGATTAATAAGTTTAAAAGTTAGTTAATGGGATAAGAGTTTAACTGCCTGGCCCACGATTTCTAACGCTATCGCTCGCTTGCATTTCTAATGACAAGCAGCTGATTTGCGCCCCAGTGAAAAATTTTCAGTAAGATAAATCGATAGACAATACAAATTTGCGCCCCACTATGAAATATTGCGCGACTACAAATGTCAAAATCAGTCACTTGTGGTTGCATGCATGCGGTTTTATTAAATATTTCTCACAAAATTCTATTGTTAAAAAAGATGGTTTTTGTTTACTGCTTTGTTGTGATTTGTAGAAAGTTAAGTATCACAGAACTGTATTTTTACGGCTTAATTTACTTGTGTTGCCGATTTTTATTTTCAAACTAAAGTTTGATTTGTGGAATACTTGATATGACAATATAGTGATTTCGAAATTAATGCATGGATTATGTTACCCTGACCACAACAGTAACTTGTGAATTCTTAACACAACCCTATAAGAAATAAATTAATTCAAGTTTTCTGTCATTTCTTTCTAACACTTTCTTAAGGTGCATGTATACGACATGTTTTTTACATCTGACTTGTCATGTTTTCAAGACACATGTAATTGTGCATGTCTGTCAAAATTGCTGATTTACATATGGTTTATAATATTCGGTGTAATTTGCTTCTGACATTGTCTATGTTTTTTTTCGCATAGTTATTGCAGAAACCATAGTATTTCTCGGTTTCAAAATAGCGTGCAGCCGCCATACAAATTTTTGTTAACGCCGAAAAAGAGTTCAGCCATCTAAACATTTTTTGCTTTAAATTGGAAGATACCAATTTAGGATATTATAATGAAACGTTTTTTCTTAATATGTATATGCACATAATTTCTATTCAATGGTCAAATTATCATACATGTATCGGTATTGTAAAATTTTAACTTCAGCTGGCTAATAATTCCGTCAATAGTGCACGCCGCTGCCGGTTTCTTCCCGGCATAGATTTCTGATGTCAGATGGTTTGTCAGAAGAAAATAGCGCACGCTCTAATTGATATTTTGTCAGATGACTTTGCTTCTGACTTTTATAGAAGCAAAGTTAAAAAGGTAACACACGACTTGTATGTATCTTGCAGTGGGAAATTTGACACGTCAGATGACAAATACATGTCGTGTACGGTCGCCTTTAACACCAACGTAAAAAATGTGACTATTCGCTCATTCATTTCTTGTAGGGAACCAAAAATGCCGACAGAATAACTGCATCAAAGTGACAGTATTCGCGCTCATATCTTGAGCTGACGACACTTTTGCCAATTTAGAGATTTTTCCCGCTAAATCTAACGTTTTTGAAATGTCAATCGCGGGAAAAATGACGTTTGAGCGGTAAGCGGGAAATCTTACGATGTTTATACTTTTTCTTAGAAAGATTTTTTTGTTTTTCTGGTGTTAAACTACTTGTTTAGAAAATGAAAATATTTGTTCGTTCGTTAAAAAACGAACAAAATCAGATTTAGGTTTTCATATAATTAAAAAACAAAAATTCCGGTGAGTGAAAAAAAGATTTAATTTTTTTCTACATACATATTTTTGGTTCTTATTAAATTAAAACAAAAGTGAAAAGAAGACGATAAGTAAAAGGCATTCGTTAAAAAAACAAATCACAAAAAATTGGAAATATCGGGGATATTTTAAAGAAAGAAATCTAAAAAAGTAAAAAATACAATTATGAAATATTCTACAACGGTTCACTTATAACTACATAAATATACATATATTAACAGGTTCAAAAAAATCTAGAAACTATGAAACTACATACGTTCAAAAATATGTACATATGCATGTACATTAGAGCCAATCCACCCCCACACAAAAAAGTTTGTGCCAGTCATCCCCTTGAATGAAAGGTATGTCAATGATAATTCTAAAACAGTACAATTTTTATTGCCACGCCTGCATATACAGCCCATTTGGTTTTTTTTTATAGTGCTACCATTTACATATCGCATATCGTTGTTCGTGGCTTGATTTTGAAAGTTCTTGAAACTTAATACCTAAATGTACCTTTTATTCAAGGGCGTCACTGGTGCACATTTTTTTTTTATTGTGGTCTACCTGTTTAATTGTAAGATGTATGTGAAAAAGTAAAAAGGGGCTTAATTTTGAGGCGTGTCATAGAAGTTAGTATAATAAAGGCTATACATTCTAAGTTTCAGAAGGACTTTCTTGGTAAGTGAAAAAAATTGGATATTTGGGGGAAGCATCCAAAATGCCATAAGCGGCGCCCAAAATTTGATATCGAATTAAAAAGTCAACAAAAGCAAAAATTAAGCCACTGCCAAGCCATGAACAACGATATATGATGAGATCTGACTTTAAATGGCAGCGAAATATATACAAAAACAAAAAAATCTGTATTTGTGGGCGTGGCAAGAAAAATTATTCCTGTTTTAGAAACTTCATGATATATCTTTCATTCTAGGTGGTCACTGGCACAACTTTTTTCGAGTCATATTAATCTATATACAGTGTAATATATAATATGTGCGTTCGTTTACTTTTCCAGTAAAATCCCAGTACAATCCAGTAGGTGAGTTATATGAACATTTTACAAATTTATGTGTACGCGAACGCATTTCAGTAAAATCCAGTACAAGTTAAATATCAAATTTTCCGTATTTCCTCTTTAAGGTACTATTTGTTACCCCATTAAAGTATTTAAAATTTCAGTTCTGTAGTGGGAGCCCATAATTTAGTACGAATAAGTCAATGAATGGAAAAAAATGTTTTGTAAAAAATGTACCAAAAATTCGAATGGTATAAATTTTTTTTCTATGTTTATTGGTTTAAAAGATAGATGGGTGTCAAAAAAGTACCAAAATTCACCACATTTATAAGCGATTATTTCCATGTTAGTTGTCATCTAAAGCCTTTCTTGCTTGAGCGTTTCTAGCCAGCGAAATCGCTGTATTTTGATGCGGTTAACTACATTAAAAAGGGCCAATAAATTTTACGAAGGATATTTCTTTCGAATACACACAACACAGAATTCCTGAAAGAATCTTAATGTGATGGATAGCAGATTTATTCCGCAGTAATTTGCGCAAACCATTTTTTCTAATTTTTGTGGATCGTCGGCAATAAATTAGATAAGTGTTCTTTCCAACTATTCAGAGCACTTGGCGTTCCTGATCCCAGATTCCCATTTGTATCATTCTGACACCATAAATGTATATCTCCTTACACTCCTGCCTTTCCAACTCCCTCTTTTTACCATTGAATAGGCGATATTTCTCTCTTCTCATTGTAGTATTATTCAGGCCTATATAATGCCCATCAACACAGACGCGAGGCACATTCGGTGTGGCGAGATATCTAGCAGGGATATTCATATTATTATTGATCAAAAACCGGCCATAATATCCCTGGATAATGTGTTAATCACATCGAGAAATGTCCAAGAATACCGGATGTCTCTGGAGGAGTAACTGTATGGCTGGCACCACCATGCATCGAAACGCCCTAGAGGGAAGCGAACTGACACCAGACTTGTCCCGTGATAGGTCTTTTGTGGTAGAGACCGTTTCTAGTTCTAACACTTTGTATGAATAGGACCTATAACTTTTGCATGAGGATGTCATTGGAGGGGGTCAATTGACACCATTTGACCAGCCACACATTTATTCTCAATGAACGTGTTTAGTGTTATTTAATATAATGTAGGATTTTTTTAATTCAATGTAGTATTATTTCAATAAAACAACACCTAGAATTAAATTTAAGAACCAAATTTTAGAAAGTCCCAAAAATGCATCACACCACTAGTGAGGACTAAACTGTAATTCATTTTTATACATTTTTGTTCTTCATAAATGATTGGTTCTTCTTTCACAGGTCATGAGTTATTTTTTTGTGTACTTGTTCGATTTTCACGAATCCTAGGACCGGTCTGTTGGACCAATTGACACAAATTTCCTGCAGGGTGGTCACTGGCCCATTTGGAAACACGTCCAGCTTTGTCTCCTTTACAATGATTTATGTAGAAGTTGCGGTGACAAAGAGGAAGGCGACGGAGAGGAGAAAAGTCAAAGAAACATCTTCTCTGACATTCCCTGGCTTTCGAAGAACTAAAACTTGAAGTGTTTGGTCGAAGAACCTTTAGAGACAAATGATCCCCTCCTCCATTAAATCAACTGGATGGCTGAGGACGGAGAAACTTGGTAACACAACGGGAACTAATCACTGGACCCACCTGATCTGAGCTTGATTGCGGCTGCCAGTGGAAACTAATTTAACTTTTTTATGTATTGTTTTAAAAAACTTACAATAATTAAAACTGAATAACGACTTGTTTAAAGAGAATGTAAACATTTAGTATTTTTATTTTGTTTGCGCTCATCTTTATCTTTTCTATAACAAATTTATGTTCTAAGAAATGTACGTGTTCGTCACCCACATTTTCCAATTTTTTTTTTTTTGAATATTTTCCGCCAAATCGGACTTCAAAACAGCAAATTATTTAATTTAGCGGGCGTTTCTTTTAATATGACTCTTAAATACGTTACATACTAAGGTTTCGAAAAATAGTTAGAGTGGTAAATGAGTCTTTGCGGAATCTTTGATACCCTCCACCTACAGTTATAATATTTCCAGATTGGTCTTTATATGTGAACAATGGTAAATTATAGGCCGTTCTTTACGAAATTTGAACAAGAAATTTATATTTGTGTCATTTTGACAAAACATCTCAAGTCAAATTTAAAAAGTTGAAAAAAATGTTGTTAATCATACGAATTTTCATTCAAAAAACATTTTTGTTTACGTTTTTAAAATGTTGTATTATAAACGAAATTTTTCTTTAATTTTGGTTTATTTTATTATTTAACAAAAACTATTTTTTCACCGAGTTTTTTTAAAAAACTTTTTGCTATCTTATCTCGACTTAAGATGTTTTGTCAAAATGCCGCAGATATATATTGATTCCTGTTGTTAGTATAATGAGCGTTACGGTTTAACGCGTACTAAAGTTTTTTCCGAGAGCAGGCTTTATATGGGGCCAATGCTAACTTATGTACCGATCTGTAGGAAAGTTGACAGTGTAATTGCAAGTCATATTTCCACTGAGATAAGTGAACTTATTCCACCCGCCCGAGTATTTCTTCGTAATACTCGCTCATCCAGTGGATCTCATCCGTTTGTAGTCGATTGTCCTGTGTTTCGCACAACGCATTATAGAGAAAATTCGTTTTTCAGTCGAACTATCCGTATGTACAATAAACTTCCCGTAGAGGTCTTCCCCGGTACTTATAATTTATTAAGATTCAAGTCAAATGTCCACAAACACTATTCCCTCTTTCCTCCTTCCCAGACCTTATTTTCCTGATCAACACAATGCACTGCATATATAGGGGGCATCCCCTGAGTGTTGGTTTATCGCTAAAAAAAAAAAAATAAGTATCATATTTAGTCATTTAAAACGAAATTGTGCAAAATCGTATATCAATCAGCCTTATTGTGGTTGTCGTTTTCGTAAATAAAGGTGTCGTTTTTTGTAGTAGATTAAAGAACATATGTTGTGTATTACTTTAATCTATTACACAGTCGTATACGACAACGACAACCACAATAAGGCCGAATATGTGCATTCCGCCATTAGTAATGCTAGTTTTTGTAACAAAATGATAAATTTTTTTAGGGTGGTTGTTCCAAATTTTTGTTCTTAATTCTTTTCCTACTGAACCAGTTTTTCTGGATAACTAGAAATAATTAGCTTTTGAGTCGTTTGAAAGGGAGCGGGATTTCCATAGACGGATAGACAGAAGGACATGGTTTAATCGACTTAAAATTACTCAATAGCCTAGAAAATATGTATTTGTTATGGTCTTAGATGAATATTTCAACAGTTTTACATGGAATGACAAACTTAGTATAACCTTATATCCCAACTAGTTGTGGTGAGGGGTATACAAATTCCTTTCTAAAAACGCAAAAGAGTTTATAGCATTTACGCTATTTTTGGCAATTATTTGCCGTTTAAAGCAATTGGATAAAATTAGTTAGATGAAAGTTAGTGAATTATATTGCTTGGAATCTATCGATACAATTTAGATCAATACCTTACCTTTTGTATTAAAGTTTTTTTAGCATGCTTAAAGTTGTGAATTGGCACATGCAGCCCTAACAAAATACTTACTGAAAATCGAACTGAAAGTCAAAGAAAAGGGAAAGGTGATATGAAAATTCAAAAAATAAGTTTTGTCTACCAAGAAAATAAAATTCAATGAATCTAAACTATCGTTTACAACAACAAGGAAAGGAAACCCATGCATATTTTTAATCAGCCAAAAATTTACTCCTTTTAAAAATCACACAAAAAAATGTATGATTCAGAAATAGTCCAAGAAAAAAATGTTTGTCCTATTTTTGGAAATTTAAACAGTATTCGACAACGCTAATATTTTGATAGATACATTTTTTTAGAAGAGATTTGTCCTACCTGATTATTAAATATATGTACTTGTATTTATTCCATAAAAAAAACTCGTAATGAATTGTTTTTATAATGTGAATTATAAATTGATCAATTATTCATTACAATATTTAATTAATGAAACAAAAAGATAGTATAAATAAACAACAACCGCAAATTATAATTAATTATTAAACAAGATTCAGTTATTACAACATGAAGATAATATTGGCATCAATTTTAGTTTAGAAATTAAAAAAATTTGCAAAAAAACGTTTGTTTGAAAATAATTCGGCAACATTTTTTTCAGTGAAATCATACTTAAAATTTAAAAAAAAAATTAAAATGTTCTTATTTTATTTAGAATAAATGGACATTTGAACTGATTGAAATAGATATAATAAAAACTGATCTGGAATTTGTAGATGCACACTTTGACATTGTACGTTTAGGACGCGGAAAATTCGATCTTATCAGCTTTGTGGTCCAAAAGATTGACTTCTATGATAATATCGCAGTTGGAGCCACCATTGAAAGAAGCAAATATAGAGCTGGTCCATACACCCTGACTCCAATGGCCGTTCAAAAATTTTCGGTATTTATGAATAACTTTTACAAGCGAGTGATGCAGCCAGTATTGGAAAAACTTAGCGAAAATGCTCCAATAATTCCAGCCTTTAACAAAACGTTTTATAAATTTATCTAAATGTGAATTCGATACGGATAACATGGCAAATATGTTGATGGAGGGTTATTATAGATATCAGTCCTATTCAAATGCGGCTTTTGAGTCACCTGTTAGTGTTTGAATCCTTGTGGAATATGAGATGTAGTACGGAAAAAACAGAAGTTAGGAAAAACATGTAAAATCAATTAAAAATTGATAATCATTTAAAAAAGCACATTTCGATCTACCAAAGGTTAAAATACAATTTGGTTTAAGGATTGATGTTTGACTATTGACGTCAGCAGTCGTCGATGGCTGCGAGTGTAAGACGGCAAATCCATCTGAGGAGATCAAGTGGCTGTGATCGAAACATGTCATGGTAACCAGCCGCCTGGGTTCG
Source organism: Pollenia labialis (assembly GCA_949318255.1). NCBI lineage: Eukaryota > Metazoa > Arthropoda > Insecta > Diptera > Polleniidae > Pollenia > Pollenia labialis. Next base: position 42,399,291 of record OX439143.1, on the reverse strand, counting down.
AATCTCAGGTCAGTCAAGAATGAATGATTATCAATAACAATTTTAATAGATTTTCATGTTGTAAAATTCCTTTCTTCACAAAAATAATTTAATGAAAATTAAATTTGATGAACTTAAGCCTGATTAAAATATTAAAAATTTGGATTAAAAACCATAAATAGTTCAACAAAATAACCACAATTCTAATTAATTTACAAAATAATTTAAATTAAAAAATATATACATTTTATGTTTTTATATAAAATATTAATGTCAAGATATTAGAATTAAAGACAGCATTAAAAATGTCTTTGCCTAATGGCCGACTTCACCAATTTATTTGGATATTAAATAATGCTTAAAATTTGTTTTTCATGTCAAATTAAAATCAAATTATATGAAAAACTATATTTTAATACGAACTGATATTTAAATAGAATAAGTGAAATTGCCCATAAGACCTTTAGTTAAGGACAACAATGCAATTTTATGTTCTTATGAACAATAATCGTTTTTTTCTGTAGCAAATCAAAAGTGATTAGAGATTTTTTTCTTTTCACTATAGAAAATGTAGTTTTTCATAAAAGAAAATATCGTCATTTATATTTTTCGCTCTTGTACCTTCGATTTTAAAAAATTTATAAATCAAAGAATCAATCAATTTGGATTTTAAGCCGGTTAAATAGCCATATCATTTCTTATTTTAGAGGGCGCAAGGATTTTCTCCTCTAAACTATAACAAATACAGACTCGCTGGCGTAAGCTCCTAAATCGGCCTGGTGCCCGACCGAAGGCCGGCTACGCAGAGAAGCTTAAGTTAGCGAAGCCGGTGTTTGTTATACCATAGAATAGAAAACCCTTGCACCCGTCCAAAGGCAGCTTAACTTATCGAAGCCGGTGTTTTGCATATCAAAGATAACAAAATCCTTGCGCCCGAAAACGTTTTCATTATAAATTTAAAAATATATTGGGGCTTTGTTTCATAATGATTTTTTGGGGAAAATCAAGTTTCATAAGAAATATATTTTTTGTTGCGTGTTTTTATATTTTTTTTTTTTTAACTCCGTCTTAAGTAGACATAAATTTACTAATATTAACGCTAATATCGTGTTAGTGTTATGTGTAGAGTGCTGATGTTGGTGTTTTATTAGTAGTTTAGTAATACTATCATTTAAAGCCAATTAGGTGCTATGGTACTAGGGATGCCAATCCCGAAATCCCGAATACCGAAATCCCGGGATTATTCTAAAAATTTAAGTCTCGAATCCCGGGATTTTTTATGTAAAAATCCCGAGATTTTAGATTAAGAAAATATGAGGTAATTTTTTATTAAATACAAATATATTAAAATAAACTTCAAAATTTTAATATTAAATTATACTGGCAAAGAATCTATTTTTTAACTGGTTACAAAAAGAAGTCGCAAGTGAATAAATGTTACGTGCAATGCATTTTGTAACCCAGAAAATAAAATCTGAAGATAAAGTTCGGTGTGGTCTTTTTTCTAAGTGAATGATAATAGAACTGCGAACGCACAATGCAAGTTGTGCTAAAAGGTGTTAAAAACTTTAGGGGATGCTACCAAAGGTCTTTTGACAGATTTGTTTAAGTTTATTTTATTAGATTAATACTTGCATATGTATATATTTGATAAACATAAATTAAATATGTATTGTCATATAGCATATATGTATCCATTAATTTACTATACCAAACAGAAGTGTTGAATGCGAACATTGGTTTCGTAGACAGCATATGTTTGCAATAAAATTAAGTATCGATTATCAGACGTCATTAATTTGTTTTAGAAGCTTTTTAAAATATAAGTTTTAATACATAATTTTTCCATATTCCTTTAAAAGAATACATTAAACTGTTTTATTTTGTAATGAGTTTAATATTCTTCTTGAATTTATTTGTTTTAATACTTATACATAAACATTTTATTATAAATATGTATATGAATTCTAAAAATTGGGCTTTACATATGAAATCCCGAAAAATCCCGATCCGTCCCGGGATCCCGTTATTTTCAATAAAAAATCCCGAATCCCGGGTTTCAAAAAACCTGGTCCCATTTGGCATCCCTATATGGTACTCAGTTATGGGGCACCTTTGGAAATTAGAATTTTTCGAAAATTAGAACTACCCCAGGAACAGAGTGGTTCTAATTTAGGAGCGTTTACTGTAATTATGATTTGAGTTTTGTTTTGTTAAGAAAAAAAAACTGACATTGAGTTTTAAAATTTTACTTATTTTATTAATGTTTTTTTAAATTTTGTTTATGTTTTTTTTAATTGTTATAATTTTATTTAATTTTTATTATTTATTTGAATTTTTATTTTATTTTTTAATTTTTATTTTCTTTTTAATTTTTATTATTTTTTTAATTTTTTGATTTCATGATTTATTTACTTTTTCTTAAATTTTTGTTTTTAATTTTTTTAAATGTTTTCCGAAGAAGTTGAAATCATAACAACATAACATAAACAATGTTTTCGGCGCTGAAAAACGCTTTGGAATTGTTTTCTCGCATTCAATCAGCTTTGCGCTCTGACCAGATCAGCGCCCACTATGACCTGTTCGATCATAGCGATCTTAAAAAAATTAAGATTTTGTTGTTTGAATTAAGAATTTTCGCATTTAACAGACTTTTAAGATTGAAATGATTTGATTTTGAACGTAACATCTTGATTTTATCACGTTTTCCCCCATAGTGTATGACGTGCTCAATTTCCAATTTTCTGTATTTGATAAATACACTGAAATTTATTGTTGAGGGAAGAAAGTTAGTTTCTTCAATTTCGTTCGGTTTTCGTAAAATTTTATTGAATTTTGCATACAAAAAAGCTGTATAATATTAAATATTTAGGTCAAAAATAGCAAAAAACTGAAAAAAATACAAAAAAGCCGCCGAAAGTAAATTTTGTTTAGTATTTGTTTATTTTTTTTCAATGGAGATCATATATTCAGTTAAAAAAAACTAAAATTAAGTGCACAAGTCAATAAGATCGAACACTTCAGCCTCCTCGGCAGCTACTCCTTCTTACAAAAAATTTAAATTAAATTATTCAACGCTGTTGTTGAATTGCCACAAGTTCCAAAAGAATAAGTTGGAATTTGTTCAGATAACAAAACAAAAATAATATGAAAAAAGTTCCCAGATCTTTTCTAAATTAGTAATGACAACACCAAATGACAAACTGTTAAAAATCGCTGAAATAATATAAATGGTTAAAATAGCCAAGTAAATCGCCAGTTATATCAAAAGTCTCCAGTCGCTGAATGGAAAATTCCACTGCCAAACACCTTTCCAAATCGCCACGTGAGAAATCGACACATCTGACAGCCCTGGTGCTGCGTGTTTTCATATTGGCATCTTTAAAAGGGAATTGAAAAGCAGTTAATATATTTGGTAAATTATCCGTAGCCACTGACTGAAAAATTTATGACTTTTTAACGTTAAAAGGTTTTGTTGATTTTTTCTTTCACAATTAGGCTATTTATTATCTTAACACTTCAGCGCTTCTGGTTGTATAAGAGGCTTTTTATAGAGATTTATTTCTTGCAAAAGCTTTTGATTTTCCATGCCCATTGGAAACAAGTTGGATATAAAATAAAAAATTCGCGCGTGTCGATGCTTAAACTTATCCCAAATATGTTTTATTTTAGACGGAAAAAATAAAACTCCTAAAATCAGTTTTATTTTTGACGGAAAAAATAAAACTCGTTTTTTAAGATCACCACAGATTCTGAAAGATCTCGCCAGTTCGAATCTATTGATATATGACACTACACACAGAAAAAAATCAAGTTAAAAACGTCGAAAACAAGGTTGATTTAAAATTTTTCGGTGGTGATTTTGCTTCATACGTGTTTCATGTTAATTCAACCTGATTTTATAATTGCTTGCGAACAACATTTTTTTCTTTTAAAATAACTATTATTTATGTTAATTTAACATTGCAGTAAAGTTAGAGCAAAATGTCATTTATATTGAAATAACAATCCGAATCACGTTGAATGAAAGTTATTTCATGTTGAAACAACGTGAATTTCATGTAGAAACTAATTGGTGTGAAGAAGCTTTAGAGACAACATATACATTTATTTAAGAATAATTCAAAACACTTACCCCTGTAACACATGTTTCACTTATTTTGTAGTCTCCTTTGTTAACAGATCAGTCAGCAGAATGGCCCGATATGATTTTTATCATCATTCTACTTTGAAAACTTGATGTACTATTTAACTAAATAATTTTAATTAAAAGAATACGGGAATTGTCTTTTTTTTATAACATATTTTAGGAATGAAAATAAAAAAATAAACATACTTAACTATGCATGCATGTTAATTTAACTTTTGATTTTAATATAAAACAGCTTTTTAATGGATTCAATATTGAATCCATATTTATTTAAATTTTAATATGTTTTTTATTTATTTTAACAGTGAATAATATTAAATAAGCGTGATTAAGGATTATTTTAATATTTTTAATTTAAAATTAATATGAAATAATGATACATTTAAATAAAAGGCATACTTTTGCAGAAATTTAACATGATTCTCAATCAACATTTTTCCATGTTAATTTTACATTGGTATTTTTTTCTGTGTGTATAATTCTCCGTTGGCTCTAACATGAAGAGTTTTTATGTTTAAATTTTCCGGATAACTGTTATTTACGGTCCCTGTTAGAAATAAATGATTGAGATGCAAAATAAAGTGGGGTTGGTCATACATTTGACCTATCTAGGGGCACCTTTGATCAAATGTATAGCCAACCCCACTTTATTAGGGGTGCTCCCATACAAATATTGCATCTTATGAAATTCTTATATTAATTAAAATTTTTCGTCTTTTGTGAATAAAATCAAAATTTGTTAACAGATTTTTATCATTTATGGCTTGTTTTGTTTGCAAATTTGTTTTTTATTTGTCTGCTAAAAGCATAGCTGCATTTTCCAATTTTTTATGAATTTAATTGTCTAAAAAAGTGTAAATTTCTAGCACAGTGTAATTAGTTGTTTAATTTATACTTTATTTTAAAAATTTAATTGAGTAAATTTGCATTTTCCTAATATTAAAACGTCATCAGCCGTATTCAAAACGAAAATTTGGCATGAAGCTAGCAAAAAGTTTATTCATAATACACTAACCAAACTCTGGCTAACGATTTGCTAAGCTCGTGTTAACGAGTTGCCAAAAGTTTCCCAACTTGTGAAAAAGCCGTTTAATGTCAAACAATTTTGTTGGTTTTGTTTAATTAACTGTTTTTTTTTAATTTTAATTTAACCTTATTTTGTGTTTTATTCGACCTTTAATATGTATTAATAAAAGAACTTGTTTTTCTTTTGAGCTCGAGGTCCTGGTTTTATTGTTAATAATTCTAATTTATTTTGCCAATATTTCGTTTTTCATTGAAAAACATCTTCTAATTATAATTAGACGATGTTGACACAACATAATTAGACTTAATTTGTGAAAAAATTTTTGTATATTAATAATTTTTTTCTTTATTAAAGCCCAGAAGATGTTTTTCAATGAAAAACGAAATATTGGCAAAATAAATTAGAATTATTAACAATAAAACCAGGACCTCGAGCTCAAAAGAAAAACAAGTTCTTTTATTAATTTTAATTTAACTTAAAAAATTTAATTTAATTTAAAGGAAAAATGACAAATTCAGCGATAATTAATGTAAAACGTGTTGCATTTTTGAGTAATACAATGTGGCACCATTAAAATTCAGAGTTGATTTATTAAAAGTTGGCAGATGGAGAAAAGTTCGTTATGAATTAACTCTGTACCGACAAGCTGTTAAGCTAAATCGGCATTCTAGTTAGCAGCTCGATGTACGTAGTGTTCAAACTGTGGCTAACTTTTTGTTATGAATACGGCTGCATATACATATGTAATACTCATACATGGCATCCACAAAATGTTAAATGTAAAAACAGAAATTATAACAATTGAAATATATAAGAAATAAATAGTTACAGTTGTTGAATACTAACAAATCGATATATGTAGTTGCGTTTTTGTTAAAATGTTATTAAAGTATTTTGAAAATCATAATATAATTGAACTCCAATTTTCGTTTTGTCCTTCAAAAATATTAAGGATTTGCAACCTTAACATTATCAACTTATATTTATTGTTTACTTTACATTTATGCTTTCTGGATAAAATATTTTTACAGAGTTAAAAAAAGAAAATGTTTTTTTTTTGCAATACATATATATTAATGTGCATTATAGTGTGACATCGGCAAACACGAGGTTTGGCAAGCGTATTAGTTGTGAATTATATTTATTGAGAAAAAACCAAATTATATATTTTTTTTTCTTATCTTTAGAGTACAAAAATTTTGTTCCATTTTCCCTGTAATGTTGTATTTTCAAATAAACTAAAACATCTTTGTTTCTACTAATATCAAGGTCTCTACGAACACATCTACTGCACACGACAAATACAGTCGCATTCGATAGTAACCTTCCATTAATATATTTGGGAAATTATCCGTAACTAATGAGCAATTTCTGAGTGTTGCATAACGTTTTTTTTAATGGTACCTTGAATTTTCCTTTCACAATTAAGCCTTTATCGCAACACTTTTGCGCTTCTGGTTGTATAAGAGGCTTGTAATAGTCATTCATTATATGCGAAAGCGTTTGATTTTCCATGCCCATTGGAAAAAGGTATAGGGACCAGCTCTGTGTTGGCTTCTTTCAATAGTGGCACTAAGTCTAACATCATCATTGCAGTCAACTTTAATGTTAATGAAACCGCTTATACCATGTTGCCAACGACCTAAGCGCACTATTTCGAATTTTAAATCCATAAAATCGGGATCACTAGTGCGACTATTAACGTCTATCATTTCAAATGTCCATCGTTGCTAAAAAAAAAAATAAAGAAAATATACAGAATACATAAAATAGAGAAAAGCTCCTTGATTTTATGTTGTTTTTACTAGCGGTCCTGTTAATATCATGCGCATAGCGTTTATTATAATGAAAACTTTTGCAACATATTCCGTAATTTCCATTTTTCATTGAATAACTTAAATTGTGTTTAGATTTTTTAACTGTATCACGTATTTATACTTAATTATTTAATTTATTTTCATACACCGCTATAGTAGAGACGGTATTAGGCAATTGTCATGATGTGTGTAATACTAACAACTGATACAATTTCTAGCCACAACAAGTTCGCTATCCTCTTGCGATTGCAAACACGATTCACAGTAAATGCTTGGCCGACCTCCGCACCAACCAGTCCAGTCAGTTGCCCAAATGCGGTAATTCTGCTTGTTAACGAATCCACTGAGGGAAGAGTATGAATCGTCGGTGAAGATGATTTTCTTTGTAAATTCCCAATTCACTTCTGACTGTTCAACTGTTTGGCGCATTTGAGACGCTTGATATTCAACACTGAAACCAGTGTTGCCAATTGAGCATTTTTCATGCTAGATCTAGCATTTTTAAGTCATTTGGCGTGACAAAAACTGATTTAGCATCTAGCATATTTTTTTTGCATTTTTTAGTTCTTGTGTAATTTTTAATATTTGCCATTAATGTTTAATAAAAATATTAAAAAAAAGCGAAAGATTCTAATATTAAAATAGAAATAAAAAATGCAACAATCAAAATGCTCATTAATGTGGATATAAATAATCGGAAATAAAAATTAAAAAAGAAAGTAAGTAAAACCTATTTAAAAAATGTCACAAAGATTGGCTAAAGCACTTAAAGTCAAAAGAATAGGTAAAAGAAAAAGATGGAAAACTTTTTGAAATCGCTGGAAATGCTATATTGTTTCTAATTTTAGATGCCTGGAGCAACATGCAGAAACAAAAAACACAAAAATGTTACGGGCATACCAAAAACCATCCATTTTAAAGAATTTGTTATAACTAGGGATGAGATTAGCATGCACAAAAAAATCGAAAATATGCACTAAAAAACTAAAATTCCATAAAATTTTTATAAAAAATCTTTTTTAAATGATGTTGTTATTCGTGCTTAATTCCCAATTTTTATTATTTGATAAAAACACTGAAATCTATTGTTGATGGGATAAGCTATTCCTATAGGCATTTTACTTGTTGCTTAGGCCAGCCAGATCGTCAGGAAACTTCATCCAAAGATTTTAGAAAAGAATTATAAGGAACAGTTCTACTTGTAACAATATCAATCACATTTGCCACATTTTATAATGGAAAAATGTTCATAAACTTCAAATATATTCATGTTTCAAGGAATTTTATTAATTGATTTTTTCAAGAGCATTTTTAAATATGAAAAACAATTTTCACGAAGATTTTCATTATCTTCATCAGCCATTTCAGCATAATTAAGTTTCAAATTCTGACCATACATATGAATGGCTCACATTTAATTTATAAAAATAATATTATAACTTCGTAGGTATTGAATTTAACAAATTTTAAAATAAATTCATGGCTCATCAGAAATAGCCAACAAAATCGTCAACTATTTTTATAAATCGCCATGTCTCCAAATCGGAAATTAGGTCGCCAAACAAGTTTGAAAATCGCCACGTTTGGCGAGAAATCGCCACATCTGACAACCCTGATGCCACTGCCAGTTCGAAAAACTCAATACACTCACACTTTTTTACTAATACACTCACATTTTTCGCAATGGCACCTCCAGTGGTAGCAAAAATTGGATGCGAGTGAAAATTTGGCATTTGCATGGCACTAAATGTCAAAACGATAAACAATGTTACCCTGTTAAAAATTTAATGCAAATTTACTGGATTATTGTAAAATTGTAAATTATGTTTTAACTTGTTAAATGTATTATGATGACATTTTTGAAACGCGCATTAATTCAACGACATTTTGAAAATGGCATGAGATTCGACTATTTCGAACAAATTTTCTTTTATAATATGTATACAGTAGTGGCATGCCACTACTTGCATGTGTAAAGACAGGGTAATTGCCTGCCATTAAATGAGTTTGAATACGAATTACTCAAAAATAGATTTTTGGTTAGCTCGCGAGTGCAAGAGAATTTAATTTCTATATTCACGCACTCTATTTTTAAAAACATTGGCCCATATTCATAGTCAAAAATAAAGTCGTCTTTAAATAAAAACCGATTTTAAATGTATGTGAACACCATTGTTTTAAAATATACTTTAAAAAAAGTCGACTTTGTGTTTGACTATGAATATGGGCCATTATTATTAGGGTAGTCGGTTAACCGATTAACTGACCGGCTAATTTAAAATTGGCTTTTTTCGATTAACGATTAAACGGGTTAATTTCAGTCAATCAATCGATTAACCAATGTAACAAAATTTTGAAAACAAATAGTATTTTAACAAAGTTTTTTATGTTTTTAACTATTTGTTTCGTCTCATAAACAAAATGTATGTGTTTAGAAATATTTTTTCATGCAATGTATTTTCTTTTAGCAATAAATTCTTAAAATACGGTACAAAATCAGAAACTAAGGAATTCGGAAATAGATTTGTTTGCAGAATGTTTTGTGCTGAGCTTAGCCAGGACGAGTCAGATGATGACCTAACAACAGAAGAAACTCTCGCTAGGAACTCAAACAATCTTTAAACAGAATTTTTCGAAACAATTTGAAGAATAAAAAATTAAAAAAAAAATTTTAACCGGACTGTAATGGCAGAATGTTTATATGTTTAGAGAAATCCTGGAAAAGGACTGAGAAAAAAGATATTCTGTATTATGGGTTGCTTTCGATTTCTACAACATCTTCTTTAAGTAAAAAACTATGTTTTTGGTTATGTTATGTTATGGTTTGTTTTTTGCTAATAAACTCCAAATAATAAATAATTTTTGCATTTTTATTTATTGAAATGACTTCTGTGGCATTTTGACAAAACATCTTAAGTCAAATTTAAAAATTTGAAAAAAATGTTGTAAATCGTACGAAATTTTATTCAAAAAACCCTTTTCTTTACGTTTTTAAAATTTTGTATTATAAACGAAATTTTTCTTTAATTTTGGTTTATTTTAATATCTAATAAAAATGACTTTATCGCCAAGTTTTTTTTAAAAACTTTTTTGCTATCTTATCTCGACTTAAGATGTTTTGTCAAAATGCCACAGACTTAATTTATAACAAAACGTTATTAATCGCTTAACCGATCAAAAACCAAAATTAACTGATTATTAAACGATTAAAATAAAAACCTCGGTTAATTAATCGAGCAGTTTACCGATTTAAGCAAAAGCTTGATTAAATGAATACCCTAATTATAATACATGAATATTGTCAAGGTCACGCGTGACGCGTGACGCAAGCGTAATAAATCACGACATTTGCACATCACTAATAAAAAGACATAAAACCATAACAACAACAACAGCAATAAAAGTTATAGCAGAAGTCGCGAAACGCTTATTGTCGGTTAACTCAACGCGTGCTGGCCACCGATGCGGTCGTTGCTAAAAATTTTTGTTTGTTCATTTCTTTATATCAATATAAAAAAGAAACACTTTAGAATATTAAGAAATAATGTTTGTCCACAGTATCACTATATTTGTTCGGCTTTTAAACTATGAGAATAGTTACAAACGGTATTAACGGTTGTGTTCGTCTACACAAACACTAAAAAATAGATATCGTTCCTGCGTATGTGAACGATAAATAATGTTCTGTTTATTTTCGAACACTGGTTATAATAGGTACATAATCTTTTAACACAAGTTATGAATTTCAATTGCTATTTACTTAAAAATTATGTTTTTTTCTTAACGGTACAAAAAGGAAAAAAACAAAAAATTTAGGAAAAAATTTAATTATGTATTCTTTCGTTAATGGATAGTAATCTTGCGCGATGCAAGTGCTTAATTACAAGAACGTCTAGAGTCATTTCTGAAAAATTTAAGGAATATGACTATTACAAAAAAGCTTTATAAAATACATAACTGAAATTTAGCTCATAGAATAAATTCGAAAAATAAAAAATGTTGAATATTATTAAAAATATTAAGATACTGTTTTAATACCATTTAAATCACTTTTTCTGCACAGCGGCCACCTTTTATACATTTTTGATTCCCATCACTGTGTGTATTGTTTTATGTATACTATTGCTTTTTGTTTATGTATGGGAAAAACACATGACACGTTTTTAAGTGCTCTATAAGTGCACCAACGTGCTTACAGTAAGGTGCGGTACATTACGGGTACAGCAACGTTCGGCTAACTGGGCCCTTAGGCTGACTGTAGTGACGTGACTCACCAATGAAAACCCCTCTTTCTGCACATCTTTTCAAAAGGTGGCAGTTAATGTGTCCGATAGCCACCAGCGGTCACCTGTTAAAGCTTCTGAGGGATGTCGGTCCGCAATCGGCGGATGCTTTGCGTCTGCCTGCAGAGGAGGAGAAGTAATCCTTTCGCCTGGTAGTAAGTCAAAAAATCTCACCCTATTTTTCCAAACAATAATTTATATTGTTATCATCGAAACATTTAATAATTATCTAAGTTACAAAACGAAGTAATTGGAAGAATAAACACATCACGACAAAGCCGATGCACACAATGTGTGTGGTTTCCACATATCAATTAATTCACAACATTTTTAATGGTCTTAATCACTCAATGTTGCTTAACCTGTCGTAGTCGCAAGTTTTTTAGCTACGCCGACTCCAACTCCGGTAAAAACACTGCGACTCCGACTCCAATACTCCGAATCCACAGCCCTGGTTTATTCTAATGCTATTCAACGAAGCCCTAAAGCATAGGAAAAACTGAAAACTGTCCCAAAATTTACTTATTCCGCTTTGCCTTGGTTCTCTCCTCCCGCCAATAAACTCAGACTTTCTGCTAGAAAACTTTCATCGTGTGAACACAAACTTTCAGGCTGTAATGGAATGCAGATTTCCAAACGCGATGCCTAATAAGAGCGAGGATCAGTCGTAAAGATGTTTAGTTGCCATAATGTCAGTTTGTTTTAAGAGTATTAAGTGTTTTCTCAGTCAGCAGTAAGAGTGCAGTAGTCAGTTGAATTTTAAGCCGATCAGTCTTTAGGCTGTCGCCTGTTTAGATCGAAAAGTGATTTATATCAATATTTAATATTACGTTGAACTTTAAATTACATTCTAGTTTTATCTTGATAATATTTCGTGTTAAATTAACAAATAAATTATCATGAAATTATAATTGATATTTGTATTTGAATTCATAATATTACATGAATGTACCTTGTTTTGGATACCTTGTTTAACGTATTTATCAAATTACAGAAAAAATTAATAATAAATAATTGTACAATTAAAACAATTAATTAACCAGCAAATTAATAACACTTTAAAAAATTAAACAAATACCTACGCGAATAACGTTCTAAAAGACAAATTTTGCAAAACCGGTATGCTGCAGATTCCTGTTAACATAACTCTTAGCATGCCGTCTTGACTAGCTATTGCTAGTCTTGTTAAAACAGCGTTGTTAAAACAATTGTTAACACAACGATGTCTAACCCTACCTTTCCACATGCAAGTAGTGATTGGTTTTTCTGAATCCCAGGATTCGGTATTGAAGAAAATATTGCGGGATTCCGATTTCGTGATCCCCGGGACTTTCGGGATATTTTCACGGGCTTTTAAAAAATGTTCGGGATATTTTGGGTTTTAAAAATTTTTTTTTTATGTTGCGGTAAGTTTGTTTTCAACTTGTCCATTTTTTAAGTTCCAACATAAATTCTTGCATTTCTATTAACAACAACAATAAAAAATATATGCTTAACCCTTGGTAGTCGATTCGTAATACTTTTGCGCTAGAAATGTATTTTAATTAAATAATTTTGCGATTTTTAATAAGGCAATATTTTAATTCGTGAATAAACAATAAATTCATAAATTATGATACTTTTATATTACCCGAAATTAATTTTTTTTCCAATGGCAAATCTAATTAAAAAAGTTTGTTAAGCATCATGTTTTACTGATTTAAATGGTGTTTTCTTTCGGTCACATGAAGAATGCAGTGTAAAGCTTTTTTCGGTTGTGTGTGGGGTTCCATATAAATGTTGGACATTGGTAGGTGTGGGTTACGAGGCTATTATCTCTCAATTATATGGGAGAGATGCGTATTATTAGGATAAGATTTCTGGCATCTTTTTGATAAATTTTTTGTGTACATGACTAGATTGGGGCACAGGAATTTTATATATATCTAGTCATTTTGGCCCTGTCACCTTAAAGGAACGAAAGAAAAAAAACGGGAGCCTTTAATAAGTATGTAAAATTCGGATTTATAGGGAAGGACCGAACCCACAACTACTGCAGCTAGCAAATCCATGGCTCCCGTAGTCCTTTCCCTATAATCTCCTGTAGGAAGTCAATAAGGCTTAGGCTGTGTAGTGTAAGGTTTGACTGAAAATTTCATTAGATTTTCAGTTATGTCAACAGAATTAAATTGTTTAATACAGATTTGCAAAAACTGTATTATGAATGTAACCAGCATGGACTCTTTAATTGCAACAAATAATAACAAATATTAGCTTTAGCGTCATTAGAACCCCAACTTTTTTTGATGAAGTACTCAAGCTAAAAATTAGCTCAGTGGAATTTTGTTCTCAATCACCCCCATCGCAAACAACTACCTATGAAAATATTCCCATATTAATACTCACACGCAGCAGCTAAGAATGAAAAATATTAATAAATTTTGATTCATTTCATGTTGCAAAAATTGCTTTCTTTATAACAAAAAATAATTAAATGAAAATGAATTCAATGAACTTTAGCCTTATTAAAACATTAAAATTTGGATAAAAAAAACAAACCATAAACAGTTTAATAAAATAGCCACAATTTGTATTTTGTATTTTACTTTAACACGTTACACATTTCTGGTCATTTACACTATTCTTCAGTATTTGTTTGTGTAAGCGACACTAACGTATAGAGCTTAAAAGATACATATTGAATGATTCAAATGGGTGTACAAATGGAACTGTGCAGGCCTCAGTAACCACCAACGATACACACAGAAAAAAATCCAATGTAAAATTAACATGGAAAAATGTTGATTGAGAATCATAGTAAATTTCTGCAAAAGTATGCCTTTTATTTAAATGTATCATTATTTCATATTAATTTGAAATGAAAAATATATTTAATATTATTAACTGTTAAAAAAAAATAAAAAAAAATATTAAAATATAAATAAATATGTATTCAACATTGAATCCATAAAAACCTGTTTTATATTAAAATCAAAAGTTTATCTTGTTAAATTAACATGCACACATAGTTAAGTATGTTAATTTTTTTATTTTCATTTTTAAAATATGTTATAAAAAGAAGACAATTCCCGTATTCTTCAAGTTCTTCAAGTTTTCAAAGTAGAATGATGACGAAAACCCTATCGGGCGATTCTGCTAATGCTTCTGTTAACAAAGGAGAATACAAAATAAGTGAAACATGTGTTAAAAGGGTAAGTATTTTGAATTATTCTTAAACAAATATGTACATACGTTGTCTCTGAAGCTTCTTCACACTGTTATAACACACTCAAACCAATTTGATTCTACATGAAATTCACGTTGTTTCAACTTGAAATAACTTTCATTCAACGTGATTAGGATTGCTATTTCAATAGAAATGATATTTTGCTCTAACTTTTCTGCAATGTTAAATTAACATGAATTATAGTTATTTTAAAAGAAAAATATGTTGTTTGCAAGTTATAGTAAAATCACGTTGAATTAACATAGAAAACGTATGATGAATCAACACTGAAAATTTTTAAATCAACCTTGTTTTCTACGTTTTTAACTTGATTTTTTTTCTGTGTGTATGTACAATCAAATTTTCCACAGAATTTGGTAAAAGTTTGTTGCTTTTTTCCGAACTCTTTTCAAATTGTTTCAAGAGAGGACCTACATACATGTTTACCTATATTAAAATTCCTTTATATGATTCAACCTAATTCAGGGGGAATATTTTGCAAGTCCCTTTACAATTTGTGAATATTTACAGGGGTAGACTTTTAGAAATTCAATTTAGAACAACGAATTAGAATGAAATTATGTGAAGCAGGTGTTATATGATTTACTTTAAAATTAAATAAAACAAAATAAATTTTAATCCAAATTTTATTATTTTTAATTAGGCTTAAGTTCATCAAATTTAATTTTCATTAAAATATTTTTATGAAAAAATGATTTCTACAACATTAAATCAATTAAAATTTATGGATAATGTTTCATTATTGACTAAACTGGGAGCTGAATCCAAGCCTAATTAAAAATATTAAAATTTCGATTAAAAACTATAAACAGTTCAATAAAACCACCACAATTCTAAATACAAAATAAATTATTTCGAAGCTATCCAATGAGATAACGAAATATTGGATACATAATAAATATTTTTTATAAAATTTACCTTGAGCTTGAAAATTGGTTGCCAAGAACTAGGAAAACAAAAGACTTAAGAACTTATAAAAGTTTAACTTAACATACACTACCTCAATTCACAATCTTGTGCAAATGGTATTGCATCGTAGAATTTGCAAAATGATTTAGTGTTTACTGTAATTGCAAAAGTATACTATAGTATTTACTATACCATTTTGCTAAAGCTACAATGCAAGACCATCTGTACAAAATTGTGAATTGGGCAACTACGGTTTTAATGTTTTATTTACTTTCGAAAAAAATACGTTTCTTAAATAATTTTGTTAAAAATATTTCATTTTTAATCTGTCCATTCAACAGAAAAGTCTGTATTCAGTTTGTAACATTTGATTGCGATCCCAATTTTAATTTAATGAAAGTGCAACATTCTTTTTTATATTAAATACAGTGGATTGCCCTTAGATAACCTGCCTTTGCACATTTTGCACAACATTTTATTTTGCCGCTAACTCTATATTTAAGAAAATTTTCTAAAATTTAAATTTTTTGAAATTTTCACCGAAATAATTTGAGTTAAAGATTTCTAATACCTGATTATTTAAAACGTGTAACCTTATTTATCAAATAAACAAAATCGTAATGAATTGTTTCCATAATTGAAATAATAACTTTTTCAATTATTTATTTGCATTTCTGCAATTACAATAATTAATAAATTAAACAAAAATAAAGTATAAATAAACAATAACTACAAATTAGCATAAACATTAAAGCAAAAGTCTGTAATTATAAAATGCTGAAAAAATTGGCATTAATTTTAGTTTTTTACAGCTCAATCGAACAGATTACAACAGGACTTCAGGTGAAAATTACAAATTCATACTCAATTTCTTACAAAATCAATAATTTTCTTATTTTATTTAGAAACAATGGACATTTGAACTGATCGAAATAGATATTGTTAAAACTGATCAGGAATTGTTGGATGCTCACTTCGAAATTGTACGTTTAGGACGCGGAAAACTCGGTATTAACGGCTTTGCGGACATAAAGATGGACTTGTATGATAATGTCACAATTGAAGCCACCATTGAAAAAAGCAAGTATAGAGCTGGTCCATACATTCTAACTCCAATGGCCATTCAAAATATGAAATTGTCGGTATTTATGAATAGATTTTATAAGCAAGTGGTGCAGTCTGTATTGGAAAAATGTAGCGAAAATGCACCAATTATTAAAGATCAATTTGTCCAGCCTTTAACAAGACGTTATGTAAAATTTTGTGAATGTGAATTCGATACGGATAACATGCCCAATATTATGATGGAGGGTTATTATAGAACTAAAGTATATTTCAAGGGAGCTGCTAGGTTAATGATAAATGTTTTGGTGATTGTGGAAAGTGAAATTTCCTAAATTAAATAAAGTTTCTAAAGTGGCTCAAACAGAATTTGAATTTAGAAGTAAATACATTTTTTGTGCTTTTATATACAATGTCGATATTTAGGAAATAAATGTGAAATATATCCTCCCTTCTTCCCTTTAAGCTTTACAAAAAAACAAAAAAAATTGTTGTCAAAAGAAAATCGAAAGTGATCCAAAATCTTAATCCTTAAACTCCCTTTCACTTTAGTTACAAAAAAAAAAAAAAATGCGGTTTTAAGTTATTTCCTAAGAGGGAAGCGAACTGACACTGAAGTAGTCCCGTGATAGGTCTTTGGTGGTAGGGACTGGTTCCAGTTCTTACACTTTATATGAATAAGACCCATCACTTTTACATGGGGTTGTCATTGGAGGGGGTCAATTGACACTATTTGACCAATCACAGACCTATTCTCAATGAACCTGCTTAGTGTCAGTTACTAAAATGTAGTATTATTTAAATAAAATATAGTATTTTTCAATAAAACTAGTCCAAGAATCAAATTTAAAAGCAAAATTTTAGAAATTACCATAAAAATGTGTCACATCACCGCTGAAGACTGTTCTGTAATTCATTACTTTTTCTACCTTTTTGTTCTTTATAAACTAGTTAAGGGATTGGTTCTTCTTTCACTGGTCATGAGTCCTTTCTTTTTGCACTTGTTCTATTTTCACAAATCCCAGGACCAGTCGCTTGGACCAATTGACACAAATTTCCCGCAGGGTTATTAAGCAAATCAATCCCAGTAAAAAAAATGTTGGTTTTTTGAATCACTTAAGAGATATTTTCAAAACGTAAGGTAATCGCTTAAATTGGTAATGACCATTTCCTGTGGAAAATGCCGTCAAAGGGCGTGAATTTTTATGTAACTTTATTTGATGGAATGAACTGGTCATGTCCAGCGTCGAAAAATATTTGGCTCTACCAAGTTTGTCGAGCACATCTTCTATTCTTGTCAGCGGAAATTTGTCGTTGACTATTTTCTCGTTTAGTTTTCCGGTGTTGAATCTGTTGTTTGTATTTGTTGTGTATAAAAATTATTAACACTAAGCTCATCCCCTGGAAGATGGAAAACATCTTGAAATTCTTTAAAAATTTCTCTTAGAGATTTTTCTGCATGTGGGTTACTTCCCCCAATATCTAAAATTTTCAAAAGTTTACTTAATCTGTCACCGTCAGGCTGACTTGATTTGCCTGTTGAATATACATTATAATTTTTTAGTGGTTTTATTTTGCAACTATCACCTTTAAAAATCACGTTGTTGTCAGTAGTATTCAGTACTTTAACATGTGCTATGCCTTTCGCGGGTATTAAGGAATTTCCTAAAAATACACCTTCGGCTAACTCCTCACTCAGCACAATGCTCTCTTCATTTACCTCTACATCGAGAGGAATGATCGCCTCTGTTCTTGCTGGTACAACCATGTTTATTGGTTGAATTTTTTTTGAATTCATTGGTATGACAACCTCCTTCTCATTTATATTAAAAGTGATTGTGTATGTTTCAAAATCTATCTTACACAAGTGTTTTTCCAAAATGTCCCGTCCGATTATTCCATCGGTTTGGATTGGAAAATCATTCTCCACAATGTGAAAACTGTGTTGAAAAGCTTCTCCTATTATTTTTAGATTTAAACTTTTTGTGCCTTTACAATCTACGGCTTCTTTTGTTACACCGGTTAATCTGACAATTTCTGTTGTATTTATATCACAGAAATTTTTATTTCTACATATTGAAATATCCGCCCCTGTATCAACTAAAAATTTTAGACTCCTATTAATATTACAACATTCTAAAGTTATGTTTACATTTATGTTGCTCGATATTTTATAAATTGTTAACTTTGGCCTCATTGGGCAACTATTTCCGTTACCCGGCCCACTTAGTTTCCCTCATCAGCATTGTAGTGTAACGACCTGTGTGCGTTATTTTTACTATTTTGTGCTTTCTTGCTGTTATCGCTATTTTCATTGAAATCGCTGTTTCTAGTGGGGTTTTTATTTTGATTATAATTACTATTTTTGAAGCTATAGTTGCCATTATTTTTATTGTTGTAATTGTTGTTTCCAAAATCGCCATTATTTCTCCTAAAATTGTTGTTCGCACCATTGGTGTTTCTGTAATTGTTGTTTGAACCATCGCTGTTCCTGTAATTGTTGTTATAACCATTGTTTTTCCTTTAATTGTTGTTTGAACTATTATTGTTTCTACAATTGTTGTTAAAACCATTATTGTTTCTA
The DNA here is from genome assembly GCA_949318255.1 of Pollenia labialis. Lineage (NCBI taxonomy): Eukaryota > Metazoa > Arthropoda > Insecta > Diptera > Polleniidae > Pollenia > Pollenia labialis. Next base: position 42,380,254 of record OX439143.1, on the reverse strand, counting down.
TGATTGTTGTTAAAACCATTGTTTTTTCTAAAATTGTTACTTGAACGGCTATCTATACGAAATAGGTTCACATTATCTACTCCTAAATTTCTCTCTGCCGTCATGCATCTCTCAACTGCCTCATTTAACGTTTTTTGGCATATTGGCCAATAAAAGTGGTTGATATTCAACATTCACTCCTTTCATAAATACATTCAGCGCAACACTATCACTCACTTTGTAGATAGCATCTTTAGCTTCTTGTGTAGGGCTTGTTAAATTTTTAATTTCAAAATTACTCATATGGTCTGAAAGTTCGGCAATTTTCTTCCTAAAATCAGACATGCTACTCTTACCTTGCTTTGTTGTACCTAATTCTGTCAGAACTTAGTGAAGCGTTTTCGGATTAGGAAAAGCGCTTTCCAATGCTTTTTTTAAATCATCAAAAGTTACTGGTCGGTTTGAACGACCTAAAATACTTCGCACATGTACCGACAATTTAAAATTGTAGATGTACTTAACGAATATTTCTCTATCTTCTTGTTTTATCAAATCATGTAACAATTCCGATTGAGTTATAAAATCCTCTTAGTATTCGTAAGAACCTTTAAAAACTTGTAGGTTTTTACTAACCATACTAATATCAAAATCAGCCATTTTTGGTAAATTCCCTTCTTGCCTATCCTGTTCAGTATCTTTCTTCTTTATATTTAAGTTTTCAATTATTTCAATCAATTCCTTGTGCAAAATTTCAAATTCTGTTTCAAGTATTTCACTATTTTTATCTTCACTATCTTTAGTGGACTCTTCAACGCTCTGTTTTAAAAACGCTAATCTTTCTAATTTACCTTCCCTATATTTTTCCTCATAAATTCTATTATTGCTCTTTTTTATATTCAACTTGAGCTTTTCTAACTCCTCAATACATTTATTTATAAAACTCATTTACCAAAATGATAATAGAAAAAAAATAGTTAATATAAAAAAAAATTTTGTTAATTTAATACCTTAATTTCTCCATGTGTATTAATTTACAAAAAAAATTTGTTATTTCATTCAATATTTGTTTTAAACAAAATTAAATTAGTTTTTTTTTTAAAAAAAATATATTATTCTACTTCAATAATTTTTCTAAGTGTAGTGGTGGGTGTTCAGTGATTAGCTGATCAATTAAATACTCTGCGATGATTGACGTTTAATCGTCAGCTGATCGGTAGATGACTTTTTGTATTTTCTTTTATTAATGTGATTTTTCTTTTACTTATTAACAAGTGCCAATTTAATAAATTTTTAAAGTTTTTAATTTAAAGTTTTTTAAATTCAATTTAATATTAATTTTAAACTTTAAAATCAAGTGTTGTGTTTTTCTTTTCATATGATATAATACATGATTTGTATTTTTAGCAAAAATAAAAAAATTAAAATAAAAATTATTTTTAATGCTACATAATGTCGTGTTGTTGTATGTGTTTTATTTATTATTCTTTTTTAAAAAAACCAAAAATTATTTGTTTTTGTGAGCTTTTAACTCCTGCGTTATAGCATCGATTTGCTCCCAAATTTCTGTTGCCCGTTCCCAAGATGGTGGAATTTCGGACGACACAATATTTTTTAACGCTGCCAATTTTCTTCGCAGCTTCACAATTCTGCCTGCTCTCCTTCTTTTTGGCTTTTGTGTTGGCGGTATTGCAGTTAACTTTTCCTCTGTTCTGCGCTGTTGCCGCTTTAAATATTCTTCGATGGTAATCGGTTGTGGTTGTTGTTTTACTGGAGTCTTTGCTGTACTGGTAGGTGTTGTGGTGTAATTATTCCCTGTGACCGGCACGGAAGTTTTTTCCAAATTAGGCAGGATCGCCATGTAATGACTGGATGTCATTTAAAGATGGGTGAAAGATTTTTGTTTGGCCGGCGTTTGAAACGCCACTGGCACTACTATTTTATGCCGGCACTAACAAGCGCCAAGGCAAAGCACTACTTGGAGCGCTGGTGTTTTAAATAAAAAAAAGAAAACAAAGAGCCAATTTGCTCGGCTTAGTTTCGTATTCGAATCTTGCTTTATTACAAAATTTGTCTCCTTATAAACTAAAATAACGGTACTTAAATCTAATCCTTATTCTATATATTTACATGCAATTATATGCTTACACATACATACATAAAATATTGTTTATTTACTAATAAAAATATAAACAAAACAGCTGATTCTAAAAACATATGAAACAGCTGATTTAACGATAAATTATTAGAGATGTGTAATAAATGATTAGAGATGTAATAAATACATTACATAAATACATTACAAAAGCGCATAATCGAGCCCTTCAATAAGAGAGCTCTTATGAAGCAGTAAATGATAAGGAATGAAAGTGCTGACAACAATGAGGCTTTAAAGCGAAAAAAAAAATATATAATGGTTTACGAAATTTATTGAAACAATGCATTTAAGCAATTAAAAGCAAAACATCAATGAATATGGAAATATAGTTATCCCTTAAAAAAGCGCTTAAGGAGTGCTTTGCTTGCATGTTAAAAAAAGCGCTTGTTGTCAGCAGTAAATAGTCCTCTAAACCGGAAACACTCCATACAAAAATCAGGCATCCCATCAGCAGGTTTGAAGCGATTTCAGTTATGAATTCATACATAAAACCTGCTCCTTTTGGGGCACATTTTTAACTGGGATGTTTAAACGTGTCGAAGTTCGAGTCGGATTTAAAAAGTCGATTGAAATCTGATTAAGAACTATTTTTTGACGCAAACACAAATATATAAAGAAACATTAAGACAATCATGTAAATTAAGTCACTTGATCAACTGTGCGAATACATGTTAATCATACGTGTCAACTCATATTGAACTTAAGAAAACTTGTTGTTAAATTTTTTGAAACTGTCATTTGCTTAAGCAAAGTGCGAAACTGATCGCAATTACAAATATTTATTGATTTTGTTTTTTAAAATGCCTTTAGAGATATATTTGACCACAAATTTTTTTAAAATAAAAGTTTTTGAAAACAATTTAAATTTAATAAATTAAGGATTTAAAACAATAAATTTAAATTTTTGTTTAAAATTTATTAAGCTTGCTACGAATTTGTTAACTTAAGTAACCGTGCAACAAATACTTCTTTTTTATGGCAAAATTTTACTTCAATTTACCACTGTTGAATCCTTTTACAACATCTTCGAATTGGCAAAAGTTTTCAGCATTATGCATAATTGCTTTCAACCACGCCCCCCATATGATTGTTATATGCACTAGAGTAAGACATTAATACGGAGAATTCTTTTTATATGCGGCAACACGCGAAGGTGCTTTAGAAAATAATTTTCCCATAAGAAATCAATAAATAAATATCATCGAACTTGTCTTTTACCTCTTCTGCGGAAGGGTGTATGGCAAAATAAAGCAATTAAACAAGTTTTTTCAAAATATGCAACAAAAATATGCAATATCGGCAATATATGCAAAAATATGCATTCAAAGCAAAATATGCACTAACAAATCGATGCCATTTTACAGCAAATTTCTTGATTCGCAAAGATATTTTGTGTATGGTAATCTCCGACTGACGAGTACAAATATGCATTTGCATAGAAATCCGGGCCTTGGTAATAATATTATAAACTGGGTACAAAGCAGATAACTGGTATAACTCATTAACGGTAAGAGCGAATTCTAAAATATTTATATCTAAGTTATTAAGAATAAATTGATCTTTCAAACTGCATTGTTGGTTTATTTCATTTGCACAAGAATTTTAAAAGTTATTAAGCGTTATTTACAAAATTTATGGAAAAATTACGAAACATTTTAATGTAGCGTGCACAAATGAGCAAATGCATTACAAAAACTTATAGTCTTTGTACACCAAATTAAAGCTTGGGCTTTTTTATTATTTCATTAAAAGTAAAGAAAATCGTGGTTTTTGACACAGTTATAAAGAAAACTTAAAAAAGGCCGGCAGACATACTATAAGCTTTTCAATTATTCTTTTTGGGACACACTATTATACATGGAGAACGGCAAGAGAGATATCAATACACAAGCAGCGTTACCGTTCAAAATTTTCAGAAAGGGGCACAAAAAGGGGATTTTCAAAAAAAAAGTGTCATAAAAAGGGGAATTCTGAGAAAAAAAGGAGCAACTTTAAAAACAGAAATCTGGACCAATATTTTAGTATATCGACTAAGAATCACTTTTTAAAGTGATATAACGACGTCCATCCGTCCATCTGGCCAGTTGTCTGTCCACGTTAACCTTGTGCGCAAAGCACAATTTGCAAACTTTCAGACAATTTGATCAAGGGCGAAGTCTATGTAAATAAAAACTTCTTTCCAAATTAGACTCTTTGTGTCCATAAACTAAAATATTTTACTGTTAATTAAATTCTTTTTGAATCGGTTCACATTTGCCCAAAGCTCTCATCTATAAATAGCTTTAACTACCTTTAAAATGTTAACATTCAAAAATAATTGATAATTTAGTTACCGTCCCTAAAATCTCTTTAAGACAAAAGATCTTATATAGAAGTTAATATCTAGATAATATTTGGTTCCAAATAGGGTCAAATCTCGAAAATTCTTCTTTAAATACTATTGTGTTTGGGATTTACCGATTATAATTTTAGGATTATTTTTATTAATTGGAACTGTTATTATTAAATTGTGGAATATTTTGTTTTCAAATAAGCAATTTTTGATTTTTTTGGGGCATATTTTTAACAATTTTTAGGGCATATTTTCAAGTTTTTACTGCATATTTAATGCGAATAAAGTGCATATTTCTGGGGGTCTACTCTCTAATGCGATGCGAAAACAATTTCGATGCGAAAGCGAAATGCCAACTTGGAACTCGCTATTACTATCACAAAATGTTCTAAAAATTAAGCAATAGTGGCAATAAAAATTAAAGATGGCGCGGATTTACAGTAATGAAATGCCAAAGTGTGTAAAAATATTTGAAATTGAAAAATTTAAATAAAATAAAGTGATGATTTAGAAAAGAAAAAAAAATTAAAAGATGCGAAAAGCACATGCGCAAACGTATTAAAGAGTACCAATCGCTAGATTTGCTACAATTTTCTTTCGCATCGCAATAGAGAGTAGCCCCCCTGGTTTCCATGATAAGTAATATAATATTGCCAGTATAAAAAATATTTGGTTCAAAAAGGGGCACAAAAAACTACAAAATGATACAAAAAGGGATTTAAAACTAAGGGGCCAAAAAAGTGGCACTGCAGTTGTAACGAACCACCGTAAAGGCCTAACTCTCAAGGTGCTTTGCTACCTAATAATGCCGGCCGTGCTCATGGAAATTGGGATGGTTCTTGCTCCTATTGAGTTAAATTACGGTTCACTACAAACAATTTAAAATAAGGTAGCTTTTATATAAAACCGACCAGAAGAAAGAGAAAGAAAACAAAAAAAAAAAAAACATAAAAGAGTATCTAAAGAAAATGGAGTGAGGCAAACTAGTTGAAGAGGTTAAGGTGTAAGTCCCCCTTCAAAATGTCTTAACCCTCCCAACCATGCTATCTATGCTTCATATTCCCAGATAGCCCAAATCTGCCCTACTTTCTACCTGTCCTTAACTTTTCGTGAAATAAAAAAAAATCTAAAATTTAACCATCCATATTGTCTACATAATTTATTTTTTATTGTTTGAATCAATCATCGTAAATATTGATTATAAAGTATATAACAAAAACATAAAAAAAAATTTATATGAATGATAACGGAAGTAAGAATGAATTATTTTATATGTATGATATGCAAAACAAAACAAAAATGTTAACAAATTTTAATAGAGAAAAAAATGTTATTATCCAAAATAAAAATATTTTCAAATATTATGTTAACCGTGTTATTATACTGTTAATAACATGAAGCAAATAAAAAAAAAATTTATGTTAACATATTATTTCAATTTGACTTTTAAATTATTGTTATGTTATTAACATAACTTTATTGATGTTATGAACAATAAACAAAATTTAAATTTGAATTGATTAAGAATAATAAAAAAACTTAAAAAAAAAAATTAGAGTGAAAATAAATTTGACATTTAACTCACCACATTCTTGTCCCACGTTGACTTCAGGCCTGATGTCGATGGAATTGGGTTTTAATATATTTGGTTATTGCTTAATTTTAAATATTTAATATATTTTCACTCAATGTTAAGACCAATGTGTTAATTTAATTTGCAGTGTTAATGAAAAATTGAAATGTTAGATTAACATTATGAATATACGATTCTTGTTTTGGATTTTAACAAAACTAATTTAAAGTACATTTGAAACAAAAGAAATTAAAAAAAAAACAATATGATAAAGCAAAACTAGATTTTAAAAATAAAATTTACATTATTTTAAAAAAATTAATTAAGAAAATTAAATATTAATTTTGAAGATTTTTATGCGAATGGTAATTGATGAAAGTATGTATTAGCAAAAAAAAAAAACTTTATTTTTAAGGGAAAAAATGTAATTAGTTAATTTGTACTATCCAGGTAAAATAAAACTATCAGGTATGTTCTAGGTTTAGACTCGAATTGAAAACGAAAAATTGTTTGAATCAGCATAATTCATAAATTGGTGTTCTCAAATCAGCATGTTTTTGTGTATTCGAAGTTTTTGTTCGAAAAAACTTTTGTTGAACTAATGATCGCTAATTTGCTAACCGAAGTATGATAGCAATGTCTAATATTTTTTAAAAATCGTGAAAGCTGTAAAGAATCACAAAAAAAATCGCTAACATGGCTAAAATTCTCGAAAAATTGCAAACTTTTAAACAAACACTAAAATTTATTTGAAATCTCTAAATGGGTTAAAAAAAAACAAAATGTATGAAAATAACAAAAAAAAAAAAATTGCAAAAATAGCGAAAATTCGCGAAAAATTTTAATATTTCAAACCAGCCATAATATTGATTTAAAGTCCCTAAAACTATAAGGAATGGCAAAAAATCGGTAAAAATTGCTAAATTCAAGGAAATTCGCAAAAATTTGCAAACAGCGGCATGATAGCAAAGTCAACTATTTATTATAAATCGTTAAAGCTGTAAAGAATCAGAAAACTTACACGACCAAATCGCTTATATCGCGAACATGGCTAAAATTCGCGAAAAATTGCAAAGTTTAAACAAACCCAAAAACTAAGAGATCGCTAAAGCGATTAAAAAAACAAATTATCTGAAAATAACATAAAAATCGTTCAAAAAAATTTGGTATAATTACATCAATATCAATGAAAATGTCGACTTTAAATTTAAGGTTAGTAAGGGCCCTTTGCGTTTTAGATAACGATATATTTTTGATTAAATTGGATTAAGAAGATTTTAAGCTAAAAGCAATATTAATTTTTTTGTTAAAAATGTTATCACATATTACAATAAAAGTCGATTCGGTTTACTTTCACCAACCCATATCTACTCTAATTGAAAACGAATAAAAACATGTGGATGTGAAATGCAGAACACCAATAATGCTAAAGTAATCCACTTTCGAGTGGATTCGGATTCTAGAACACGCCCGTATGACTCGTCCGGTATGGTTGACTGATACATTTTTAAAAAAAAAATCGATATCCTTAGGTTGTTACACGATTCTAGCAAAAATGTAAAAAAAAAACTTGATCGGTGCAAATAATAATTTGTTCCAAATGGGTTAACGTCTTCGTTTTTATTAATAAAGTGAAGGACTCCAGGAACAATATAAATAGTATGTGACGGATATTAAGAGGTCCAAGTGCTTAAGCTGGTGTTTCGCACCTCTATGTACCAATCCAAGTATGTAGACAAAGCTAGCGAACTTGTAGTTGAATTGAGTCCAATAGAACTTAATTCTGGCCACAAACAAGGAAATGTTTGTCCCAATTTTCAAATAAAAATTGGGCTCCCAACAAAAAATGCCACAATAAAGCTTTAAGAAGAGAAAAACATCGACTAAGAAAACACCAAAAATTTGCAAAACAATCCATTTTCTTACCTTTTGAATAAAAATGTTCCGGATTTTCCTATAAATCCTCAGCAAGAAAAAAAATATATTAAAAAAACAAACTATCTTTTAAAATTTTCACATCACAATGACAAAAATTTCAAAAATAAAAAAAACCAATGGAAATAAATGTGAAAGGTAATTTGATCAAATAAAATAAAATAAAATCAGCAAAGTGAAAAATTAAAAATTACCGCAAGGTATGAGTGAATGGAAATATCCAATGCCTCACACAGTCAAAAAGGGGCAAAAATGCGACTTTAGTCGCATAACGGTAACGCGGTACGCAAGCTCTCTAAAACAAATATGCGGGATAGAAAAAGTAGGCAAGGCACTTCCTATACAAAGATCTTATAAATTTCTGTATATCTGGAGAACGGAAGGCGCAAAAGTTCTCAAATAAGGTATACACATATCGGTCATCAATAAGCAATATCAAGAACGGATTACGGCAAGAGCCAAAGCTTTCACATTAGGCACAAGCATCTTGGCTATCAATACACAACATCCAAAAAAAAAATGTGGGCGGGATTTCTGTGTATTTGGAGAACAAGCACAAGTACAAGCATGTTGGATATTCAAATTAGGTGCAAGCGTCTTGACTCAAAATATATTTAGTTATTTATATCTAAAGAGAGGTATTTACAAAACTCTGTGATTCTATCGTACGATGGTAAAGGGCATATAAAATTCGGCATAGCCAATTATAGCACTCTGACTTGTTTAGGTTAAATTCGTTTTAAATTTGATTAAATAATTATCGCAAAATTTTGGTAAAAAGATTCCTCTATGCCAAGTTTATTCTTATCAAACATATTGAGCCACCCTAATGTATATAGATTTAATTTTATTATGTGATTAATACAATAACATCCAGCAAATCTTGTGGTTTCGTTATTTTCGGTCTCCTTGAATAGCTTGCAGCATTATATTATATGGCTGCTTCTGGGTTAAAGTGAGCTAATTGTAGTTGTAAGTGGAAAACAAAAATAAAAATAAATTACTTGATTTCATTGTTGGCAGTTCATTTTTTTGCACTGTCACTTGCATATTTGTTATCAAAGATTTTCTTGGGAGTCAAAAAATTTCATTAATAAAATTATTATTTATTTAACGTAGTTGATAGAAATATTGGGAAGAAAAATTAATTTAAAGCAATAAAAATTAAAATTTAGATGTTTTCAATTTATATATCAGTGCTCAAGACGATCCAATTATTTTTGGTAATTAATAATAAAAAAGGCAATAACTAAATATTTTTATTTAGTTTAAAATAAATCGTTTTCCACAAGGATCAAAACACTAACAACTGACTCAACAGGACCCTATATCTAAAATAACCCTCCTTCATTATAATTGGCATGTTATCCGTATCCAATTCGCATTCAGAAAAATTTAAAAAACATTTAATTAAAGGCTGTGCAATGGTACCTTTGATAAATGTAGCATTTTCGCTCTATATTTGCTTCTTTCAATGATGATGTCATAGAAGTAAATCTTTATGTTTACAAAGCCACTTATACCGACTATTCCGCGTCCTTTACGTACAATTTTATAGTGTGCATCGAACAATTCCGGATCAGTTTTACCTACATCTACTTCGACCAGTTCAAATGTCCATTGTTTCTAAGTTAAATAAGAAATATATATATTTTTAAAATAATTAAGGTTGAATTTGGCATTTTCACATAAAATCCTGTTGTAAAGAACTAAAATTTATGCCAACACTTTCCACATGTTTTACTACTGAATATTGTTTTATTGTTAACTTTAAATTGCGGTTGTTTCATTTTTTAAATATTGTAATAAATAATGGATCACATTATAGAAACAATTCATTATGAGTTTGTTTATAGAATAAATACAAGTACATGTTTTAAATAATCAGGAATGACAAATCTCTTATCCCACTTTAGATTATAGTATGTATGTATGTTTGGATATTTGCATGTGTGTTTTTTGTTGCTCAATCGCGCAAAAATTGCTTATTTTTTTTTAATTCCCTACGCTAATCCTGCGTAGGCTGAAGGAAAGAAACCAGAGTCTCTGGCGGAAATCAAGCAAACAATCCTGGCGCTAATAGACTAGCTCACTATCAGCTAGCCTACCGGGGCACTCAAATGGTACTTTAATATTTTTCTGTGTTTGATAAATTTGGTTATACTAATGCATATGGTCCAGATTGAAACATAAGATACTTTTTATAGGATAAAATTCCCGCAAAAACTTACATGAGGGTAGCCCAAAATTACCGAAAGGGGCTTGAATTACTTATAACTTGTTTATTATAATTTTTTATTCTTTTCTTTTCTGATTTTGTAAAGAAGACTTGGGGAATTTAAAATGGAGCAGTACTCAATTGAACAACGTGCCCAAATTGTTGAGCTTTATTTTTCAAATCAACGATCCATTGTTTTGACGCAGCGTGCATATCGTCGTTATTTTAATGTGCGGATTGGACCCTCAGAGTCAACAACAAATATTGACAATATTGAACTGGTACAGTGGATTATTCGGGAAGATGGAGAAAAATCAACCAGGAGACGTTTGACACAACTTGGCCTCTCACGAGCGTCGCTGCAGAGAATGTTGTACACAATAGGAATGTTTCCATACAAGATTCAGCTTGTCAAAGAATTGAAACCGATAGATTACCAGCAACGACTTGATCATGCAGTTTTTTCCAGCACAAAGCAGAAGCAAATCATAATTTTATTCATAAATTTAATTATGAGCGACAAAGCCCACTTCCAATTAAGTGGGTACGTTTATAAGCAAAACTGCAGGTTATGGGCTACGGAAAATCTAAATAGGCCTTAGGATAACTTAGTAGAGCAGTACTTTATGCTCAAGACATTCGTTACCTGAATTTAGAAAAGACGTATCTTAGATATAAAATGTTTTCAGTTCGATGCATAAATTTTATTAACAAGGTTTGGTGTAAATGTGCTTAATTCCCATTTCGTACTATTGATTAAACTGAAATTTATTGTTAATGGTATTAGCTATTCCTTAGCGCATTTCACTGGTTGCTAAGGCCAGACCATCAGAAAACTTTTTCCAAAGATTTTAGAAAAACTAAAGATATTAAACAAATAAAACTGTTAAAACATCAATGCCTGTAATTTGCCCAACTCTGGGTATAACATGATCACTTTTAGAAACAGCTAAACATGTGTAACACCAAGTTATCTTATTAAAAAGGCAATAACAAATTGTAAAAACAGTTTATGAAAGTATATTAACAAATTAAGCAAATACACACATACATAAACGTAATACATTTAAAAAAAATAGCTAATAAGTATAAATAAACGATGTAGTAAACAAATTAAACACAATTAACGTTATTCAATAAAATGGGAATTACGGAATTTTTCGTTAAAGCTTGTATCATCTGCAATGCGATCAGCATGATTGCGGCAGGACATCTAGTAAACAAATCAAGCAACTTTCTTTTATTTTTAATATCTTGGGAATTTTCCTTTATTTTTAGCTCAGTTGGACATCCGAATTGCTAGAAGTTAACACTGGTACCAGTGATCCCGATATTATTGATTTGAAATATGAACTTGTGTATTTTATTTTGGAGTTTAGTCGACTTACTTTTTTACAAATTTCTTGTAATAAATTTAAGCAAAATTTAGTATTTTTGTCGACTTGACTTGAGGTTATACCTGGTTTTCAGAGTAGTTCTGGTGAAGATAATTGGTTTCGAAAGTTTTAATTATGTATAGAAAAACTTTCAGAAAATATCATAAGCATAAGTGCAAAAGCAGCATATTCAACGCGTGTGCAAGAAAAGTACATGAGCGCTGATATATGGGCTGGCTATAACATTCAACTAAGAAGCAGCAGGGAAGCGTAAACCATCGAAGTGAATTTTGAAATTTAAGTAAACAAAAATGATTTAATAACTTCGCAAGTAAGCAGATTGTAACCGAATAATTGAAACTATTATTTAAAAAAAAAATCAACAACAAAGTTCTAAGTACTTCTGTTAATCCCTTACATGGGAGCAGGTTGTATTGCAATGATTTAAAAATATCTTTACGATTATTCCCGAAATTTACCAAATTTAGAAATTACAATTTTTTTTAAATTACGCAATCAATCATTAAATTGTTTTTTTTTAGCAGAGAGGAAGAAAGTGGTGCTTCCAAGTGAGAATTTACCACATAAAAACCATACCTCTTACAAAATTGCTTATCAGAAAGCACAATTAGATTTGCGCGTTCATGTTCCCCTGCTTTGCTTTAAAAATAAGGAAGGCCTGTAATTGACAATAGCACCATTTAACTAACGCCTGATAGTAAGCCGCTAAAGTTATTCACAAAAGCACAAACATTCACAAAATAAGAAAATAGGTTTACCCACTTTAAAACGCAATGGGAAGTTCCACCCCGTAAGTGAAAAGTGAAAAAAAACCTCAAACTTAGGTTGTAATTAATAAGAACGAAAAAGTATTGAAGCGGTGTAGGATGTCACACTTATCAAAATTAATTCGGTCTCAAAAGTATCTACTGATGGGGGAGCGGAACCCTTTGAAATACTAGAGGTCACCAAGTCCTCTAAGATAATTCCAATTAATAATTTTCGCAAAATTGTCACTAAATGTCTCACTCTTAGGCCCGTTTTCACAACTGACGGATAGCTGAAGGTATGTTTCATAATTACAACTTTACTTTTACCTACCATGTAGGATCGCTTATTTTAGGTTAAAGAAAAGTTTAAATAATGGAACACTTTTTATACGGCCGGTTAAAGTCTACTTTTAGCTATCGGTTAGTTTTGAAAACGGGCCTTAAAAAAAGCTTTATACGTATCAACTGAAGAGTGGTAAAGATCTTCAGATAGTACTCCAGGAAATTGGTTCATGCATAGACTCAGATAAAATAAAATACTTATAAGAAGCGAAGGGACGTAAAATAAAAAATGATAAAAAAAAATGAATGGTGAAATTTTATTTCATTAGCCTATAAATCACACTGCCTAATGTCATGAAGGTCGGTCAAAAATTAAACAAAGGTTTTATAAAAAGTGTACTTTCGGAACCTAAATTAATACGCAGAAATCTTTAAGCACTCGAGTTCATTATTTATAAAAGATTCCATAAAAAGCCTTCTAAAATATTCTAACATTCCGTAGAAACATAACAATTTTGTTTGTTTTTTTTAATCTAATATTGATCCAAAAATGGGTAAGATGGATTCACGCATTTGGTTCGATTAAAATTTTTTTGAAACAAACCTGTGGTGATGGGTATTTAGGATGCTGCAAAGCCGAATATATTACTCTTATATGTTTTTAAATCGAATTTCTAAATTTGGAACAAAACACCAGTAAAACAATTAGAAACTATCGCTACAACCGAATAACTTTAACGTGCGTAGGTAAAATTAAGGATCAATTACTCTTGTTCCAGCTACTGTGTTCTTAATACTCTTTCTTGTTTCTTAACAAACAATTTCAAATGAAATTTACCAAAAAAAATGCCTATTATATTTGTTTGTCCTTCCTTTAGAGCACACAGCTTTTTCCATATGCCATGTTGTACCAACATGTTATTCATATTTCCAAATAAGCTAAACGATCTTTGTTTCTACCAATGTCAAAGCCTCTGCGAATCCTTCTACTGGACCCGAGAATAACAATCGCACTCTGTAATATCCTTCCATTAATATATTTGGCAAATTATCCGTAGATACTGAGCAATTGGTGCATGTTACATAACGTTTTGTTAAGGGTGCCTTGAATTTTTCCCTCAGATTTGGCGCATTGTTGCAGCACTTCAGCGCCTCTGTTTGAACAAGAGGTTTGTAATAGACATTCATTACATGTGATAACGTATGATTGTCCATGCCCATTGGAAACAAGGTAAAGGGACCAGCTCTGTATTTGCTTCTTTCAGCAGTAAAACGAAGTGTAACATTATCATCTACGTCAATTTTAAAATCCATGAAACCGCTGCAACCATATTGCCAGCGATCTAATCGAACAACTTGAGCTTTTAAATCAAAAATATCAGGATCACTGGTGACACTGTTAACTTCTAGCAATTCATATGTCCAACGTTGCTAAAAAGAAAGAAGAAACACAAAATAATTCAAATAGTAGAAAGCTCCTTGATTT